>JAJOZX010003610.1:430000-462500 GCA_023014485.1 Bathynomus jamesi | reverse complement strand
AAAAAGAACAGGCACAGAGTTCATTCACACCATGCGTACACTTATCTCGTGTACACAGTGTACACCTTCCACATTGTGTCCGACAACTAACTATCACAGAAGCTCTTTCCAATTTTGTTGCGAAAGATGTAAAAAGTGTAATTAAAAAAGAACAGCTTCAGAGTTCATTTATACCATGCATACACTTATCTCGTGTACACAGTTAGTGGGAAATAAAACACACCAATTAAACTCTAGACTCATTCAAAATATCCTAAAGTAAGCATATAACACCCGTCAATTTCGGCGACCAGATGATGTAGTGACCCGTGGTACGGGTGCCACGTAAAACTGTAGATCCCCTTCATCAAATGACCTAGATATTGCGAAGGGAGTTAAGCAGTCCACAGCAATCAATCGACAGAAATCACTGACGAGGCATTGTTGTATACATCCGGTTACAACAACCAAATATGAATTATATAAAAACCAAACCTAATGGTTACTTTGATTACGACACAACTGGATTGAAGTTTGTAACCCAACCACGGTTAGTGAATTAACTTTTGGATTAACCTTTTGGACTAATTGTACAAATTATTTTTATGTGCGTACGTATGTGCGTATATATGTATGTGCAGCAGTTGTACGAGTACATTTTATGCATAAGAGACAGATTTGTGGATGAATATATGCTAATAATTTTGAACTAAACGTAACTATCGTACGCAATACGTTATTTCTGTGACCCTTCTAAACTAATTTCTGTTCTTATATATAAATAATTTGTCATAATTAAATTTATACAAATGACTTATATTAACATAGTGGCGGTATGCAATGTATAAATTACACAGGTCAACAAAAAAAAATTTTTTTTCTTTGCCAAGGAAATTCGTACGAATTTAGGGTATTTTGGGGTTGCTGAATTCCAAAATGAAAGTAGTTTTTCCGATTTGGCTCTAGTTCTTGAGATAATGAATACCCTCAATTAATAGGAAACGTAACCATAACGCGTGCATATGGGAAACTACCGGAACATTCTAGATGGTGAGACCGAATAAAATGCCATTATGTATTTCATGTGTTTACTTTCGTATGATTTGAGACAATTTCAATGCGATTTGTAAGTAGGCTCCGCCTGAACATTAAATTTTTTGCATTTTTACGTGTTTCAATGGGGTACCAATTATCTCATAAATTAGAGTCAATCTAGCAAAACCGATGTCATATTCGGAATCAGCACCACAAAGTTACCCCAAAATCACTCTAATATGATTGGCAATAAAATGAGTGTTGACCAGTGTTATATCATTGTTGTGAGTTATCATTTAAACTAAACATGCTTCTTAATTCGACATCGTTGAACCCGTGTAAGCACTTGAAAACCTCGAGGAGTTGACCGCGCAGCCACCGAGTTTCCAGCGAAAACAATAGGATACCCACTTATCTGCCAACCATCCAGACATTTTCGTACATTTCCACAAACTGAACACAATTTATTCACACTCCGGCACACTATTTGAGAGAAACATGTGCCCATATTTTTTCCTTTTTGCATAGCAAACGATACTCGTCTCTAAATTCTATTAAATACTCACGCAGACCTTTAGCCACAATCTCACTACAATCCTCGTCATGATATATATTAATATAGTGATAAAAATACTTAAGATTCTCCATGATGACAAGATTTACATTCTCAGTCGCAGGGTACGGTATGAAGCAATATATTATAATTTAGCTTGTCGCACTATTCATCAATAAGACTCACTAACCATAACCGCTGCTTCTCTTCTGCACGTGTTGTTTCTTCTACTTCACGGTATATGTAAGCTTTTATAAAGTTTAGTCCTACAACATGATTCAATACATCACTTGTACCACGTGACATATGCATGAGAAATGAAGTGCAGTACATTCCACACGTATTACTAAAATATCCTTCCTTCGCATGGTTCAATGTAACCTTAAAAACATCAAAGGATGGTAGAATAGGAGTCTTTCACTGTTCACCACATCTTCACACTTTAGCGAATATCACTTCATAAAACTCGAGTACGCAATATTAAAGGTAGCCATCGCTATTTTTTTTCTACGCGAGAGAATACACATCTGAAACCCACGGCTTGCACCGCTCAACTGAGCACGCAGGGATGCTCAGGTAGTAGCAGGAGTCACGTCACCGATCACACAGGGGACGGAGCTTAGGACAGATAATTCAAATGAATGAACTTGTTAATATCTTACAACCTGTCAATTTTTAGGAGAAAGAATAAGCGCGAGATAGCCCATTATAAAAAATATGCCAGGAATTCCGGGGGTACTGGGGTACAGTAGTACCCCGGGTAGAGTTTAAGGGATAAACTTGCAAATAACTTGTATTAATTTTGATACTACGATTTCAAGGTTTTACGAACTTCTCTGTTCATAGTTAAACATAGGCGTAAGTTTTCTTCAAAACTGATATTAAGGCTGTTTAAAACTTAAGCTTACATAATGTTTAGTTGACTTTAAACATGCTTTTTGTTATGTATTAAAATCAATTACTTATTTGAGGTTTGATAGTTCTTCCTCTTTCGAACTCTGTTATCTGAAAGTTCTACACTCTGTGGCTCTTATAGTTTTCAGTCCAACTTATTAATGTTATCTTAAAAGGACAGACGTAGAAATGAAGTCTTACTGTGATAACTTTATTCTCAAATGAAAGGAGTTAAGTTTCTTTAGAGAGGTATTGAGATGGTGAAGGAGACAGTAGGTCTACTCTTTACAAACCCTACTTTTATAGTTAGACATTTGAACGAAACGATTTTGTAACACTGAAGTCGATGTGTAACATTAGCGCAACTTCTCCAGATTGATATATATATATATATCAAAGCTGGGCACTTGCGGTTTTTTTTGCGGTACTGCGGTACTGCTGTACTACCGCACTACCAAACCGGTACCGCATAACGCAGTACCGCAAAGGATCGCTGAAAGTACAGGCTGTACTTTCAGCGATCCTTTGCGGTACTGCGTTATGCGGTACCGGTTTGGTAGTGCGGTAGTACCGCAGTACCGCAGTACCGCAAAAAAACGCAAGTGCCCAGCTTTGATATATATATATATATATATATATCAGAAATCATATATCAGAAATCATATCATATATATATATATAATAGAAGAAATCAGTTTTAGTATTTTGGTAAATATATTTATATTTAGATGTTATATTATATGACGTATTTGTCAATTTTATTGGAAACAGATTCAAACAAACTAAGGATCTGATTGACTTGAAAGAGCTTGGCAATGACGTCACAACGACATTGTATAAAGGCAGGCGAAATTTTCACTTTAATTCATTACAAGATTGGAAATAGAGGATGGAGTCGTGTTAGTTATCTCTCTGTGCCTTGACCAATTGCTAAGTGGTGAACATGATATCTGACGCTCCAAACGGATTTGAAGCACACAAGTTGATAAATATATCGCTCGGTAAAATTGCATCCAGACGTGGAAGAGCTGGTGCATCTTTGCATAATTCCTTATTAGTTGCCTCTGTGTTACATAAAGCCCGTTTTGTTTACTTAGAAGAAGCACATAATTGTATATTTCAATAAAATGAGATAATTATTTTAATTATCAAAATATTTTATCGAAATGAATACCATCAATGCTGCTATAATTAATGATTATTTGCTACAAATTTCATTGAAATCGAAAAAACTTTGAAAACATTGGAGAAAATGTAATCTGCTTAATAATTTGGAACGCAGTGTGTGTATATATATATATATATATCAGCGCCCTAGTTCAGTGTGTGGATCAAGTAAAGATAAGCACCCCCAACCTTTTTAGTTAGCTTTATAAGGCTAACTAACGAAAATATCACGACCTAACTTAACCAATCGTCAAGGGCGTACAGTTGACCTAACGATTGGTTAGGTTAAGTTGTGATATTTTCGTTAGTTAGCCTTATAAAGCTAACTAAAAAAGGTTGGGGTGCTTATCTTTACTTGATCCCAGTGTGTAACATCTTTTCCCAATAATTGAAGTGAAGCCAATGAGGTCGGGGGTTCGCCTCCAGATGGTGCTGCTTAATAAACATTCAGGAGTTCGCGCAATGGGCTGCGATCGTTTCACGTGAACGCTGTGCTTTACCTTGTATTTGAAATGTTTTGAATATTTTGAAGCGAAATCAATTATCTTTTAGTGACTTCACATGAGCGCAATATTGTAAAATTCGGTATCTTAATATTTTATTACCTTTTACTATTCTTTCTCCTTCGGCATATTTCTTTCCTGAGAGAGAGAGAGAGAGAGAGAGAGAGATTGTCCTTCGCATCTGGGACGGAATCATACAAAGTAGGAAAGAATTTAATTACCTCATCACGTGCCCCTTAAAAAATAAATAATTATTTAATACAAATATAGGGTGGCGCAAAAGTCACGCACCATAGAATAAGTTATATTCAGCATTAATTTGAAAACACTTTCCTATTTGCCGTTTGTTAATTGTTAATTGCCGTTTCTTTGTCGTCTACGTCGAATGACTCAGAGGCAGAGGTCAATTGAAAGAAAAAATTAGATTTTGCTCTTCCATGATCAACGTCAGCGTGCTTGGAAGTGTTCAGATATCATGCGTACACGGAATCAAAAATTGTTTTCAACTTAATGGTCATTATTTCGAATGCTAACTAATATTTACTCTCTGATACACGACTTTAGCGTTTAACTGGATTTGACCCTTTGGTGCACGACTTTTGCTCCACCCTGTATATTCCGAGTCTTTTTTTCTTTAGCCTTTCACTGACTATAAAAATTATTCAAAAAATAATTACACAATATGTATCATATTTCAGTTCTAGACCCACGTAGCCTGTAGACTAACCTAACCTATGTAGCCTGTGGTTCTTAACCTTTTTAGGTTGCGACCCAAATTCTGGTCGCGGGGCTAGCTCGACGACCCATGCCTTCAAACGGCTCACTCGTACTAGATAATAAAATAAATAATTAATGGCAAAATGATTAAGGATAACATAAATAAACGATAAATGACAATTTAATGACCCCCATCAAAATGGCTTGGCGACCCAGGGGTTAAGAACCACTTCTATAGACTAATCTAACCTATGTAGTCTAGCCCTATAGACCAGTACTTCTTAACCTGGGGTAAATTTACCCCAGGGGGTAAATTTCTTGGTTGTAGGGGTTAAATTTTGGAACCGCGGGAAAGTATCACGCTTTTTGAGACGTAAGGTTAAATCAGACATAAACAAAATATTGTTTACCATATATCAATGCGAGCGTAGTTAACAGCGCGCCAGACGTACGACCTCGGCTGCAGACTGCAGTGCATGCACTGAACGACTGCAGTGTCACGAACGCAGTCTTCGTGTTAGGTTGTGTTCCACAAGTGCTCTACCTGCAATTTGTGGTAATTATCACTGAACTAAACCTCCTGGGCCAATAGAATGGGATTCACCCTATGGTTGTGGTCCCAGAGATGCACTTTGAAGGAAAGATTTCAAAGTGTATGTTCAAAAATATTTTTAATCCACCATAGTCTTGTCCAAAATAATGAAACCACTGATACGTGTGTGCAATCTAAAGTGCTGTATCAGTGTATCCAACTGTATTGTGTAGTAAACATCTATTACTCACACGATTGTGAATGCATTTGCTGTTCATTCAATGCATTTTTTAGTGGAAAATGTGATGTGAAATACTTTGTAATGAATATCTGTTTACCTGTTGAACAACGTCACATGCCAGTTACGTACGTATTCATTACTGCATATAATAATTACCAGTGACCTAGGTATATGCGGGGGGGGGAGTGGGGGTGACAATCTTGCATAATTGGGAAGGTAAAAATGTGAATCTTTGGCTCTCTTCATCTATCTTTTTTAATTATGTAAAAATCCTCAAAGGGGGTCATGCACGAGTGTTCCCTCATGTGTACTTATAATAATGCATTTTATTTAGTAATAAACTTTAATAGTGATTCTTTTTTCTCTGCAGAAAATAACACGATGTCGCAGAAGAAAAGAAGCTACCAAGATAGTTATTTGGACTACAGAATCACCTATCTCGTCAAGAATGGTCTTCAAATCCCTCAATGCGTCGTGTGTTTTGAAACCTTTTCTAACAGCAGCATGAAACCTGCTCCGCTGAAACAGCATCTGGCAAATGCTCATCCGGAAATGACAGAGAAGAATCGACTTCTTTGAGTTGAAGTTATCCAGCTTGAAGAGAGTGAAGTTGGACGGCACTGGAACTTTTCAGCAGACCAACAGGAACCTCGTGCATGCATCGTATGCCATCGCTCTTCAGGTGGCCAAGACAAAGAAGGCGCACACGATTGGCGAGACCCTGGTGAAACCGTGCATACTGGAGAGTGTGAGGTTGATCCTCGGGGAGGAAGCATTGAACTAGATGAAGCAGATCTCCTTGTCCAACGACACCATCAAGACCAGAATCGACGAAATGTCTGACAACATCAAGGGCAAGGTGGTATCGAAGATGCTTTCTTCGCCTTTCTTTGCCCTTCAGCTTGACGAGTCCACGGATGTCGCCAACCTCGCACAGCTACTTGTGTTCAGCCGATACATCACCGACAAAAAGATCGAGCAGCAGTTTCTTTTTTGTCGGCCCCTAGAAACGACAACAAAGGCGGTCGATGTGATGGAAGTGCTGATTGATTTCTTCAAGGAGACGGGACTGAGTTGGACTAATCTGGTCGGGGTGTGTACGGACGGTGCTCCAGCTATGCTCGGTTCAAAATCAGGATTTGTTTCTCTCGTAAAGCAGAAAAATCCTGCAATGCAAGGAACCCACTGTATGATCCATAGAGAGGCTCTCGCTTCAAAAACCATTCCGAAGAACCTTCACGAGCACTTGGCCGACATCATTAAAGCCGTAAATTACGTGAAAGGGTCAGCCGTCAACACTCGCCTCTTCCGCGATATCTGCAAATATATGGACGCCGACCACACCGCTCTTTTATTCCATACGCCAGTTCGTTGGCTTTCCAAAGGAAACATGCTTTCTCGTGTCTTCGAGCTGCGGGAAGAAGTCAAGTTGTTCTTTGATGCTGAAGATAAGGTGGACCTTTTGTCAGCCTTCAACAAGGAAGGATTTGAAGCACGCCTGGCTTATCTTGCCAACATCTTTGAAGCTCTGAATGAGCTGAACAAGAAAATGCAGGGACGAGGGAGCAACGTCATCGTGCACACTGACGCCATCAATGCCTTCATGGCAAAACTCCAGCTTTGGGCAAACCGAGCAAGAAATGGTAATCTTGCATCATTTCACCGCCTGAGTGACATACTTGGAGAGGACGACATCGGGCTGATGTTGAAGCAAGATATTATTGCCCACCTGGAAAATTTGGGGGATGAATTCAAACGGTATTTCCCTGGCCTGGACACTGCCGACATTTCAATGTGGTTGACGAGGGACCCATTCGTGTGCCAGGTGGATGATGTCCCTGAAAACATCCAAGAAGAGTTCCTGGAGCTCACGCACGATTCCTCTGCAAAGGATGAGTTTCGTGTTCGAGACCTCGAGGACTTTTGGGTCAATGTGCGCGGATGCTACCCACGACTGAGTAGCAATGCTTTGAAAATCCTCATCCCATTTTCCTCAACGTATCTATGTGAGTCCGGCTTTTCAACTATGCTTACCATCAAGTCTAAAGCACGAAACCGGCTTAATGTGGAGTGTGACCTGCGTTGCGCGCTCTCTACTACTTTCCCTGACATTGACGAGCTGGTTTGCAAAAAGCAATTTCAGCCATCACACTGATTACACTAGGCAACAAATTTCAACTTTTTTTTTGTTACAGACACGTGAACTACTGATTCCTACTAAAGCGCTGATGCTGATTTCAGATCTGATATCAAAATTTCTCTATCACGTCCAGATTTTGTGTAACCGAAAACCCCTATTTTTCATTTTTTTTCTCACCCGCTTCTATTACGAAAGCCGTCTAAGCTACTTTTCCGTGCCACGTTTTATGTTAAGCATACTTAAATAATTAGTGAACAGGATGTCTTTCCTCCTTTATTCTGGCTTAAGACAGACAGCGGAATTCCGCTGGCGGAGTTACCACCCCTGCGCCAACCATCCACCCAAAGCGCGTTAGTATTTTTGTTGTTACTACTGAAAGGCAAATTCCTGTTCTTAAGTGAAACTTTGGTGTGTCCTCTTCCTTTGTCGCTTATAGGATGACGAGCTCTCCTTCTGCAGGAACCAACAATAATCTCCCATCATATTTGGGTTGAAATTACCTTGGTATCTGTTTTCCATAACTGAGATCTGTTGGTGGAAGCGCTCACCATGCTCGTCACTTACAGCCCCAAGGTTGGCCGGAAGAAGTCAAGATGAGAATGTAAAAAATGAATTTTCAAAGACATTCTGCATCCCATTATTTCATAAGATTTAAGCATGTTTTCTACGAGTTTACGGTGGTTTTCAGCTTTGTGGTTTCCAAGAAAATTTTTGACAACTTCAACGAAAGATGTCCATGCTCCTAGTTCATTCTCATTTAGGTTAGATGGAAACGATGAGTCGTGGATGACACTGCGGATCTGTGGTCCAGTGAAAACTCCAGCTTCTAGCTTAGCATCTGTCAATATTCCTTTGAATTTATCCTTTAAATATTGGAAACCACTACCTTGATGATCCATACCCTTCACGAAATTTTTCATAAGGCCAAGTTTAATGTGAAGTGGTGGAAGATGTACTTTCTGAGGGTCAATAAGTGCTGGGTGTTTCACATTGTATTTACCAACAACATGTTCAGTTCTAGATGGCCAATCATGTTTTTTGTAGTGGTTCTTGTCATCTCTGCTGTTCCATAGACACAAAAAGCACATATGCTTTGTGTAGCCCAACTGTAACCCAAGAAGTAATGATACAACTTTAAGGTCGCCACAAATATTCCATGTGTGGTCCTTATATTTGATGAGTCTTAGCAGCAGTTTCATCGATTCATAAGTCTCATTAAGGCCAGTGGCATGTGCTACAGGTATTGAAGGTTTTTCATTGCCGTTGTGCAGTAATACAGCTTTAAGGCTAGCTTTACTAGAGTCAATGAACAGTCTCCATTCTTTTGGATCATAGCGACAGCCAATCCCTTGCATCAGACCACTGATATCGTCGCAGAAACAAACGTTTTCTTCCTGTAAGTAAAATGGAAAACTGCAAATGGCGATGGCGGAAATGGGAAACTTTGGTGTTTGGTTGGAGAAGATTAAATTCTTGAAGTCTTGAACCAAGCAACTCTGCCTTTTCTTTTGGTAATTCCAAATCGCGCACTAAGTCATTTAACTCCGCTTGACTTAACAAATGTGGGGAAATATTTGCATCTGGAACATATATGCCATCTTTCCCTGTTTCTATATCACTAGCAGAATCTTCAGATGAACTGCTGTCTGTTATCGTTGCTGGTGGAACTGGTGGTGGATTGTTTCATCATGTGGTACTGGTTTCATTGCTGATTCGCAGTTTGGGTACGTGATCTTTGATTTGTTTTTCTTTGTGAAACCAGCAATCTTTGTCAAACAAAAATAACAATCATTGAAGTGATTTTTCGGCTCACGCCAAACCATGGGGACTGAGAACGGCATAGCTTTTCTTTTACCATTCATCCAAGCTATTAACATTGCATTGCACTGTGCATAGCAAATATGTGGTGCCCAGTCCCTCTGTTGGTCTCCTAACTTACAGTCAAAATAACACTTGTAGGCAAGTTTAATCTTTGTTGTTATGTTTCTACGTTGTGGCTTAGGTGTATATTGTCCACAGACAAAGCAGAAGTTGTCTGGGTGATTTACACAAGCACGTCTATTTGATGCCATTTTGAATTACCATACAATATCTGAAAAAAACGTAGAAAGTAATTATTACGATGTGCAAAATAAAAAGAAATACACACCGTAGTACAAAAAAATGCTATAAAAACACACAAGTCACCACAACCTGTCACTTGCTCATCAGCAGAGAGCTTCAACAACCGTTCTGCTTGACTGTCACGTAGCGACTGACCGTTGTGCCGTTGCCCGTTACTATGCTCTTGACTCAGTGTTGCCAACTCGGGATAAATTTTATTTATCAAAATTGTTCGAATTTGTATTATAGTTGGCAAAAACAATTGCTTTAACCTTGAAAAGCAAGTTTCATATTACTGGCATTAAGCTGATTAAAACCAAAATCTGGACGTGGTAGAAAATTTTACTAAAAGTGATTTGCATTTTACACAAAATCTAGACGTGATAGAAAAAATCTAATTATAGATTTGAAATCAGCATACCGAAATTAGCTAGGAGCACCTATTTGGTCTTCTGTAACAAAATCTTTGTTGCCTAGTGTTATTATTACCTAATGATAATAAAGTTTGTCATCGAGTCTAGTTTGTTTACTTAACCGTCTTAACGCTTAACCTATTTAAGGGCGGGGGGGGGATGAACTGGTCGAAAGTGTAAATTACACGAAAAAGGTTCAGAACCACTGCTATAGACTAATGATTTTAGTAGTATGCCCGCAAAAGGGGAGAGTGCAGAAATGTTGCGTAATGTTGCATGATGACGTAATATTGCATAATGTTGCAAAAGTACCACCCCACCTCACTTTGTTGAAAGAGTGCCTCCCACCCCCCTTTGTAGCAAAAAAAAAGAAAAAAAGAAAAAAGAAAGAAAGAGAGAGAGAGAGAGAGAGAGAGAGCGCCGATCTTTGTTGCCAACCCAAAATGGGATTACAAGGGGCATGCAACTTGGAGGCGGAGTTCTCCCCCAAGCTATTTCCCCCAAAGGGGCAGAAAGAAAAAAGAAAGAGAGAGAGAGAGAGAGAGAGAGGAGGAAGAAGAGAGGGCCCAGAGCTGGGCACACTGAGGCACCCACTTTGTTGCCAACCCAAAATGGGGCTGCAAGGTGCATGCACCTTGGAGGCGGAGTTCTTCCCCAAGCTATACCCCCAAAGGGGTATACCTAACCTAAGAGGCCTCTATGGGAGGGAAGGTGTTTCCTTACCACCCAAAGGGCCATAAAAAGAAAGGACCAGAGGTTCTTGCTCGGACGGCTGCCCGAGCTCTTATGGGAGTCTTCTGCCATACACCCCCTTTTATAGAGTCCCAAACAGCCAGTTGGCTGAGTTGCCAGATAGCGCCATATATTTAATTCATCAGCCAATAGAAGGCTGAGTTGCCAGATAGCGCAATTTATTTAATTCATCAGCCAATAGAAGGCTGAACTGCCAGTTTGCGTTTCACACCGCACTAGACCTACAGTTTAGCGTGGAAATCGAATCAGAAATACATCTCGTCAGGGAATGATTGCTCACTCTTTCACAACATCTCGCCGATTTGCTCATTTTGACAAAGATTAAGGTTTTCACACCACACTAAACCTACAGTTTAACGTGGAAACCGAATCAGAAATACATCTCGTCGGAATGATTGCTCACGCTTTCACATCATCTCACGAAAAGAGTTCACTGTTGAGGACCCCAACATACAGTGGACCGATACAGGTGAGATCATTGTGGAAAAAAAAAAAAATTTCGAGATTCCGGTATACCCGTTTGATCGAGTATTTCCTACGAGGGGTATGAAGCTCCACCCAGGTTTTGACAGCGGTGTGCAATCACCGTCCAGGAATACTTGAAAGAGCTTGTTTTCAACATGCATATGCCTAAACACGCCCTACCTTTCGTGGGACAACCAATGATTGTCTTTGAAAAGGTGATATGTTCTCAATTGGCCGAAAATGACCGCCACAAGTCCTAAAACAACACCCCTATTCATGCAGTGCTCCAATAGGAAACAAGGCTCTCCGCTTGTAGGCAGGGGGCGTACCCCTTATAAATGGGGCACTTCGTCGCTTAGAGTCAGTTTCACGCTACTTATTGTATCATACGAATCATGGCTGAGCTTTACGATTCACCTGACCTTATTGGTAATAACGATTATTACAAACAATCCACACGCCTATTATTCAATGCAATAGATCAGAACGAGCTATTCTCGTCACAGAACTTTGATGAAATTAATGGAGCAGTGGACCAAACCCTCATTCAAGAATCCTGTGAAATGTAAGTAATTTGTAACGTTGTAATAAGTCTTTTGGAAGTCGTGTTTAATTAATGTTTGTGCCCCATATATTCAGTATATATATATATTATATATATATATATATATATATATATAATATATATATATATATATATCAGCAATCGACAGTTTTTAATTTTAAATCTGTGTTCATTGTATGTATTTCTCGTCAAATTACTGCGAAATAATTTCAATTTAACCTAACCGTGGACAGGTTCTCTCAACGCAAACAAATCTCATTTATTTATTAGTTTTGATTAATACTAATTTTCCAGAAACGTGTTGTTCGCAGCCAGCTTCATGACATTTATTTTACCTGCAGGAGTGAAACCAAGTTAGGACGCGTTATAGCGACTTTTGACGAAATGGCGGCACCCCCCCCCATCCATCCCCATGATTCAGACGTCGTGGTATCGGGACAGGGTGATGAGTGCCGGATCATAGAGGAGGAGATGCTGTAAGTGTTCTTATTTATAGGCAAATTGAAATAAGCGCATGTTCAAATTTGATTTTCATTCTCTGATATATATATATATAATATATATATATATATATCATATATATATATATATATATATATATATATATATATATATATATATATATATATATCACGTAAACATTGACGAGATGTCATATTAACCGCTTTGAAAATTGCTTTGTGTTACTTCTCAATTATAATTGGCTGTCTAATTCCACTTCTTGTTCTGAAGTAGATTTTCCACAAGATAAATTATGCTCATTGATTTAACCGGATCTTTCCGCGTTTATAATATAACCTAACATAAACTAAATACCGTTAATTTACAAGCATTGAAAATTAGCTTGTATTGCTTCGCGTTTTAAATCGACATTCTAATAGTCTTTTGCTCTGAGTTTTCTACAGCACAAAATTATTTCTACGCTATTTTCAATTATTAGCTGTTTCCATCCCCACTATTTCAGTATATATATATATATATATATATATATATATATATATATATATTTGCCGCCATACACACTACTTTTAGCGGCAACCAGCTTAATGCATCTATTTTAATTTCACATACCCCCACCTCATACGATCAAGCGAGCGCGAATTTGCAGACGAGATAATGTAAGTGTTTTGAGTCCATATAGTATTTTTAAAGTAGATTTTTCTACAAGTTAAATTATACTCTGATTTATCTGGTTCTTTTCTCGTTTATAATATTTCAATGGGAAATAACTTATAAATGGCAGCTATGTTTATATTTCTTGTACAGCTAGTTTTAAGAAGTGCATTCGTTTTTAAAAATAATTTTACCTTTATTTTACAGGGCCGAAACGGAGTTAGAAGAGATTATAAATACTTTTGGAGAAAGGGTGGCAAATGAGGTGGTCTCCACAACAGTTAGTGGGCCAGATGTCATGGTATTGTCACACATCCGGTCAAGCGAGTGCGTGCTCATCGACGAGGTTATGTAAGTAGTTTTAGGATAAATAACAAAACAATATCATTTTCATTTATTAAACATGTACAAAAAGGGGCAGCCCCCAATTCTTAATTGTTACAATATATATACAAATTTACACAATATAGAGCTTACAGGGGGTTGCAACAAGCGGAAATTTTTTTCATCTGTCTGCATACATATTTAGCGTTCATATTTGTGTCACACAAATCGAATAATTTTAAAAAATTCATAAATCCCTTCCCGCGAGACATATGCAAGAGAAACAATATACAATATAACCCACAGGTCTCGTTATAAAAACTTTGAAGTTGATATGGGGCCCAAATTACCTCAGGCACACGTAAATGCGCGATAAAATTTACGATTTTCGAGTCGTGCCATGGCGAGAGACCGAGTGAATCGAAATAATACATTCTTTCCTTAGTTTTAAAATAAATAGCAAACCAGTGAATTCCCTCGCCACCCACAATATCGGTGTTAACGATTGCACCGTGCCAGCTTCTCGTGCTAGGTGGCATCAATATTTCATTCTTTGCAAAAACCCCGATAAATTTGGAACGCGCGAAACAGTCACTTTTCACCACTCTCTTGAGGGTATTTCCCGTCCATTTTAAAAATCTGTGTTTATATTCCGGAAACGATCCAGCTCTATTAGGGCCTGTGTTTCTAGATACACGAGCGCACTTAAAGGCGTGTCTATAGGTTTGGCGAATTCTAAACGTACTGCCACCGTCCCGGTCTGCTGGGCGTTTAAATGGGTATTTACCCCCGCGGTTGTCAGGCGTAAGGTCAAATGAAAAATGTTAAACTGCTCCACAAATTATTTCTGTGTTATACCGATTCCTAGTTCATCACACGCTCCTGTGTTATGTGCCAAACCGCTGTAAGCCCTCGCACAGAGTGGGAACACAGCATCTGTCGAATAGTCCATATTCAAAGTCCCACCCAGCGCGACGCCGTTGACATATAATGTAATATTTTAAGTCCAAAATTCTCAAATTTCAATGCACTCTTTTTATAATCTCCATTTGCCGCGGAATGATCTTGTAGACCGATCAGAACTCTTTTAGGCAGAACACCAAGAACGATGTTTTCTATCTGCTTCGATACCAATCCTGTGGGAATCGTATACATTTTGATCTGTACCCTATTAATTGGGTATTTCACTGTGGCGTGTACCAGCTCTTTCTCAATTTCTATATGTTTCGCGGAACTTAATTTCACTCGGCGTATACACAAATAGGTCTCCATGACATGAACTACGATAGCCTTCGCGCCTTCTTCTTGGGCAGCGTCCAGGTTTATACAGATCTCGGGACTTGTACGTGTAAATTTCAATTTGATATCAACACCGTTCATAGTAACTTCTCCTGGAATGCAAAGTCTGTGTGCAAGCGTCCAAAGCATTCATATATCTTTTTTTTTATAATTTTTAAATTTTTCCTTTATTCCATCTTCATCTTTAGTGTGATAATAGCCCACAGCGGATAGAAAGGTGTCCTTTGCTTCTTTTGAAAAGTTGAGGACGTTTTCCAGATATGCTCGTAGGTGATAGTACCCAGTGCCTGCTGAGATGTTAGTCTGGTTTAAATATACGTCACACTGACCAAATGCGGTGTGCAGAAAGTTTGTTTCGGGGTATGCAGCATAATTATCATCGCAGTCCGTTCCGTCAGAATGAGCTATGCGAAGTTTGGCGTACAGCTCCATACAGCTTGGGTCAAAAAGGTAAGGGCCTGAGCTGGGTATCACGAACTCTATAGGGGCACTGGGCGAGCTAATCGTGTTTAAAGGGTTAATTGTAATAAAGTCACTGTGCTCAATAGAAACTTGAGTTGGAGGCATCTCAAAGAGGGATAGCTCCGATTTACAGCACTGTGAGCTACAAGGATGAATGAAACGTGCCATGGTGAGTTAGAAACAGTGCCACTTCCCCCGACGAGTATCAGTCAATCTATGAATCGTGAGAGTAGCATCCTCAGTTTATATCAGTTAAAAAAATGATCGGTCACAGGTTTCATAAGCTTAGAACACTTCCTTTTTGGCACCCTTTTACGTTTAATACCACGGGACCCCTTCTTCTTCCTAACAGTTCTTTACACCACGTGTTGGTACCCCCTTCTTCCTATCAATTCTCTTCTTTCCTCCACCACGCATTTTTCTCTTAGCATCTTTCATGATTTCATCCCGTGTACGTTTTAAATGTTTTTTAGAGCTTCTTTAGGTTTAGTTCCCGCGAGCATTTCCTCTGCTGCGTTAAAACCTGTTTGTAAAGCCTTCCTCCCAAGGTCCCAAGTGTAGTTTCACTGTTAAGCTCCCGTCGCAGAATGGGAAATTTTTACCCTCAATCGTTCTTATATATATTGAGATATTAGTTATTAGATTAGTTGAGACAATCACATAATGGGGTCTGTCATATGTAATACTCAAGCTCCGTCCTCTATGGTTGGGAATGTGCGCTACGCGCAGCAGTCGTGCCTGGGTATCCCCAACAAACTGGTGTTCCGCTATATTGCTGTAAATATAGCACATGTCTGGAGGCTGAGAGCTTACATCCAATTTCTCCATCTTCAGCTGATACACTAAGTTGGACAAGTCATCCGGTGCCTCGTGAAAGGTGTCTCTTTGGAAGGCTGCTCGATAACGCCCCTCGGTTATAATTTTGAACACTCTTCCGTCTTTAAGATTTCTGTTAGCCTTTGATTTTAGCATTAGAGTATGTGCAGTGCCTCCTCTGTTTACGATTCGTATATTAAATCATTCGTAAGGTGCGAGTTTTTTAAACATATGTTTAAGTCTCTCACAACATCCTCAACCGAACCATAGCCCCGGTCCTAGTGTCACAGTTGTACTGAAAAACTGTGCGACCTTAGTCCGGGCGATACGTATAGTTTCATCCCGAGTTACCCCCGGCTTTTGCACACTCATCACAGTTTCTAAGAATTGTAAAAACGGCATCTTTATATCAATATTTAAAAAGACGGTATCCAGCTGAATTTCACATATCCCCACCTCATACGAATCACGACCCAATTCAATGGGACCATGGAGTTCTGTTACAAAATAGGCTAGTGTATTGTTAGGGTGTACAGACAGGGACGATGAGGACGGGAGCATGACGTAGAAATGGTTGGGGGCCATACTGCATACTAATTAAGCTTCATGACTGCATCAGCTTTTATATAGGTATTGAAGCTTTCTGGGTAACCTAGCCACTTCACCAGGTACATTTTTCTCTTTCTTGTACCTTTGGTTGCTAAAGTTTTCTCAGTTTTAAACACATTTTTTCCTAAATTAAATGCCACTTTCTGAAGTTCCACGCGGTAAAAAAACCGAGATTTCTTCCCCATTCAAATCTTCAACGTAATACATCATTATCTCGCCTTTAGGTCTCATATCCCTAACTTTTAAAATCTCGCGTGTCCATACTTGCTCAAACCCCTTCGCGAATTTATTTCCCGAACGTGACAACCTTACATAATTAATCATTGATTTTGAAACGCACAGATTGTGGTGGCTGTGGTGGTGGTGGTCCATCACTTCTCGGACGCCTGCCTCTTTCTAAAACATCGTTAGGCGTTGTACCGATCGTACGGTGGTGTGAGCGGTTGTAGGATGAAGCCAGTGAATCGAGAACGTTTATATATCTGAGCGTGCTTTTATGTGTAAAATAACGGTGCATGCGTTCCTTTATGGTACGTTGAACTCTTTCAGCTAAAGATGCTTTATGTATAGAGTTGGAAGTGTAATAGCTGATATTAAACTCTGACATGTTCTGAAAAGCGCCCTATAAATTCTTTCCCCATGTCCGTACAAAAATAGCCTGGAATCCTGTTTTCTTTCAACATCAGTGTTTTGGTTGCTTTAGCGACTGTTTCAGGCGATTTATTTTTCAGGGGAACTAGCCACAGGTATCTAGAGAATACATCTATTATGAATAGGATGTAGCGGTAACCATCGTTGTACACCGAATATCTTTGCATGTCTGTTAAATCTGCCTGCCAAATAGAATCAATCGAAGCGGCTGTTGTCTTTGCTGTTTTAAACCTTTTTCTCACCGGTTTATGAAGTGTGTAAGCATCCTGGGCACGCAAAAATCTCTCAACATCCTTTTTCCTTACACCATAAGTACCTCTGTACAGTCTATTAACGCCACCATAGGATGCTGGGCTAGAAATGTCATAATAGTGCTTACTTAATACGTTAGCCATTTGCGTATTTTAGAGGCACGTGGATAAGGTTGGCCTTCTACTCTCTTCTTTCTTCTCTTCAGAGACACTGCAGCTGTTGTGGGTGAAGGTGTACTCAGTTGTGACACGTGCGATGCATGCTCCAAGTCTTTTAACCTATTCAGATTACCTATCAATGTTTTGGGGACATTTATTTGCTGTAGTCTTGCCTTAATATGCCTCCATCCTGTTGGTGATGGCCTGTCCCACTTTCTCACCAGATCATGAACAATATCAACGATATTGGACCCTTGCACCCTTGATCCATCAACAATGACCTCGCCTGTGTCTGCCCACTGTATGACGGGGTCCTCACTCAATAGATTATAAAGACTTAACCCTTTATTCCTCAATGTATGGGGGAGGCTGTTTTTTAGCACATGTTCGATGTGCTGTGTTCCGCTACTCTTTGGTTGCTCAGGCCCTGTACCACTATGCTCAGCGCTACTCGAGCTGTGCCTCACGGGGAGCTCTGTAGGATGTTTATAATCTTCGTACTCGTGAAGAAATTTCTGCAAAGCCTCTTGATACAAAACCCTTTTCTCATCAGGCTCTTTTCACTGTTTAATAGGGATAGTAGCTCACTCTCCATTCTTTTAAGCCTACTTTTACGGGGCTCTAGAGCAGCGTCTGGGGTCCTTTGTAATGAAGCATACAGCTCGTGCGGGATCACAACCACCTTCTTCATTATATTATCTAGTCAGTAAAGGACCCAAAATTGAAAATAAGATGGGTAGGAACGAACCGCCTCTTTGTACAATAATACGCTTTTTCTTACCCACAGTCTGACTTTTATGGGCGAGCGTATTATGTTCTTGTAACGACGTAAGCGAGCCTTCTGACAGGATTTCATTGGAACATTACATTTTATAACATTGAGGCAGATTTCGCAGATGCATTTTAAAAAGTCAGAGTCGATATTTTTAACAAGCATCTGCTGCAACGACCGAGGCAGTCGTTGATAGATTTTTATTAATTCACGGTATTTCTTTAGCCTATTCATCATTCTGGAATGTACACGGTTTCAGGCTCGTTTGGAAATATATTCTTCTTAGAAGCACCCTAAACGTGTTTCGCGGGTGAAGGTCACAAAGCAAATATCCATAACGTTGCTTTGTGACCTCTTTATAAACCTCCAAAAACTCCTTACGCTGACTCGGGAACATTTGACTGGCTAATACCCCAATTTGTGACACATCTCTACGTTGAGCGAATAAGACTAGATATTGCGTATTTAACGATACATCGCGCATGTATCTATTTTTGAAAAATAGATTCTGATTGATGAAGAACACGCTTATGTTAAGGTGGTGGGAGAATACTGTAAATGTCTCGGCAAACGTTTTATCCATCTCCAACATGAGGTCGTCAATTACGATGACTGTATGTTCATTTCCCTTTAGTGAATTAACGTCATAGACCCCCTTATGGAACAAAACATCGTCCTGGTACTCGTTGAACACTGATTGGTATGTCGAATAGCACCATATAACTTTATGCACAAATTTTGAGAACATTTCACCCTTTTCTTTAATAATTTTAAGCATAAACACCGTTTTACCACATCCTGTAGGTCCAGATATAATACATGTGGATGGGCTCGTGAATCTGAATTTTTCTACAGCATCCATTTCTAACACGTCACACCCCTAAGTGACTCATTTACAGAATATCACAAATAACGAGTTCTGCTCCTTATATTTTGTTTTCTTCTTCCACAGAACCGTGAATGACGACGATGTACAGCCCACCATCATCGACATCACGGGTGAATCCATTGGCCGTGCATCTACAGGGCCCATACCCTCAACGGCGGCACTCAAAGCGGCGACACGCTGAAGAGTCCTCCACGTCAGGTATAAAGCGCGCGAAATACGCGCCGGTTGATGGACAATCCGCGGTACAACCCCAGCCCTCAACGTCTTACGCTACCAACCCTACATCAGCTTCCTCGCCCCTTGTACTTCCTCCACAGCCCCCACCCGTTCTGTAGAGTCTGCTGTAATAGACCCCCAGCCCTCAACGTCTTACGGCGCAATCCCCACATCGTCCAATATAGGCACTCGTCCATCCTCCTCAGCGGTGACTCGTTCTGTTGAGGATGATATAACATTTGAGTTGGTGCGCTCCGCAACCCCTACCCCAGCCTTGACTAGAAATCGGTATATAGTCAGGGTTGACCCTAGATCCCTGTATAGCAATGGAATTGAGCGCGGGCTACGTCGCGTTGTAGAGCGCATTGTAGAGTTTGCCCTTCAGAACCGCGACGAGCGTGAAGTCAGAACGAGCCTGTCCTTCGGCTTCGGCTCAGATGATGGTGATGTAGATGATTTTTGGGTGGTAGTGCCATTTAGACGTTTAGTTGCTGAGGACAGATTATATATTAGCACGTATAAAGCAAGCTGCCCAAAGTAGTATAGCATTCAATATGGACAACTTCACGGTAAATATTGACCGTGTATTCCGTGTTGCGGGTCATAGTGCCACTCCGTATACTCTTAACTTCAATTCCCAGGCTATTTATAGAAGGCATATAAACGTCGATCGTGGTTGCGGCTTTATAGCATTAGTCCTAGCACGTATGTTTACTGTGCTAAATACACGGACCCAAAAAATTTGGCTGCCTACGATCGTGGAGCGTGCCCGTAAACTAGCTGTAGACTGTGAACTTGAATTTGACTGTAATATGGGTCCTGAAGAACTGAGAAGGGTAGAGCAGAAAATGAATGTCCGTATAGTGGTATTTGGCCTGGATGATCGTCGTAGGACTGTGTATGTTTTTAAAAGCAGTGTGAGAGATCGTACAAGACCCCTACTTATTTTAGGACTGTCAGGTACAACGTATCTCCCCATCCGTAATATAAGGTGGCTTTACGCGAGTTATGATAAAAGTCGAAAATATGGGCGACATCATGATTTGTGTAAGGGGTGCCTCGAGTTTGCAGATGATATAGTGAAACATTGTAAAGACTGCCACATGGTATGTGAACAGTGTAAAAGCCCCAAATGTGAAAGCCGTGTAGTTGAAGCTGAGAAGAGGGATTGTAATGTGTGTAGACGCACATTTTTCAACAATAACTGTTTTGAGCTCCATAAATCAATTGGCACGTGCAGGAAAATGAGAATCTGTGAATATGTTTCACATGAAGGATAATTGGGGAAAGTTTGAGCATAAATGTGATGAAATTCACTGTTCTACATGCCATGAGAAATATAAGGCGGATGGCGTAAAGCATGTATGTTATATGAAAGATGCAAAGCCTAAAAACAGCCCATATAACTGTATACTACGATATAGAATATACGAATGCCGAAACCAAAGAGGTAATTCCGCATTTACTTGTGAGTCAAACTATCTGCGATGAGTGTATGGATATCGAGTGTGGTGAGTGCCCCAAATGTGGTAAACGGACAAACGTTTTTAAAACGAATGTCCACGATAGCCCTGTGAAACTATTTGTGTCCTATATTGTCAAGTTAGCCGACAAGTTCAAAAAAATGACTGTGTATATTCTTGCCCATAACGGGGCAAAATTTGACACACAGTTCCTTTATAAGGAGCTGCTTGAGCACGAGTCATCTGAGATATTTACAGGTGATCCCTTGAAAAGAGGAAACAAACTTATACAGATGCAAATAAGAGGTAATGTGCAATTTAAAGATACTTTATTATTCACGCCTTGTAAATTAGCAAAGCTACCCAAGGTGATGGGGTAGCAGCTGAAGTATCAAAAGGCTACTTCCCTTACACATTCCTCACTAGCGAGACTTTGAATTACGTGGGGTTACCTCCACCCAAACATTATTTTAACTATGAATGTATGAGTGCAGATGAACGTGAAGACTTTGATCGATACTACAACAGTTTTAATGAACGTAATCCTTATAATATAGCTGATGAATGTGAACGTTATTGCGTGAATGATGTACGAGTGCTTAGAGTATGTTTCCAAGCCTTTAGAAGAATGTACATAGGTCGTTTCAGATGCGATCCGCTGCAAGTCGCAACCACCATCGCGTCACTATGCTTTACGGTGTTCAAGAATAACTTCATGCCTAAAGCCACCTTAACCATTATTCACAGAAACAACCCCGCAGTTACGGCCACAAGGCTATTTACTGGCTCATACACCTACAGCAGCAGACAGGTGTATACATAAAGCACGCCCGCAACACGGGTGAAGTACCCATTAAGATTAATGGTCGTGTTTTTTGGGTTGATGGACTAAGTGAAAACCGTGTCACTGGTGTGAAGACTGTGTACTCCTTTAACGGATGCTGGTGGCATGGATGCCCCGTCCTGAGTGCGGAATCGCCGGAGATATCCACGGTAGATCTCCTGCCGACTGTCTTGCATGGACCCGCACCGCGATCAACTTATAGGTCCCAGTTCACTCACAAAGTCTTGTGGGAGCATGAATATGATGCACGGATGGAGACAGACGAGGTGTACCGTGAGGAAATAAACACGATCAAGCGTTCAATGGTACTGGATCCTCTCAAATGCGGTGATAGCTTGTTCGGTGGACGTACAAATCCCTTCAAGCTATACTTTCCACCTACGGAGGGCGTGAAACTTCACTACTACGACTTCTGTTCTTTATACCCATACGTGATGAAGAACAACCCGTACCCCGTGGGTGCTCCTGAGAAATTGGTGGGTCCTAGCCTGCCCTCCATCAATGAATTTTCAAGAAATTTGAATGATCGCTACTTTGGGCTCTCTTTCGTAGACGTGCTCGCCCCTCGCGAATTATGGATGCCGATCTTACCCGTCGTCATTGACCACAAGCTCATGTTTCCCCTGTGCGTGAAGTGTGCGGAAGAGAATAACGGTAATTGTAACCATACACCCCACCAGCGTAAGATCAGAGGCGTATATACAAGTCCTGAGCTGGCCCTAGCCGTACGCCATGGGTATAGAATACTGAAGATACATGAGGTTTGGAGGTTTCAGAAGCTACCCAACCTTTTCACACCGTATATAAACGCATTTTTGAAGGATAAGGTTGAGGCATCAGGGTATCCGCGAGGAGTTGACACCGAAGATGAAAAGTCTGCCTATATTCAACGTTACCGCGACCACGAAGGTATACAACTTGATCGCGCCCAAATTGTAAAGAATCCTGGCAAGCGCTTTAGTGAAAAATTGTGTCTAAACAGCCTATGGGGAAAATTTGCACAGAATACTGGCAAGGGTAACGTTCATTTGGCACAAAGCTATAGCGAAGTCTGGGATTATGCCAACGCACCCGATAAAGAAGTCATGGAAATCGTGAATGTAGGTAATACTTACATAATAAAGTACAACACTGAATTGGCCACAGATACCTCAAGGGTTACAAACATTCCTGTAGCCAGCTTCACAACAGCCTACCCCCGCATCAAACTTTAGGGTCTATTGCATTCTCTTGGGCAGAGAGTCTTGTATTCCGATACAGATAGCGTGATATTCACAGCGAGGGAGGGTGAATACATGCCTGCAATTGGTGAATTCCTCGGCGAGCTCACTGATGAGATCAAGGAGGAGTATGGGGACAATGCATACGCTGACTCTTTTGTCTCAACAGGACCTAAAACTTATGGGGTACGGGTGAGGATAGGGAATGAAACGAAATATATCATGAAGGCGAAGGGTATCACGCTTAACCAAGCGAATCAGCGGGTCGTTAACTTTGATTCGCTGAAGGATCTAGTGTGCTTGGACGATGATGAGGGCGAACGGCCTCCCCAACTAGTTGTAGGCACCCACAATTTTCGGGCGGAGAAGCTGGGTGGCGTGAAGGAACTTAGGTACAAAGGTGTGCCGTAACACCTATAGGAAACGTTACCAGTTACCTGGTACCTATGATACCGTACCCTTCGGTTACCATAAACTTTGATGGGTCTATTGCTAACTTATTTATTGCACATATTTCTAAATATATCCATACTGATTATTTCGTTTATTAAATAAATCATGCATCGACTTGTGTTTCACTTTGCGTGTGTGCGTGTGTACAGTAAAGTTATGCCCCGCCCACTGTAAGACCGGGGACGTGATTCGTCCCGTAGCCTGAGCAGACCTCTGTCCCCGCGTTCTCAGTTGACCTCTGTATACCCTTGAGCTCAGACGGGTATTCTCTCCCGCGTAGAAGAAAATGGCCACCTTTAATATCGCGTGTTCAACATTTATGAAGTGGTATTCAGTAAAGGGCGTAGATGTAGTGGATACTGAAAAACTCCCTATCCCAGCCTCCTTTGACTCTTTTAAGGAAGCATTGAATCGTGCGAAGGGTCAGGCTATTCAAATACTCTACGGATATTCTGGCGAAGAAGTTGTAGGATTTCGCAGTACAGACGATGTACTGAAGTATGTTGTAGAACTAGGCTTTATAAAGACACACGTGCACCGCGTGGTAGAAGAAGCGGCACGCTCAGAAGCTAAACAGCAGTTATGGGTAGTGAGCTTTATGGATGAGTGGTGTGATAAACGGTATTATATCATGCTACACCATGTCGATTACTCATACCCTACGACTGAAAATGTGAATCTCGTTATCATGGACAATCTTAAGTATTTTTACCACTACATTAATATATATCGGATGAGGTTTGTAGTGAGGTTGTAGCTAAAGGGTTATGTGAGTATTTAACAGATTTTAGAGATGAGTATCGCCTGTTAAATAAAAAGCCTAAATATGAACACATGTTTCTCTCTACAGCGCCCCGCAGTGTGAAGATTTTTAGGAGAGATAAAACATTATAAAATGTGCCTAGTTCATGAAATTTATCCTGAGGGAAACTGTCTGGTGCGTATTCGGGGGAGTGGTAGTGATAAAACGTTAAAACCGAAATTAGTTCTTGTACCGGAAAATTTCTCAAAACGCCTACCCAGTATATTGGGATACAACAATTCATGTTGGGCCAGCTCCGCACAGGTTTCATTAGATTATGGTACGACTCGCACCTCACGAATCATACGGGTTCGTACAAACCCATTCACGTATCATCAGGGTGAGTTAACCGCCTATCGAACCGTTCCTGTCTGCCTGCGTGCCTCACGCGGCTCATAGTCTCCTCAGAGCTTGCACCGAGTGGATGTGCCGTAGTCATCTCGATGAATACGATGGAACTCCCTTTGAGAAGCATTCTTAACGCCTCGTACGACGTCTCCGTGACGAAGTCGTTGCGTGTGTTCAGGCGGGAAACCGGCACCATTAACTGTGTGCTTGAAACGAACAGTAGACCTGCGAGCAAGCGCAACGTTATTTATTTAAATCTTGAGGAGATGCATAAAATCTTCGCGGTAGTTGAGAGGTGGGCTGAGGACCGCTATAAAATACCAGCTGACGTAGGTATAATAAGAGAGGTGATTAGTGAAGCCTCCTCATATATTGTTGTTTGTACATTGAGTGTAAATAACAATCAACCATGCGTTGATATACGATTGATGTGGAAGAACACGGCTGATAATCGCGTTCTTGTTCCTACACGAAACCGTTTCATCCTCGACAGAATGTTTGAGATCGTCGGATTCCGTAAGCTGAAGCCTATATTAGACACACGTTTCTCAGACATGATTTATTTTGACAAAATACTTGAGTACGCTTACACCGCTCTGCTCGACGGATTTGTTGAATGTAGGAATGCGCAGGGAGAGAACGGGCTAGATCTGGATGCGTATTTAAAAGGCTTAGACTCTTCGAAATATCCCGAGCTTTGGTACAAAACGCTTGAGAGGTACAGAGCTGAGCTCGCCTACACTGTCCACCCTGAAGAACTGTACCTCTATATAGTAGATAGCTGCCGTTACGACTTGGAAGATTATTTCAGTTGCTGTTATGCCGGGTGAAGAAGAGTTCACGATTGAAAAGTTCGGTACGTTAAGAAAAAACCCTCGATTGGAAAGGCATGATTATAAGCTTGTATTTAATGACATAGTTAACGATGACGTTTTTGTGCGTGCTTTTGATTCCGTTCTAGTGACGCTTAAAGACAACTTACCTGCCGAGTGTAAAGTGGGTACAAAAATAGTGTTGAATGATATGAAAGCCATTTACATTGAATATAAACCGCCGTATCAGTTAAGCGGTGAGTTGATGCTTGAGCGGTTTTCCCACATCGCGCAGAGTAATGCCGATGTTGATGTAGCATCAGTCAGCATTGAATTTACCGTTTTGTACCGTAGAATGTAAAGACAATATATATATTTTTACTGTAATATTTTGTTAATACTGCGGTTTGCACGATTATATATAATTAATATAAATATATATATATTTTTATAATATTTGGTTAATACTATGTTTTGTACAATTATATATAATTAATATAACTATATTTTTCCTGTACTAATATTTGATATAACTATATATTTTCTAATATTTGGTTAATACTATGTTTTGTACAATTATATAATTAATATAACCATATTTTTCCTGTACTAATATTTGATAATATAACTTTTGATAATATAACTATATATTTTTCTAATATTTGATTAATGCTGTGCTTTGAATGGTTATATATTTTCCATGTTTTGTACGACTATATATAATATAAATATATATTTTTCTAATATTTAGTTAATACTATGATTTGCATGATTATATATTCCCCGTTCTATTATTTGATCATATATATATATCCTATTGTATATCCAATAATTAATAAGCAGAACCTTGTAATGGTGTTTTATTTATTCCTTGAACACGTTTATATCATTTTCTAAAACAGAGTAATTGAATAGATAAGTAACGAGGCTGACAGCTCAGCCAACTGTAACATAAGCTTATTTAAAATAAATAACGAATCTGACAACTCAGCAGCCAACTGGCTGAATAATAATTATATATGGCATTGTTTGGCAACTCAGCCAACTGGCTGTTTGGGACCATATAAGAGGCGGCGGGCGGCCGACGGAGTCATATGAGCTCGGCAGTCCGCCGAGCAATGACCCTCCTCTTCCTCTCTTGCTATCTTTTTCTGCTCCTTTGGGGGGTGAGGAAACCCCTTCCTCCCCAAAGAGGCGCCCTTAGGATAGGTATGCACCTTTGGGGGGTTCAGCTTGGGGGAGAACTCCGCCTCCAAGTTGCATGCCCCTTGCAACCCCATTTTGGGGTTGGCAACAAAGGTCGGTACTCTCTCTCTCTCTCTTTCTTTCTTTTTTTTGCTACAAAGGGGGATGGGGGTGGCACTCTTGCAACAAAGGGGGGCGGAGAGGCACTCTTGCAACAAATGGGGTGGGGTGGCACTCTTGCAACATTATGCAATATTACATCATCATGCAACATTACGTAACATTTCTGCACTCTCCTCTTTTGCGGGCATACTACTAATTTAAACGTTTCTGGGGTCGTTTAACTCTCTTCGCAACAGCTATAGTCGATAACGGAAGGAACCCAGCTTTACGGAGGATTTGAACCACGGGTCACTACATCATCTGGAAACAGAGGAGGGTCAACCATCCAACTACTACTACTACCACTCAGACCTAACGTCGCTTAACTTTGATGATCTAGCGGGAAGCAGTGTTACGACTCGGCGAAGACGTAGCACGCTAATTTTAAGTCTATTTTCAACTGGTTTCAAAAGAAAAGATTAAAAGGCTGAAATTGTAATTTGGGTGCATTGTATTTAGTGTCTTTTTATCAAAATAGCAATTTTAATTTATAAATTCAGGCAAAGGCCTTTCTTTTTGTTAGAAAATAGTTTAAATAAATTAAAGAATACATTTTATGTTCTGAAATTCATATATTTTATTCTTAATTAACAAAGAAATATTGTAGAAAAGTGACCTTCAATTTTTAAATTACCTTTCGCGATAGGATGTAGCGATGTGTAACCGTTGCAAAATGCAAAACCTACATTGATGCATTATTTAAAGCAGGTGCTCCATCTTGTTGGAAAGTATATCTTTCACCACTAATTCGCCGAATATCAGTTAGATAGAGTGTAAAACATTTTAATATACTTTCCAACAAGATGGAGCCCCCTCCTCACAGAGCACGCCAAACTGTCACATTCACTGTCACTGTCACTAAAGCGGACAGTGACGGGAGAAACGGCAGTTACAGCACTTCCTGTCTCCTGCCTAACCTCCTCACCCGGAGTACTTCCCTGGTTGATTGGTATCTACAAGCCCCTCCTTATATATATATATATATATATGGCAGTCACCCTCGGAGACCTTAATTTCGGCTCTGTTTCTTATAAAGGGGGTCAGTTTTGCGGGCGCCCGTCCTTGGCCCATCCTTTCGTCATAAAAAAAAATTATATATGTAATGTGATGTAGCGGATGTCATTTTTTTCACATCCGCGGATGCGGATGCGGATGAGGATGTTTGGTTTCAACATCCGCGGATGCGGATGCGGATGCGGATGAGGATGTTTGATTTCAACATCCGCGGATGCGGATGCGGATGTCTGCATTTTCGTTATTTTTTAGGATATATTCGAGATTTGTTGTGTTTAACGTATATAATAAGTTATTATATAGAGAGAGCTGTAGCTATAATGTAGTATAATTGATTAATTGTACAATAATTGCTGTACTTTTCTCTGAACATATAAAATAATATCAAGCATCTAACTAATATAGAAATCAATTAGTGAATTCGTCTGCAAATAAATTCGTTATATTTTGTTGAGTTTCAGCTACAAACAATTAGAAACCATAATTGTGTTACCAGGATGCGGGACGTGAACCCAACTCAAATGCACCCCACCGACCTCTTTCCCCAACCTCCACCCTTATAGAAAGAGATCTTTAATTAGCTTGATAACTATTTATATTAAGTTTAAAGTTTTATTAGGCATATTTATAAATGAGTAATTAAAATAAAGTAAACTAAGATGTTCATCGTTTAATGTTCAAACTTAATTATAGGAAGGTTATGCTTAAGGAACATTAATTTTTCTGCCTTTTCTGCTGCCAGTCTGTTTCTCTTTTCATCATATATTAATCGAGCACTGCTAAATAATCTCTCGCTTGGTACGTTTGTTGGAGGACAGGCTAAATGTTTCCTTGCAAGTTTACTCAAGTATGGATAGATATTCTGCGCATTTTTCCACCAACTAATAGGATTGTCACATGCAGCCAGGCGTTTTTTCTTGGTGATAGCTCTCGATCATTTTTACTACATCTTTGACATCGCGTAGGTCTCGTCATTGCTGCTTGACTCAAGAAACTGAGAGACAGATTCTGTGATAGATTTGCTTGTTGAAGGTGTTGGTTCTGTCACTGAAACTTTTATTCTTTTGGTGGGTGGCGAAGCGACAGATTCAAGAGATTGAAGCTCTTCAACTGCTTTGCCAAGTGATGATTTAACTCGTTCTAATGTACTAGGTGAAAATAACTTAGCTTTGTAACGTGGATCCAAGTAGGTTGCAAGAGAGTAACTTCATACAAGAACAGCCTCTCGTCTTGTCGCTTGCATCACTTTTGCGCACAATGAACTAGTTCTATTAATATAGTAGAATTTTATAATTTCCGCTTATTAATGACATTTTATCTCAACGGTCCACATCCGCACGACATCCGCAGTCCAAAGTGCGGATGCGGGTGCGGATGCGGATGCGAGAAAATGTGCGGATGTTCCGCGGATGCGGATGCGGATGCGGATGTGACCTACATCACTAATATGTATATAAAATCATGGTTTTGCTTCCACAGTGTGTGGAAGGATGAACAACTGGGTTTTGTTAACTAGTACACCACCGAAACACATACTCATAGGAGGGGCGACAAGCTTGACCGTGAAATGAGGAATCATCGCACGGAACATTTGAAAGGTTGAAGGTATATATATATATATATATATATTATTCTATTGTAGGGAAAATTAGAGAGAGAGAGAGAGAGAGAGGAAGAAGTATATACTGTATAAAGGGCAGAGGGAGAGATCAATATATACACACAAGGTAAATTTGAAAGGAGCCTTATCCTTAATAAAGTTCTTAATGGACTAAAGCTCTTATTTATATATATATATATATATATATATATATATATATACTAGGGGCACTCAATATATTTTGCCCCACCCTTTTTTCTTAGTTAATAATAGGCCATGGGGCTGAAATGTCTTTTGGGCCGTAAGTTTGAACTTTCTGCGCTTCACCTAATCGGATTTTTCCAGTTAAAACCCCCCTCTCCTTGTATAAAACCGCTTTTAAACGCCCTCGTATAAAACCAATGGTTAACGCAGTTTCGAAAATGGCGTCTGACAGTGATGTGCGTCGTAAACAGAGAGCTGTTATCGAGTTCTTAACCGCGGAGAAGGAAACAGTTGGAAATATTCACAAACGTCTACAAAACGTTTACGGAGATGCTGTTGTTGATCGAAGCGCAGTTGGACGCTAGTCTAAACGTGTGAGATGATCGGAGAGAGGGAGAGCCAGCCTCGATGATGAGCCACGCAGCGGTCGCCTGTCATCGGCTGTGACATCTCACACTGTGCAACGTGCTAACAGCATCATTCGATCAAATCCGCGCGTCACATACAAGGAGCTATCACTGGAGCTAGGAATTAGTGAAGGAAGTGTGAATACGATAATTCAGCAACTGGGATACTCAAAAGTGTGTTCACGGTTTGTTCCTCGCAAAATGACTGAAGATCACAAAGCCCATAGAAAAGAAATTGCTTCTGAGTCGTTGGTTCGATACGAGACAGAAGGGGATGACTTCCTTTCACGAATTATGACGGGATGAAACTTGGGTACACCACTTTGAACCTGAAACAAAACGCCAATCCATGGAGTTTCATCACGTAGACTCCCCACGCAAGAAAAAGTTCAAACTGGCTCCCTCTGCAGGAAAGGTTGTGACCACCATCTTCTGGGACATGAAAAGGGTGATTCTGGTGGACATTATGAAGAAAGGATAAACAATCAACTCAGAGGCATATATTGCTACCCTACAGAAACTCCAGAGACGTATAAAGCGAGTTCGACCGGAGAGAAAACTGGAAGACCTCCTTCTTTTGCACGATAACGCAAAACCACACAACAGTTTACAAACAAGAGAGGCCATTACAAAAATGCTCTTGACTGTGTTACCCAACCCTCCATACAGCCCGGATCTGGCACATTCAGACTTCTATTTGTTTGGGCCAACGAAGGATGCTATTCGTGGAAGAACGTTTCAGAGTGACGATGAGGTTGGTGAGGTTAAAAGGTGGCTCCAGCGGAACCCAGCGGACTTTTACCAGCAAGGAATAAAGGAGCTTGTTTCGAGGTGGAGGAAAGCCGTAGAAAAGGATGGAGACTATGCAAGGCCGTAACTAGGGTTTAGAAATTAGTGAGGTCCAGATTTTTTTCGAGCGCGGCGGGACGAGCAAAATTCAGACCAAAATGACATCTACAAACACAACCCAAGCTATACACCAAAATGACATCTACAAACACAACCCAAGCTATACACTAAACACAAAATCCTTGTCTATAATTAAATACTGTACAAAGGGACCTGTTAGCAAAAATACTTTTATTAAAGCTGCACGGAGAACGGTTCAGTCTTTTTTTTTTTTTAGGAAATAATTACCGAGGTCCGGACCTCGGTGACCTCATAGGTAGTTACGGCCATGAGACTATGTGGAAAAATAAAAACTTGTAAAAAAGGTATGTAACTACTTGTAACTACTTCTGGAACTTACAAGGAAACTTGGAAAGAAAAAGAAAGGTAGGGCAAAATAAAATGAGTGGCCCTCGTATATGTATAGTCTCGCTGAATTAATTCAAACTGGAATAAAGTTGAAGTCGACTTCGTTCCATTCGATTAAATTCCATTTTGACTTAATTTTAGTGCATTTTATTTATTTGAAGTCTTCATAATTTTTCAATTTAACGGAGTGTATACTAGTCTAACCTATCAATTGTACGCCTAACGCTTAATTAACGTAGCCTAACTGGGTACTAAATACAGTTGTAATGCGATGTAATTTCTGTGTTCGTGAGATTCAATTTACTTCCAATTCGACTTTACTGCAGTTCCACGTTTTGCGTTCCATAGCGTTCCCTGATATATACAGGGTGAGCGAAAAGTCCCTGCGCACCTTTAAGAAGTGTAGTGAACCTGTACCTGCACTGTGTTGGAAGTGGACAGGCGCACAGGGACTTTCGCGTTTCTTCGAAGAGTGTCTGATTTTTTATTCTTGCTTTTGAGAACGAAAAGTTTCCTTCTATTTTGTCTCGTCTTAAATTTAATGTTTCTTGGGTTTCTTGGAAAACGTACCTATTTTCTTTCTTTTATGTTAACTGAAGTTTGTTGGGTATAAAAGGAATTGAATAACGTTTTAGGCATCATTTCAACGCGAACAATCTAGAAAGAAGACTTGTTTTTCTACCATACTTCACTCGCCTTAATATTGTAAGTATATATTTTTTAATTTTGGGGTAATTATAGCAAATTAAACTAAATTTTACAAGATTCCTAAAATCAAATTTCCATCATTGATAGAGTAAACATCATCATTGGGCAATAATAACGGCGGTGCTATCATACAGTACACAGTATATTCAGTGCTGGGATTAGCGGTGCTAAAATTAGCGCTGCTAACATTTTATTGGCGATACTGTTAGCGCCGCTAATTTTCAATTGTTAGCGAAATGGGTAGAGGCGCTAAATTTTTAGAGAAAGTCAATCGCGAACCGCTAATCGCTACTTTTTCAAAACCACTCGTAAACTGAATAGAATTTATTCTTCCGTTGGTTGGTTTTTCCTCTTTATACATACGAAAGAAACTCGACTCCTACAGAAAAAGGTTTTCATT
>JAJOZX010003610.1:0-425000 GCA_023014485.1 Bathynomus jamesi | reverse complement strand
TGAATAAAACCACGAAGGAAAGGAAACACAGAATGGTGCTCAAGCGCTTTCGTCTAATGACATCCTCAGGAACACTGAAGTACATAAAGAGTTACAGCTTATATATAGGTTACAGAAAAAAAAATATATATATATATATACATGATACACACAGACAGTGCATGGAACAAGGAACTCTTCTGGGATAATTAAATCCACTATAGTCCGAATAAGTAATGGTAAATGACAAATACCATAGTTTTTCTTTTCCATGATGCTAGCCCGACGCGGGCAACGGGTCACTCGCAAAGAGGTCCCATAAATATAGCTTCCCTCACCAACTATCTGCAAAGCAGACAGGATCCAGCTTTGGGACATGGATCTAGGGTTTAAAGCAGCCTAGCCCTGCTACAGTTAGAACCTCAATATAAGCAAAAGACTCGCTGCCTTCACGTCAGATTGAATACATAAAAGAAAAAGGGGTAACTATTATATTTTTAGCCAAAAACCAAAACTTAAACCTCAACTGGTAGAATTGAGCGTCCACTTTTCAAGGCACATAACATGTCCGTTTCAAGATGGGAATGAACTCAGAATGGTCCCCTGAGTTTTTTTATGATACACACAGACAGTGCATGGAACAAGGAACTCTTCTGGGATAATTAAATCCACTATAGTCCGAATAAGTAATGGTAAATGACAAATACCATAGTTGTTTATTCCCATCTTGAAACGGACATGTTATGTGCCTTGAAAAGTGGACGCTCAATTCTACCAGTTGAGGTTTAAGTTTTGGTTTTTGGCTAAAAATATAATAGTTACCCCTTTTTCTTTTATGTATTCAATCTGACGTGAAGGCAGCGAGTCTTTTGCTTATATTGAGGTTCTAAATGTAGCAGGGCTAGGCTGCTTTAAACCCTAGATCCATGTCCCAAAGCTGGATCCTGTCTGCTTTGCAGATAGCTGGTGAGGGAAGCTATATTTATGGGACCTCTTTGCGAGTGACCCGTTGCCCGCGTCGGGCTAGCATCATGGAAAAGAAAAACTATGGTATTTGTCATTTACCATTACTTATTCGGACTATAGTGGATTTAATTATCCCAGAAGAGTTCCTTGTTCCATGCACTGTCTGTGTGTATCATAAAAAAACTCAGGGGACCATTCTGAGGTCATTCCCATATATATATATATATATATTATATATATATATATATATATATACTGTATATATATAATAAACGAAGAAATAAAAATTAAAATAAAAAATTAAACATTAAAGGATTGTGGGAGGAGCATACAAATTTGTAAGGAAAAACTACCGATTTTTAGCACAACATCAACTGAATTGTTCCCAACCAATGTTATGGATAATTAAAAAAAAAAAAAATACAAATTTATACTGGAAATCCTGTTCTAATGGAATATTGGTGCTGTTTTATACGTGTGTGCAAATCCTTTCCCGTCTGTTCAATGTAAATGGAATCACATTGTTTACAACCAATTTTTATAGATAATGCCTGAATTATTGGTAGGGCTATTTTTTACTATGATATTTTTCACAATATTGTTATATGAAAATACTACATTAATATCCAAAAGTTTAAGTACATTAGCAATGCCTAAAAAGCCCGGGAAAAATGGAAGTACTAAAATATTTTTTGACAAAGTACGAGTGTTATTATTGACACGATAGAAATTTCGTTTTGCCTTGTTGAGACAAGATTCCATAAACGCAGACGGATAACACAGATCACTTCGAATACCGTTGATTTTTTCTAATTCGGCTTCGATGTATTCCGGACTGGCGATCCTAATGGCGCGGAGAAACACTGAAGAAAAAATGGCCTTGTTAGTGGGGGTGTCATGTCCCGAGTAAAAGTGTACGTAGGACAAATTGTTTTTTTTTTTCTGATGGATACTAAACTTAAAACCTGGGCTTTCCCTATGTACACGCACTTACAAAAACGGGATTGAGTTGTCTTGTTCCACTTCTAAAGTAAACTTAATGGAGGGGACTTAATCATTTAACTGAAGGAGGAAGTTATCCAGGTCACGATTCATGGGCCATATACACAAAATATCGTCGACGTACCGCAACCAAGGGATGCCAACCCCCAGGATTCTCGGAATGTAAGTAATTTCGAAAAACTCCATATAAATATTGGGGAGGAGGGGCGACAAGGGGTTGCCCATGGCCATCCCAAAACTTGTTGATAATACTCGTGATTGAAAGTGAATTTACAGTCTTTGATGCAAAGCTTAATAAGTTCCAAAACAATGTGTGAAGGTAGTGGCAGGTCATACTTATGTAATTCTTGGGAGAGAAAGTAAAGCATATCGTCAATCGGCACTTTTGTAAACAATGAACAAACGTCAAAACTGATCAATCTATCGTTCGTTTCAGTACGTGCAATATTCAATTTTTCAGTAAGATAAATGGAATTTTTTACATATGAATCAGAGATAGTTCCGAGAATGGGAGACAAGACTTTGACAAGCCATTTGGAGAGTTTATAAGTAATAGAGCCCACCGAGCTAATAATAGGGCGCATAGGGTTGCCAGGTTTGTGGGTTTTAATAAGTCCGTAAAGGTAGGGCAGAGAAGGTGAAGTGGACATGAAAAGCGGAATTAAGTCCTTATGATCTTTGAGAATGCGTTTCAAGCCACTATTAAATGATTTGATGACGTCATCCTGCGGGTTCTTCCTAAGTTTGCTGTATGTGGCGGGGTCCTGGAGAAGCTCGTTCATCTTTCTGATGTAGTCCACTTTGTCCATAATAACTATGGTGTTAGCCTTGTCTGCTTTAGTAATATGGAGCTCGCCATCTTTTTTTAATTGTGAGAGGCTATTGCGAAAACGTTTAGGAAAGTTATTTTCGTAACTACTATTCGCCGCACTATAAACAAGGCCTTTAACTATGTTAAACAAATACTGAGGGAGATTACACTGTTTTTTAAAACAAGCGAGACTGTAACAAATTTGTAAAGCAGAAGGTTTTTTAACAATAAAAAAGGGACATACCATATCCAAGGGCACTTTTTGCATCGTCACTAATGTTTTTCGAAGAAAGGTTCAAAACACACTTTGAGCTTGCTTTTTTACTCGACTGACTATTTCGAATGAGACTTTTAATTTTTCGATCCAAAATATTACGAAGTGAAGAAGTTCTCCGACGCAACTCGTTGTAAATTTCATCAAACAAAGGTTGGATCCACGGTTGGAGAATAACGGTCACAAAATTACGTTTGGCAATGCTTAAATTTTTGAAGGCGGACCACTCATTTTGTCTGGTGACTTCAATATGTTTCTTTAAAATTAATCTGCTGAAGTTGTTGAACGGATGGTCGTCAATTTGTCTGAGGCGAATCGGAAGGAGGGATTTAGGAAGAACTTGCTCCTCTAGACAATTAGTAAGAAACTTTCGTCGGATACGAATTGCATGCCCCTTGATTAATGTAGAAGAAAACACGAACACAAACGGAGACAAGAGAGGGAACAGCAAGCCGAAGGAAAGCGTGGTGTTCATTACATGAAAATTATTTCACGAAAGTAACACGTGAAAAATATTTATGATGAATAAAACCACGAAGGAAAAGAAACACAGAATGGTGCTCAAGCGCTTTCGTCTAATGACATCCTCAGGAACACTGAAGTACATAAAGAGTTACAGCCTATATATAGGTTACAGAAAAAAAAATATATATATATATATATATATACATACAATAAACGGAGAAATAAAAATAAAAATTAAACATTAAAGGATTGTGGGGAGCATACAAATTTGTAAGGAAAACTACCGATTTTTAGCACAAGATCAATGAATTGTTTCCAACCAATGTTATAGATAATTAAAAAAAAATACAAATTTATACTGGAAATCTGCCCGGGTTTTAGCACTCTGCCCTTCTTGTTTAAGTTCGATGTATATAAAAATAAATTGAAAAATAAAAGTTATTAGAGTAGCATACAATTTTACCAAATATTTAGTGTTCTACCCTTCTCATGTAAATCTGTTCTGAAGGAATTCAAAACAACAGGATCGAGTTGAAAAAGACCTTTGCTTATGTTGAAGTTATTTGTAAGTTGGATAATGGCAGACTCAAGAATATTTCTATTAACAATGTTGCTAGAGTGAAACAAAACTGAAGCATTATTCCAATCAATACAGTGGGATAACTCTGACAAATGGACAAAAAGAGCAGTGGACGACTGTCCTGTTCTAACGGAATATTGATGCTGTTTTATACGTGTGTGCAAATCCTTTCCCGTCTGACCTATGTAAAAGGAATCACATTGTTTACAACCAATTTTATAGATAATGCCTGAATTATTGGTAGGGCTATTTTTTACTATGATATTTTTCACAATATTGTTATATGAAAATACTACATTAATATCCAAAAGTTTAAGTACATTAGCAATGCCTAAAAAGCCCGGGAAAAATGGAAGTACTAAAATATTTTTTGACAAAGTACGAGTGTTATTATTGACACGATAGAAAGTTCGTTTTGCCTTGTTGAGACAAGATTCCATAAACGCAGATGGATAACACAGATCACTTCCAATACCGTTGATTTTTTCTAATTCGGCATCGATGTATTCCGGACTGGCGATCCTAAGGGCGCGGAGAAACATTGAAGAAAAAAATGGCCTTCTTAGTGGGGGTGTCATGTCCCGAGTAAAAATGTACGTAGGACAAATTTCTTTTTTTTTCTGATCGATACTGAACTTAAAACCTGGGCTTTCCCTATGTACACGCACATACAAAAACGGGATTGAGTTGTCTTGTTCCACTTCTAAAGTAAACTTAATGGAGCGGACTTGATCATTTAACAGAAGGAGGAAGTTATCCAGGTCACGATTCATGGGCCAGATACACAAAATATCGTCGACGTACCGCAACCAAGGGATGCCAACCCCCAGGATTCTCGAAATGTAAGTAATTTCGAAAAACTCTGTGGTATCTGCAATGATGCAACAAATGAGACAAAGGCGATGAGGTGCGATCTCTGTCAGCTGTCAGCAAAAAACAAAGGCCCCGAGTAAATATGGGGAAGGAATTATATGCAGATATTATATAAAAGATAATTGCAGATTTAAAGGAGGACAATGTATATATGAACATCCCCCAATATGCAATTTCTTCTATAATAATGGTCATTGTAAATTTGGAGACAGATGCAAATTTTACCACCCGGACATCTGCAGAACTTACGCACGTATATATGGAACCTGCAAATACGGGAAAAAATGCTACTATCATCATCTAACGAACCCAAAGGACAAAGGACAAAGTGTAAATGACATTAAGAATAACAATAACAATAGGAACACAATAAGCGAACAAAACAATTTTTTTAACATCGCAGACACGATACGGCTGTTAAATGTCATCCAACGCATGCAGTTGACACAGCTGGGAACCCCCGAGTCAAACCGCTCCGGGCAAAAAGCTACCAGAGCAGGTAGGCGGAAAAGGATCTCTCTCGGAAGACCATAGGGCAACAAAACAAGCAAAACCGAAGGAAAACGAACTTGAAATGCACAAGGGGCAACGAAAAACAAAGAACATAAATATTGTCCTGGCTAATATTCAAGGAATAAGACCAAACCAATCACTCATCAAAGTTTCGCACCTGAAAGGATTTATGGACGAAACAAGGGCGGACATCGCATGTCTCACAGAAACTCATCTTAAGGATTGCCAAGGGAATTGTGCGAACATTGTATTGATAAGAAAGAGATAAATATAGAGGGCTTCAACTTACTAAGAACGGATTGAACAACGAGACGTAAAGGTGGCTGTGCTATATATGTACGTTCAAGGTCATATGACAGAGATGATAATAAGTAAATCAAACAGCTTTGTGAAACTCCAAGCAGTGAAAATAGAAAAACTAAACGTAGTACTGATAGTCATCTATAGACCTCCAAACACCCAACCGAAAAATTCTCTGAGGCCATTGATGATATCAGAAACCTAATAAAGGCCATAAACCCTCCATCCCCCAGTATAATGATCTGCGGAGACTTTAACTTCCCATTTATAAAATACAAAAAGGTGGATAGGAATATATATATATATATATATATATATATATATATACCAGGACAAGGGGGGCACAAGAGAAGACCAGGAGCAAGCAAAAATGTTGATGGCTCTCACAAATGAGTTTATGCTGACACAAGAGATAACAGAAAATACCAGAAAAAATAACTGCCTGGATCTGGTATTCACGAATAACCCCAACCATTAACTCAGACTACAGCTTAATCGAGATATCAACAAATATGACGACAACATTAAAAGAAAATACACATATTGAGGAAAGAAGCAAATTTGGGGCCTTTAACTTAAACTCCAAGACTATAAATTGGGAAGCAATCAGATCACACATGGCCTAAATAGAGTGGAGAACAGTTTTAGAGAATAAAGCAAGTGAAGAAATGCTAACAACCTTGAAAGAAAAACGTTGAGAATTTTAGAAAAATATGTTCCGAAATCACAGCCAAAAGGAAAGAGGAGTGGCTAGAGAGGCAAAAGAGAAGACTATTCCGCAAAAGAAAGAGAGTGGAGGCGAAATTAGGCAACTGCGGAGATAATGCCAGGAAAGTAATACAAGAAAAACTGGAGGGTATCGATAGGGAAATACAAGCCCTGATTAAGGACCATACAGAGAGAGAAGAGGAAAAGGCGGTAGAAGCAATAAAGGAAAATTCAAATACTTCTATAGCTATGCGAAAAGGAAAATAAACACGCGCGCCGCTATTGGGCCCTTAAGGAAGAGAAATAATGAACTAACTGACGATCCAAAAGAAATATCTGAAACATTGAGAGCCCAGTATGAATCAGTTTTCAGTACCCCAAAAAGTGACAAAGCGATACCTGACATAGATGCATTCTTTGAAGAGAAATTGCAAGGAGAGTGTATAACATACTTTGATTTTACCCCAGAAGATGTAGCGAGAGCTATAGGACAAATGAAACCACATTCAGCTGCAGGTTAGGACAATTGGAACGCATTATTGATTAAAAACTGTAAAAATGAAATAGCTACACCTTTATACTGGATATGGAGAAGATCCCTAGACAATGGGGAAATACCGAGCATCTTGGAAAGAGGAAACATTGTCCCTATATATAAAGGAGGGGACAGATCTCAAACAAAGAACTATAGACCAGTGTCACTGACGTCCACAGGGCCGTCGAGAGCTGCCCCGGGCCCCGGGAAGGATTGGTATATGGACCCCCCTGTTTACTCAGTATTTTATTATGAATTATTTTAGTGTACATAACAAGCAAACTGATTATGTGCCCAAGTCACTATTCAAAACATACAATATGAATAAACAACTCAGAAGAAAATGACCATTTTATTTTTTGAATCAATATATATTAATTCTATCACCATACAATTTACAAATGCAGTACCAGTCCATGCAGGCAAGACAATTGTTTACTGCAAGATTTTCATAATTAGAAGAGTACTTTCTTTGCCTTCTCTCTAACAAAGTAGTAAATGATTCTGATGAAATTTAAAGTACGGGCTAACTGGCTTTCAATTACAATGGTTCCCAGATCTGTCAGTCCGTCTTGGGCATTGGTGGACCGCAGATAATATTTTATGTTTCAGTTTGACTATGATAATCTCTATAAAATGTATGTTCATTAATTATCTTTCCTCTCTGTTATTTAGTCAATTGCTTTATTAATATTTTTAGATTTTATTCCCCCCTTTCCGGGCCCCCTTGAGGTCCGGGCCCCGGGAATTCAACCCGGCTTCCCCGCCCTCTCAGCGGCACTGGTCGTCCCACCTCACCAAAGTATTTGAAAGAATAGTTAGAGAGAAAATTTATGATTTCTTGGAGACACTGGAGAGATTCAACGAAAATCAGCACGGATTCCGATCAGGTAGATCATGCCTATCACAACTAATAGAACATTACAACAATATCCTAGATGCACTGGAAGGAAATGACAACTACGATGTCATATACACGGATTTTGCTAAAGCTTTCGACAAATGTGATCACGGTATAATAGCACATAAAATGAAATATATGGGAATAACAGGCAAAGTGGGAAAATAGATCAACAACTTCCTCAGAGAACGTCTACAGGGCGTCAAAATTCAAGGTATATCATCATCAGAGTCAGAAGTACGCAGCTCAATACCACAAGGTATAGTACTGGCCCCACTCCTGTTTATTATCATGCTAACAAACATAGACAGCGGAGTAAACAGCAACAGTATAGTAACATCCTTTGCAGACGATACAAAGATCAGCAGAAAAATCAGCGATATGTAAATGAAGTGGAGACTTTGCAAAGGAACACGAACAAAATATACAAATGGTCAGAAGACAACAACATGACATTTAACACCGAGAAATTTCAGCTCTCGAGATGCGGTAGAAAAGAGGAACTTAAAGAGACTACATGTTATGCTTCAGAGAGACAGGAAATTCAGAGAAGCAAGAAAGCGATCGATCTGGAGGTAATAATGACCGATGATGCGTTCGAAACAAAAAATCAGATAGCGATAAATAAAGCAAAAAGAGTCGCGGGACAGGTACTAAGAACGTTCAAAAGAAGGAACAGGACAGTAATGATTCCCCTGCTAAAAACGCTGATTATACCAAAACTTGAATACTGCTCAGGTTTGACGTCCCCATATAAAAAGGAAGAAACTAATAAACTAGAAGAAACTCAGAGACATTTCACAGCAAAGATTGATGGTTGCAAAGAGTTCATCTACTGGGAAAGACTACGTAAACTAAATCTGTACTCCCTGGAAAGAAGAAGCGAGACTTACACCATAATCTACATGTGGAAAATGATCGAAAAATTGGTACCAAACATCAAGCTAAACCCAATTACCATTCAAACAACACTAGAAAATAGGAAATGCAGGATGTGTAGTGTTCCCAAATTAAAGGCCCGACAAGGGACCTCTTCAACACTGAAGGAAAATAGCTTGGTTGTCAGGGGGCCAAGACTTTTTAACCAGCTTCCAAAGGACCTCAGAAACGTTACAGGTGTCAAAATTGAAGTCTTCAAGAGAAGACTAGATGCCTGGCTCAGAATGGTACCAGATGAGCTCGGTGTACCTGGCTATGTACGGTGGAGAGCGCAAGAAAGCAGCTCGCTCCTCCACCAAGCCAGACCTAGAGGCGGAGTCACCAGCTTGAATTTCGTGTGAAAAGAGACCAACGCACGGAACAGCAACGAGGTTAACAAGGTTATATATATCGGGTCGGCAAAAAATAATGGAGACCTCGAACTTTGGCTGTACTGTAAAATCCACAGTTATGGTCAGATTTCAGTATTGTTTTCACACCTACAACTAAGTAAATTTCCTATACGGTGAGCGAATTTCAAAGAAAACTAATGAAAATTACGGATTTATTGAACATTTCTTTATGCCACTGGAAATTCTCCATTTACACTACTACTGCATTGTCGGGTCTGCCAAAAAAAAAGACCTTTTAAATCTTTCAGATCTCGGCAAATACGGTACATAGAACCATGAAATTTTAGTATGTTCGTACTAGGTAATTTTATGGTTTGTATGCCATCTTTTAGCATTTTAGCTGAGAAATTGAATTTATGGCGAATATTTCAGAAAAATCTTGCTAATCATAGGTTCAAGTTGATAATTAAAGCGATTTAAATTAACGTAAGCCAACTGCAAGAGGTTTGGACAAGCTTCTCAAGAAAATCGATAAAACAGGAGATATCAAACGAATACCAGGTAGCGGTATTAAATGTGGCCACCAAACAGTTCTGATTTAAATCCTGTCGATTACGGCCTTTAGGAAAATTTGTCACAGAGAATTTATCGGGTCAAAGTAAGAAATGTCGCTCATTTACGACAGCTTCTTCTGAAAAAATGGGATGAGCTACCACATGAACAAATCACTAAAGCCATAGATGAGTTCCGTCCTAGACTGAAAAAGGTTGCAGAAGTTCGTGGTAAACATATCGAGCAGTTTTTTTAATATCAAGGTAGCACCATATGTGATTACTTTGTAACTTTTTATCTGCACATACAATGCTGTAGTAGTGTAAATGGAGAATTTTCAGTGGCATAAAGAAATGTTCAATAAATCTGTAATTCTCATTAGTTTTCTTTGAAATCCGCTCACCGGATATATATATATATTAGAGATGTACCGATGTATCGGTATCGGCAGTATCGGCCTGTTTTTAGAGTATCGATATCGACCGAAAAATGGCCGATACTGCCGATACTTTTCTCAAAGGAATGATTTTCATTTGAATAAACTTATTGAATACATATGAATTTTCATCATTTTCATTTCTTCCTCTTATTTTTTTAAACTGCTATAATTTGAAACCACTTGCGTATCACGAGATTATTACATCAATTTTTCACTAGAATTAAACATTAACGCCTAGGGAGGACTTATATCTAGAGGTATACTAATGCAACGTACCTCGGGGCCCGAGTTAGACTAGAGTAATGTAGTAATTAGTAACTATATAGTGGCATACGTAGTTATAAATAGTGTCTACTCTCTTGTGACTAAATTTATTTCAGTACGTTATATCTCTACATTGAATGTATAAAAATCAATAAAAAATATTTTATCAATAATTATTTATACAGTATGTACAACTATTACTGTATAAATAATTATAATTATTGATAAAATATTTTTTATTTTTAAAATAAAGTATCGGTACCGGTATTGGCAAAATATCGGCCTATTTTGAGTATCGGAGTATCGGTATCGTTGGAAAAAAACGAGTATCGGTGTCGGTATCGGCCAAAATTCTGGAATCGGTACATCCCTAATATATATATATATATATATATATATATATATATATATATATATATATATATGGGATGAATTTCACAATTAAACACGTGAAATGAATGAATGCTGCAAATCCACAAGGAAAACAAAAACGATTCCAAGGTCTTTCGTGTATTCAGAGCTACACCTCGTCAGGGAATGAAGAGAGAAGGCAAGATGCCCATAAATATATACAACGTAGCGGAAACCAAAGCAATTAGCACATACTTAACAAGAGTTAATGAGAGGCAGAAGGAATTTTAACAAGATATTGTCAATTTTATACATTTTCGCAGTTATTGAATTTTTTTTTTAAATGAATAAATGCACATTCTAGAATATTTCTTTCAATTATATCTCTGTTTTCAACAAGCGCTTTAGAACTATCCCACTTGATGCTATGATTACATCTATACATATGGTTAAACAAAGCTTTGGAGTTATTAGCTGTTCTACACGCATATTTATGCTGTTTTACCTTAATATCTAACGTTTTACCCGTTTGGCCTAAATATACTGAGTTACATTGTGTACATCCGATCGAATACACACAACCAACAACATTTTCCGGGCTATTCTTTATTAGGCGTGATTTAACAGTATTATTATACTTAAAGACTACATTGATGCCAATTGCTTTAAGTAAAGTCGGAAGATATTGAAAATTAACACGATAAAGTAGGCTAAGGATATTTTTACGCTCAAATTCCATTACAGTTACAGTATTATAATGCCTATTCTTGGCTTTCCTAAGACAGTTATCTAAAAATGAAATAGGATAACATAATTTAGTACCAATATTCATGATATTGCAAAACTCGGAATCTAAAAATTCAGGACTGACAACTCTCAATGCTCTGAGAAACATAGCAGAGAAAATAGAGGATTTAATCGAGGGATGATGGTCAGAATAAAAATGCACATAAGAGTTATTATTAGTAGGCTTGCGATAGACTTCAAATTTGAACTGATTAGAGCATCTCCAAATTTTTAGATTTAGAAAAGATAGGCTTCCATCATTTTTTTTTCAACTGTGAACTTAATATAGATGGGACTAAATTGTTGAGCCTACCAAGAAATAAGTCAACATCCAAATTATTAGGTCAAAGGCATAAAATATCTTTTATATACCTGTACCAAACCGGGTTAAAATTAACAATCGAAGGCAAAATTCTACTTCAAAAAATTCCGTATATAAATTAGCTACTACAGGTGAAAGGGGATTTCCCATCGCCAATCCAAACGACATAGCATAAAACTTATTTTCAAACCGAAATTTACAATCTTTGACACAAAGCTTAATTAACTCAATAAGAGTGTTGTGTTGAACAGGGAAAGAATATTCAGAGATCTTATCTTTTAAAAAAATCAAGTAGGTCAATAACAGTACGGGAATGTATAAAATTGACAATATCTTGTTAAAATTCCTTTTGCCTCTCATTAACTCTTGTTAAGTATGTGCTAATTGCTTTGGTTTCCGCTACGTTGTATATATTTATGGGCATTTTGCCTTCTCACTTCATTCCCTGACGAGGTGTAGCTCTGAATACACGAAAGACCTTGGAATCGTTTTTCTTTTTCCTTGTGAATTTGCAGCATATATATATATATATATATATATATATATATATATGCACTAGAATCACAAAATAACACGTGACCTTATTAATAAGCAAACAACCACAAGGAAAAGGAAACACAAAGTCCGAGCGCTTTCGTGATATATTCACATTATCAAGGAGGAACAGAAAATATTTTCTGTTCCTCCTTGATAATGTGAATATATCACGAAAGCGCTCGGACTTTGTGTTTCCTTTTCCTTGTGGTTGTTTGCTTATATATATATATATATATATGGGAATGAACTCAGAATGGTTCTCTGAGTTTTTTATGATACTTTGCAGATAGCTGGTGAGGGAAGCTATATTTATGGGACCTCTTTGCGAGAGACCCGTTGCCCACGTCGGGCTTGCATCATGAAAAAGAAAAACTATGGTATTTGTCATTTACCATTACTTATTCGGACTATAGTGGATTTAATTTTCCCAGAAGAGTTCCTTGTTCCATGCACGGTCTGTGTGTATCATACATATATATATTACAGTATATATATATATATATATATATATATATATATATATATAGTATAAAATGACCAAGATTGCTTCAATCCAAGGACAGAATATGATTACTGTATTCAAAAAGTGTCATGTACTCCATTATTATTAGAAATATAATTCTTAAATTTCTAATAAATTTAATTAATTAGACATTTGTAATATTGGAGTGTTGCTGCGTGATGACGTTGTTTAACCTTCTCCGCAGCATCCAAGGTCATTTGACGAAGGAGAACTACAGTATTTTGTCAAAGGCAGATAGTAATATCAATTTCTTTCCTACTTCCAATGACTTTGAATGATGCCCTTTTGAAGCGCAATAAGTTTTTAAAATCTTTCCTAATTCGACTGAACTCATCCCGAATGCAAAGGAGATATGACCCGTGAGGGTTCGTGATTTCATTGATTCGGTATTTCTACGCATTTCCTGGCGTTGGGACGTTTTTAAATTTATTTTTCTTTTTCACTTATAGAATAAAGTGTGTCAAAAACCTTTCCTACACAACTTGTCACAATGTGTTTCACTTATCGTAATTTACACGCGGAATTTATTTGTTTTTTTTTTTGTTACTAATAGACTTTCTCATTGTTTAGTTTAGGTCTTTTCTTCCTCTTTTCCCCCCATTTCAACTCCTCTTTCTCTCCCCTCCCCCGTCACCCTTTTTTGTTTTCTCGTTTCTCTTCCATCATTTGGGGGCCACCGATGAGTCCACACTTCCGCGTAAAAGGGATACGAGGACAGGATGAAATAATGGCGAGTCGCATTCACCAAATAAAGAAAAGAGAAAATAGGGATGGAAAACATTTTAAATTAAGAAAGAGAATTAAAAAAGTATATAAAGTAGACCCAAGGAAAAACCATCTCATCATAATAATTCGATTTCTTGGAAAGGGACATAACACTGGTATGCATATGAAATTTTTTTGTCTGCTGTGAGGGTTTTTTCAACTCATATTATATAATTCGACCATGCTGAATTCGAAAATGACATTGGTTTTCCTCAATCAGGTCAGGTTTTTTCTCTATTGGCCATTTATTATAAGTCCAATTTTATCCCCAAATTTATTGATTTTTTTAGCTTAAACACTGTAGATACGAGTAATATTATAAGAACACTCGTGAAAAATGAAAACATTGTGTGAATAAATACTTTTATTCATACAATGAATATGGAAAAAAGTTTATTGAGGAAGGAATGAAGTTTTTTTGGCTTTCCGTCTGTGTTTTTCTTCGGGCACGTCTCGCTTCAAACACCAGCAATAGTCCGCCAGCATATTGATATCCCAGTTTCCCTGGTACCTCTCTTCCATTATTTTGATATCTTGGTGAAATCGTTCATCCTGTTCCTCACTATAATCCCCGCAATTTTCAGGAAAATAGTCCGAGTGGGACCACAAAAAGTGCATTTTTATGGACATGCGCGACTCATGAGCTTTGAAAGCTTCCATCAAGTTTTCGAAAACGGACTCGTATTCTGGACTTCTACGCTTGCCAAGAAAATCAGTGACAACTGATTTGAATGCCTGCCAGGCATTCTTCTCAGTTGGAGTCATTGCGTTTTCGAACTGAGTATCCTTGATCAAAGTTCGAATTTGAGGACCATCAAAAACCCCAGCATTTAGTTTAGCATCAGATATATGAGGAAATTTACTCTCGAGATATCGGAATGCTGAACCCTCCTTATTCATTGATTTGATGAAATTTTTCATCAAGCCCGGCTTAATATGAAGTGGTGGGAGCAAAATTTTTGTTGGTGGTACAAGGGGCACTGAAACGACATTATGCGACCCAGGTTCAAAATTCTCTCTGGATGCCCATTCACGCTATGCATAGTGCTTCTCATCCGCTCGGCATTCACGCTATGCATAGTGCTTCTCATCCGCGCGGCATCTTATTCGGCAATGTCGGAGACGTGGCTCATACCTCAGCTCAGAGATAGGGGACTTATGGATGACGTGTGGCTGTAGCACGATGGGGCACCCGCACACTTTGCTCTTTCTGTGCGCGACGTTTTGAACGAACATTTTGCAGGCCGCTGGATTGGCCGTGGTTCACCGACATCTCCGGCACCATTACCATGGCCACCACGTAGTCCTGACCTTACCACCCCGGACAATTCGTTGTGGGGTATTATCAAGGGAGTAGTGGCTGCGCGTCGCTACAACACCAACGAAGAGTTGCACAGAGCTGTGGAAGACGCCTTTCGCACCATTACTCCACAAATGCTCCGACGCATGTCACAGAGGACATGGAGGCGCATCCGCTTGTGTGTCCAGCATCAAGGTGCACATACGGATCCACTGGACATGTAACCACGAAGTACGTAAGTGATTCAGATTAATTATGATTGATTATGATTGCACATTGGTTGGTGTACGGTGACTTCTCGCCCACCCTGGGATAACTAAAGAGTTGAGGTGATTTTCTGACATCAATGACCGTAGGTAGTTCTTTAGTCGTCGCAGTACAGAAAAAGATCTTTCGGCAGAACAGTTGAAAGCCGGCGTACATAGGAAGATCCTGAGCGCAATATCAGCATATAGGTAAACTTCTTTTAATCCTTTTGCTTGGATCATCTCACTCATCTCAAGCATGCTCGTAGGAGTTTTCTTCAAATTCAGAAAAACCCACGGAAATGAAGACACTCACTAACAAATGCTTCCGCCAAGTCATCCTTGTAAAATTCCTAAAGCTTAATTGCATTGGAAGTTACATCTGTCGGATTCAAGGTGGTGACTTTTGTAAAAAATGCAAACCGTGCCTGGAGGTTTTCATACACATCTTTGCGACGGTTTAATTCCGACAATAATCTGTCAAATACCACAAGATTAGTATTAATGAAGAAGTTCCTCCGTCCATCTAATTCTACCTCGCCTTCGCGAGTTTCGTCGACTCGAAGTTTTCTTTTCTTTTTTTCTTTTCATTGTAACTCCTACACGCTTCTTCACGGGCTGACCATCGAGTGTCTGATAAGCTCTTTCGCGTTACATTTTCGGATTTGGTAAAATGATTTTGTAGTATTTCCCAACGGTGAGTGAAGGCAGTGAAGAACATGTAAAGATTTTGGAGAAGTGCGAAAAAATCAATGGCTTCCTTACAGCAACTTGCTGCACATTGTCCAATCAAATTTAATGAGTGTGCAGAGCAGGGTACGTAAACTGCTACTGGGGACGCTTCTTTTATTCTGGTTTGCAAGCCAGAGTAAGTCCCTGACATGTTGGGAGCGTTATCATACGACTGTCCTCCGCAGTTTGCAATGTCGAGATCATGCATTTTTAATATGCTGGAAACTGAGTTGAAAAGCTGCTCTGATTTGTGGCCTACGCTGGGAATGAATGCCAAAAATCGCTCTACGGAATGCCCATCTTCTTTTATGTATCTCAGAATAACTGCAAGTTCAACGACATGTGATATGTCTGGGTGGAGTCCACAATAATGGAATAGTACTTCGCACATTTCACTTCCTCAGTTATTTGTTTGGTAACTTTGTTAGCCATTAGTTTGATGAATTGCTCACATGTAAACGAAGACAAGTATGAGGTATGACCTTTTCATGGATTTCTGTATTTTGCAATATGTTCCGCCAGAAAAGGGTCAAATTCAGCAATAAGTTCCAAAGCCATTATAAAGTTTCTACTGTGGACAGAACCAAATTTCTCAATGTGGCCCCTAAAAGGTAAACCATGAGATGCCAGTGACCGGATCACTGCAACAACTCGTTGTAAACCATTCCTCCAATACTTCTCCTCATCAATTTGATAGAAAAGTTGTCAATTCTTCCGAGAGTTGAACTTCTCATTTTCATAGCTAACACACATGACTTATGTTCAGAGGAATTTTCATGGCTTGTTAATGCTTCACTGCCATGCTTCCAGTCATCAAATTCTTCCTTACCAATTTTAGTAGTTCCACCAAATAACTGACGTGGAACGCAGAAAATTGAGCCTGTGCTCTCCGGATACATTAAATATGTTCTCTTCACCTTCTCTCCGTTGACAAGCTGTGTTTCAAATAAGGTTTTACAAAAATATCTGAATCGTTTACCAAAACGTCTCTTTGATTGAGAAAAGTTCATGTTTTCTAGGTCCTGATTTATGCCATGCTCTGACACATAATGACGTGTAGCATCATTAACTTCCCATAATGATGGGTCTTGTCCAATGGAAGTATTGCTGGAGGTAGTTGTGATGCTACTTACATCACAAGACTTAGTATAGAGTAGGCAGGATTCTTGAATTTCTCTACCAGATAATCTAAAATTACTAGGACCTCCATTAACATTTTGATCTTCTTGGAAACTCCTAATCTCGGTACATTCTAATTCTTTTAAAAGAGCATTCGGATTTGTTTCAACATTTTTGTTCTTTATATCAGATTTCTTGAAGATAGCATCAATTTTCGCGGTTTTGTCGAGAACCTCTCGTTGTTTTCCAGCTTTCTCTAGAGCTCTCTTCTTATACTCCGAGCCACTTAGTCTTTTTCTCCCATCACTCTTCTGAAAAAAACAAATACATCTGAAATTAATTAAATATATAAATAATATATTTTAAAATAGAAATATATTATTAAAATTAATGAAATATATTATAATTATATATTTAAAAAAATAGCTCAGCCAGGCTGAGTGAGTCTAACAGCTAACTACATATAGGCAGTTAAGTTAATATAAAAAATTCAAAATTATCTTAAAAACTGCCTTCTTCTTACCTTGTATAAATACCATTATTGTACTAAACTGAAATAAACACAATCTTATCTTTAAATTTTAAATGTTGTCCAGTTTCAAAGTTCAAAGTTGCAAAATAGAAAAATATAAATTCAATTTTATAGAGAAAACCTTAAACAAAATAATTGGCCATTTTTTGGCTTGATACTCTGTAAAGTTAAACAATAAATCTGAAATAAAATAAAAATAATTAGCTTTAAAATAAAGATATTATTACAATTAATAAAATATATTAAGGCCAAGGACCAACTTTGAAATCGACTTCGTTCAAACGTAATGAGATTTTTTTAAGTGTACTAACTTTTCTCCATTTTTTTTAGCTAAAAAAAATACCAGAAATTTTGGATTTTTTCCCTACCTAAAAAGTGCTTTCTTGTTACTTTTCTTGTTACGACTTTTCCTCCAGAATTTTAGTGCCCTCAAAATTTTGCCGCCCCCTAAAATTTGACGCCCTGGGCCATGGCCCATTTGGCCCATATGTAAATACGCGTCTGACAAGTACAGTACTGGCCCCACTCCTGTTCATTATCATGCTAACAGACATCGACAGTGGAGTAAACAGCAACAGTATAGTAACATCCTTTGCGAACGATACAAAGATCAGCAGAAAAATCAGCTATGTAAATGAAGTGGAGGACTTGCAGAGGGACACGAACAAAATATACAAATGGTCAGAAGACAACAATATGACATTTAACACCGAGAAATTTCAGCTCTCGAGATATGGTAGAAATGAGGAACTTAAACAGACTGCATATTATGCTCCAGATAGAGGGAAAATTCAGAGAAGCACGAAAGCTGTCGACTTGGGGGTAATAATGACCGATGATACCAAATTCGCGACACAAAATCAGATAGCGATAAACAAAGCAAAAAGAGTCGCGGGACAGGTACCAGGAACGTTCAAAAGGAGGGACAAGACAGTAATGATTCCCCTGCTGAGAACACTGATCATACCAAAACTTGAATACTGCTCAGTTTTGACGTCCCCATATAAAAAGGAAGAAACTAATAAACTAGAAGAAACGCAGAGACATTTCACAGCAAAGATTGATGGCTGCAAAGAGCTCAACTACTGGGAAAGACTACGTAAACTAAATCTGTACTCCCTGGAAAGAAGAAGAGAGAGGTACACCATAATCTACATATGGAAAATGATCGAAAAACTGGTACCAATCTTCAAACTAAACCCAATTACAATCCAAACAACATTGGAAAATAGGAAAGGCAGAATGTGTAGTGTTCCCAAATTAAGGGCCCGACAAGGGACCTCTTCAACACTGAAGGGAAATATGATAGCTTGGAGAGCCAAAACTTTTTAACCAGCTTTCAAAGGACCTCAGAAACGTTACAGAGGTCAAAGTTGAAGTCTTCAAGAGAAGACTAGATGCCTGGCTCAGAACGGTACCAGATGAGCCGGGTGTACCTGGTTATGTGCAATGGAGAGCGCAAGAGAACAACTCGACCCTCCACTAAGCCAGGCCTAAAGGCTGGGCCACCAGCTTCACCTTCGTGTGAAGAGAGACCGACACACGGAACTTCAACGAGGTTTAACGAGGTGTGTATATATCAGGGGCGGCTTCTTAATGAATGCAAGGCATGCACTGCATGCGTAAATAATATACTCAATGAATTTAAAATTATTATTTAAGTTAAAAAAATAAAGTTAAAATTATTATTATTATTATTAATATAATATTGGTTCCATCCTCGGTTACTACAATATATATATATATATATATATATATATATATATATATATTCATCGGTCATTTACAAATATACATGTAGGGATTGCACATCGTCGTACGTTGACATGACTGCACGCCAACTCCAAATTTGTATCGATGAACACAAGTGTATTAGTAGCCGTACTAATAATAGACTTACAAATCGCTCCCAATCACATATACGAGAGGTGATCAAAACGTTCTCGGCCTGACCTAGATATAATGCGTATTTTGAGATCAAATTTACGCCATATTTAGTACAACTATCATTAAATATGTGTATAAAATATAAAAACGTTATCAAAATATTTTTTGTTTACAGGTTTAATGTGAAGCAATGTGATAAACTTTATGAAAATGGACAAATTTGAAATACGTGCTGTCATTAAATATCTCTCTATGACGAATATGATTTCCCAAAACGTTTTTGAAGATATGCAGCACACATTAGGAGACTATGCCCCATCTTATTCTACTGTCAAAAAGTGATGTGCGGAATTCAAACGAAGAAACACGTCGATCAAAGATGATGAATAGTCTGAACGGCCATCAACATCAACTTCTGAAGAAAATGTCCAAAAAGTCAATGATCTTGTCATGAATAATCGCCGACTTAGTGTTCGATTTATAGCTGACAATGTTAGCATTTCATTTGGCAGCACACATTCAATATTAACAGACAAATTAAAGCTTGAAAAAGTGTATGTAAGACGGATGCCACGAATGTTGACTGACAACCAGAAGAGAACTCGAGTTCAAATTTCAAAACAAAGTTTGCACCTTTTCCAGCAAGATCCAGAAAAATTGGTATCTAGGTTTATTACAATGGATGAAACATGGATTCATCATTTCGATCCAGAGTCAAAACAACAAAGCATGTCTTGGAAACACCCGTCTTCACCAACTCCCAAGAAGTTTCGCGTTGTGGCATCAGCTGGCAAGGTCATGGCCTTTGTTTTCTGGGATGCAAAGGGAGTTGTGCTCATTAACTACCTTGATAAAGGAACCACCATTACAGGTGATTACTATGCAGTGTATGCACGGTTAATGAGAAAACTGCGCGAAGCCATCAAGCAAAAGCGACGAGGGAAACTCAGTCGAGGTGTCCCGTTTCACCAGGACAATGTTCCTGCTCATAAATCTGTAGTTGCGATGGCTGCCATCAGAGAAATGGGTTTCGAATTGCTTGATCACCCTCCATATTCGCCAGACCTAGCTCCAAGTGGTTTCTATCTCTTTCCCAAATTGAAAGAACACCTCTGTGGACAGAGATTTTTGGACGATGATGAAGTCTTGTCAGCTGTAAATGCCTGGTTGGAGGACCAAAATGAAGACTTCTTTTTGAACGTTATCCAGAAGCTGGAAAAACGCTGGATCAAGTCTATATCCTTAAAAGGAGAGTACGAAGAAAAATAATAATAAAAACTGTCAACTTGACTCGTCTTTCATTGTCAGGCCGAGAACTTGTTGATCACACCTCGTACGTTCCCACTCCCATCAGTTAGACCACCCACTTAAATCTAATAACTTTTCAATAATTGCTAAAGCCAATAAGCACGACTTACCCCTCTTAGAAACAATACTCATTTCTAAGCATAAACCGGATATAAATCGTCATACCCCATTCCATAACCTCAATATCCTTCAATAAACTTCCTTTACCTACCAACCAACAAGTTAGTGCCCGTTGAGGCACTAACGCTTTCCCATTCTCTTCTTGTGTGTCTGTAATCGAGAAATTTGTACCTGATTTATTTCTTTTAAAGTTTTAGAGATTTTAATGTTTTACATTTTAAACTTTTCCATAATGTTCCCTTAAATTATTTATAATTGTTTTACTTCCATTTATTTTTATGTTAAAGGTAAGCCCCCTTTTAGGGTTCCTTTAATAACATTTTATATTTTAACTGTATTAACTGTATAATTTCATGTTTTAATTTTTTTTTTCGCTGTGGTAGTTGTCAATATTTAAATTGTTTTAAGTTCATAATTGGTTTTAATTGTGTATGTATACCGGGTGTCCGAGAATTATCTGTACAATTTTTGGCTGTTATTAAAAGTCAACCATGAAGTGTAGAAATTCCAGTGCCATTTTACAGAGAAACTCATTAAGTTTTTTCTGATAACATGTTTTGACAAGTTTTTTCTTTTTTGTACGCGGGTGACAGACATTGATGATTTAAAAGCAAGAATCACAGCTGCTATTGAGCGAATTGATGTGGATATGCTGCAGCGTACATGGCAACATTTGGATTATCGATTGGATGTTTTGCGAATCACTGATGGTGCACATATCGAATGTTTGTAACAACGTTACTTTAATAAAAGAAACTTTTGAAAATACAGATTCTAAATAATCTTGTTTAAGAATTTTACGTGCGTTATCAAGAATTTTATTAAAAGATGAAATTGTACAGATAATTTTCGGACACACTGGAATTTCTAAAACACTTGTCAAAACTTGGTATCAGAAAAAACTTAATGAGATTCTCTGTAAAATGGGACAACACTGGAATTTCTACCCCATGGTTGACTTTTAATAACAGCCGAAACTTGTACAGATAATTCTCGGACACCCGTATATCAGATCCAAAGAATCCAGTCAATTTCATTACGGTATCCATCAATACCAGTACCTTGCCAACCAAAAATAAGTCACGATCCATATCACTTGCGGACCCAAGTCACAATTTACAACCATATACATTACAATATATATACTTAAGAGGGAAAGTGTAGGTGTGGCTGTAAAGACTGTACAGTAATGTAAAAATGTGTGTGCACCCATTTTGGGTCTCCAATTTAAAGGTGTTTGTGGGCCAAGTGAAGATCATGAGTTTTTCAATACCTCACAGTACTGTGGGGGGCACCGCTCGGCAGAGGAATCTCTTTAAATGGGGTGTGTAAGGACAGAGAGTATCCCCTAACCCAAGATGCTGCCTCCCTATATCCCACAACACTTGTGTTGAGCTGTGGGATCTATCACCACAAAGCATTAATTCTACTACCTTAAACTATACCCAATCTATAAACATATGCGTCTAATAGATTTTTAAACATGTTTATAGACGTGAGTAGTATAGCCGCAAAAAGTCGGACAGAGAATGGATCAATTTGAAAATTACCCCCCTCACCGTCCTTCACGGCGGTCCTCCACCGTCCTTCATGGAGGTCCTCCACCGTCCTTTATGGCGGTCCCTCCTTTATGAGGTGTCCTTCATGGTCCTTCAAAAAAAAAAAAAAAAAAAAAAAAAAAGGGGGGGAAAAAGGAAAAAAAAAAAAGGGGAAAAAAAGGGGAAAAAAATAAATAAATAAATTTAAAAATAAATTTTAAAAAATAAATTTAAAAAATTAAATTTAAAAAATTAAATTTAAAAAATGATTCGTCTTCACCTTCCTTCAAAAAAAAAAAAATTAAGAAAGGGTTGATCCTGGCCTTCCTCCTTCAAAAAAGTTCTTTCATGAGGCAAACAAGAACAAACATGAAAAAACATACATACATTCGAGTACTTTCTGTTCAGGCAAGTTAGAAGACAGTAAAAATGAAAACGAATATCTGAAAGGTTTTAATAGGCCTAACGAGTGTGCATCAGCACATCCAATTTTCAAATGTTAACAAATTGCGAACAATACATAAATGAAAATCAGAGTGATCATATTTTAAATCGAAAAACAAGTTCTTTGTTTAAGATCTGTATTATGAAAAATAAAATTAATATTTATCATTTTAATTTAAATAAATTAATTTCTCTCTTTTTTAAGGGAAACTGGCTTATTTTCAAACGAGATGACCTTCAAATACAATATATATTCATATCACACGCATATATGTTTATTTACTTTTAAATATGTAGTTTTCTGTTATTCACATCGATATATTCCATCACATTCACTTTCACATGTCATCTTCTGGTATGTGAATTAATAATTTTACTATACAGCAAATTTCGTTATAAAATTGCATGTGTTAAAAAGAACCAAGTTGCCTAACGTGGCTTTGAAACTGAAGCAGCAATTCTGTTATCCTCCTCTAAACATCAACTTAAATATTATTACTAATACAGTATTGATTTATTGTTATTATTACATATATATGTACACGTGTTAAGAGTATTTAAATTAAATATATTGATTTCAATTCCCTTCGTAATAAAAGCATCTGACAACTCTACCCCAATCTTGCTATATTTTTCTCGCGGTAAATGTTTTGAGAGTAGCAGTTAAGTTTAACTTTCGTTTAAAGACTATTAGCTGCTACTAATCTTGTTATTATTATTATTATTATTATATATATATATATATATATATATATAACATCCAAATAAGTACGTTCGGGTAAAAAACTTTCTTATTAGATGCAATTAAAGAAAACGGGATGTCGAATTTGTGTGGATTGTCATTTTTAAATAGATTCAGTGGGAAATAGGTACTGAAAGTTGAGAGATGTTTCATTAAGAACCTTTCTAGTTGTAGTTAGGCCTATTCACATTACTTTAATTATCATTTCTCTAATTTAACGGCTGTTCACAATTCCTCATAATTCTCATAATAAACGTATTGTTTTCACACCAGTCAGGCCAGTATTTACATCAATCACACAGAATGTTCATGCTTATTGTTTTTGTCATTAGCTGTACCAATCATGTCTTTACAAACTGAAGCATATATATATATATATATATATATATATATATATATATATACAGTATATATATATATATATATATATATATAAGGAGTTTGTATGTGGCATTCCAACAGAAGGCAGGAAGTGTCTGAACCCTGTTTCTCCAATCACTGTCCTCTTCATCTTGCCTTTTTACATGTCACGTCTGCCCTGTGAGCAGTCCAGCATACTCTTAAATACGCGCTTCTCACTATATCCCTTACTACACACGCATGCATCTTACACACTACACAGTCTTTTCAAAAAAGGTGTAATTTCAGTAGTTTCGAGATTCGCGATTGTCCCCTCCTTCCTGCCTCTATCGTATATATTACCAAGCAACTCTCTCTACAGTTTACAGGTTTCCACATTGTCTAAAATTTATAAAGTTCGCTCTTATTGTTTTCCTTATTGTAACGGACATCACAACCTAATTTAAATAGTATTTAAGTATTATGTCGAGCAACATAGCTAGATAACCCCACCACACCCTAGTTTCTTTGCATAATCATGAAACATGAAACAAGATTTTATATATATATATATATATATATATATATATATATATATATATATATATATATATATATATATATATATACACACGGCAAAAGTAGTTTGAAGATTTATTCCATCACACAACTGATTATAATTATACACTTTAGAGGAGTTTGCAAATTGTATATACTTAGACAAAAAGTATTAGATCTTATGCTGATTTCATGTCATTATCAGCATGCTTCACTGTCCTTTCAGTCATTGTGACCGTAGATCGTACCAGAACTATGGTCTTGACAAACCACAATGTGTTAAATTTAAATATTGATTTATTGTTATTATTACATATAACTTATATGTACACGTGTTAAGAGTATTTAAATTAAATATATTGATTTAAATACATTTCGTAATAAGAGCATCTGGCAACTCTACCCCAATTTTGCTATATGAAAATGAAAATGAAAAGGTTTATTGGCAGACTATAGTCCATATGGCAAATATTATTAATACAATGACAGTTCATACACTAAGGGTAGAAATATATACAATTGATTAGAAATAATACTGCACTGTCGAAGTTAAGTGGAGCTACAGACAGACGTTTTCGTACCAAGAAGTCCATAGCTTAGAGGATAAATGGCAGGACTCATGGATAGCTTGGATGATCGGGTTGGTTGATTTTTTAATTCTTTGCATTAGAATGTGTTGAGCACGTCTTGTTACCTCCGGGAAGCTCGGGACATTGCGGGTAGCAAACATTTGCGAAGCTGAGCATCTCGGGTGTAATTTATGTAAGAGTCTAAAAGAACTGTTGTACAGCAAATTTAGGGTACTGCCAGAACCTTTTTTATAATTCACCCTGAGTTGCAAGCCGTATATATTACTGCAGAAAGTACGAAAGAGTGTGTCTTTAGCTTCACTTGTACAGAAACGAAAGCTCCTTATGGTCATATTCGCTTTAGCACACAGGCTTCGAGATTGTTTTCTTATATCCGAGTCATCACTCAAGGAGCTGGTAATAGTTTGACCCAATTACTTAAACTCTTGTACTTCCTCAATTACTTCACCATTCATTTTAAACCTTATGTGAAAAATGCTCTGTATCAATTGGTCCACAATTAACCCACCCCTTATATCCCCAGTCTAACTATAGAGTAGATTAAGTCTAGCCTTGTAGGGGTCAGCCTAGAGATTCCGGAAATGGTCCAGAGCGGGCAGATAAATTGAGGTCCACAGTAGGATTCCTCACCAAATTAGGTTAGGGCAATCTACCTTCGCCTTTGTTAAGCTATGAGTTGATGCTAGGTCTTAGGCCACAATGTAGGCCTAATTTGTCTGACCCAGCTTAATTTACTGTGTTTACTTCTAACTGGGTTAAAAACACAATTAGTCACTTACTACTAGTTATTAGAGTCCCTTTTCCCCTTTTGTTTAATTGTTGAGAGCGTACTTGCTGGTGGGGATCTTTTTTCCGTTGTTTGTTCTTTTCCCTTCTCTCGTTCCGTCTTGTAGCCCCGTTCCTCGTTTTCGTTCTCCCTTGTCCACCTTTTCGCGGGGCTTTTTCCAGCAGCATCCTCTTGTTTTTTTGGGTTGGTTGATCGGTAATGTATATCTAATACCGAGCACGCTCTTGTCACACAGTATATAAATACTAGTGTGGAGAATAACTCTGGTGAGCAACCAATTGGTTTCATCCACCCAGTTATTGACATAAAAGGAATTTAATAATTGCTCGATGAACTACCTACCTACTCAGTGAACCATTTTCGTTACATCCCAACTACCCACACATCAGTTTTCCATATACTGGGGGCCCGGGAGATAAATATTTTGGTGTCATTGTCACCAATTTTTATGTCTGAGTATAGACTAGCTAACTATTTGACTGTAAATGTCTGTTAATCTGATTAACAGTGACTATCCTCACCTTCTCATGGAGAAGATGTAGCATTTAATTAGAAGAGAAAATATACATCCATAAGATGAAACTGTCTATGGTCTTTACCATAAGAAAAGGAAAAGTGAAAGGTAGAAGATAAAATTACAATTCCCCATCATCTAATTTTTTGTTGTAAAACTAGTCGCGCCTTTAATGCTGTTTGTCGCTGAGGTCTTGTGTCTGTCAATGTTGTAGTAGGATGCGTTACCACTCCTACTGTCAAAGAAATAGTTACTGGAAGTTCAGTGTCTCCAGTTGTTACTGTCGGTGGAGAAGGTTCTCCAAAGTCCATTGTTTTGGGTCCAGGCTCTAAGGGGTACAAAAGAGAAATGTCTCTTGTTGTGTCACCCGTTGAAGTCCTTAATTTGACCACTCTTGTTACCCGTCTGCCCCTGGCCTGAGTTCTAAAACTCTAGCCAGAGGCCAGTATTGTCTTGGAGTACTGTCATGTATGAGAACAAGGTCCCCTACCTTAATTGTGTCAGACCAATCCTTCTTAGTCATTTGTTTATGTCTCTCCCTTAGACCCATCAAGTACTCAGTTTTCCACTGTTTAATGAAACGAGCTTTAACTCTAGTTAAATGTTGTAACTTAGTCTGGAGCTCATCATGTCGTTGAGTCCAGTTTGAGTCTTCTGAAGAGTCTATATTGTAGTCCGGCAGGAGACTAACTTGTTCTCCCCGAATCAAATGATTTGGAGTTAATGGTTCCGGGTCACTAATATTGTCACTCACATAAGTGAGTGGGCTATTGTTAATGATGTTCTCAATCTCAGCCAGGAGAGTGAGCAACTCAAACAGGTGTATCTGTTTTTTACCAATTGCTTTCTTCAAGCATTTCTTTACTGCTTGTATATTCCTCTCCCAGATAGAATCATACCAAGGAGAGACAACCGGAATATACTTCCACTTTATGTTTGAATTTTGTATATATAATTGTGTGAGTTCATTGCTTAACAAGTCGTGGATGACTTGTTCACCAGCCTTGAAATATGGAGCATTGTCAGTCCAAACTGTCTTGGGTACTGAATGTCGTGCACAGAATCTCTTAAAGACAGCAACAAAAGATTCTGCTGTAAGGTCCTCCACAACATCCAGATAAACAGTTCGTGAGGCAGCACATGTAAACAGTACAATGTACATTTTTTGTTCAGTGTCAACCACCCCACAGTCAATGCTCCTGTATAATCAATGCCTACAGTCTCAAAGGGTCTGTTGAGAGTAACTCTCTCCTCTGGCAAAGCCGGAGGATTTGGTCTCCTATAGGGCCTAGCATGAATACACCTACATGTGATACACTCACTCAGGACTGTTTTAACAGTGATCCTTCCCTTGGGTATCCAATAAGTTTTTCTTAATGTAGTTAGTGTCTGTGGTACCCCATATGATGTACACCATTGTGTGTTTGTCTGATGATTAATGTTGCCAAATAGCTAAATCTAGGTAAAAGGATTGGATGTTTGCTTTTGTAAGACAGTTTTGATTTGTCTAATCTCCCTTTACACCTTAGAAGGCCTTCCTCATCTCTGAACAAATTTAGATCCACAACTACTGATGGTACAGGTTCTTTTGTTTGTTCCCCATTAGTCAAGAATTCTAACTCTTTATTGTACTCCTTTTGTTGTGCATACCCTATCCAGTACTTGGTTGCAACTTCTGTATAATTATGATTGTTTTTATTTAGCTGTTTGTTTATTGTAGTTAAACAGTTGTGAGCAAACCTCAAACAGTAGGCTGTGACCCTGACAAGTTTGCTGAAATCAGAATAATGTTCATAATTAGTGATTGGTTCAACCTTTTCATTTGAAAAGATTAAATTTAATGTCAAGTTAACTTATTCCACAGGCCATAGGTCTGTATTACAGAGCCACTTAGGTCCCATGAACCAAGTTTTGTTTGACTTCAACAACTTGTAGGATAAACCTCTGGTCAGAAAGTCTGCTGGATTTTGTTTAGTTGGAACATAGTGAAAGTTTACTTGTAGTCTTTCATTAGCTTCAGCTATTTCTTGTAGCCTATATCTTACAAAGATATTCTTACTATTAATGCTAGCATTCCGTATCCAGGCAAGACAAATCTGACTGTCAAGCCAGATGTGGATATCAGCTATGTTCACATCATGGTAAGCATCCTTAAGCAATGAAATGGTTTTAATGGCTAATGCAGCAGCCAATAGTTCCAGTTGAGGTATGGTTCGGGTAGGTTTGAGGGGTGCGTAAACATTATCATTGGGCAATAATAATAGCGGCTATACTATCATTGATGGAAATTTGATGTTAGGAATCTTGTAAAATTTTGTTTAATTGCCTATAATTACCCCAAAATTAAAAAAATATATACTTACAATATTAAGGCGAGTGAGTTATGGCAGGAAAACAAGTCTTCTTTCTAGATTGCTCGCGTTGAAATGATTCCTAAAACGTCATCCAATTCCTTTTATACCCAACAAACTTCAGTTGTTAACATAAAAGAAAGAAAATAGGAGCGTCTTCCAAGAAACCAGTTTTACATTAAATTTAAGACGAAACAAAATAAAACGCAAGAACAAAGAATTAGACACTAAAACAACGCCAGTTAGGCTACGTTAAGCGTTAGGTGTACAATTGATAGGTTAGACTAGGTATACATTCCGTTAAACTGAAAAATTATGAAGCCTTCGCTTAAATAGAATGCACTGAAATTAAATCAAAATGGAATTTAATCGAATGGAACGAAGTCGAATTCAACTTTATTCCAATTTGAATTAATTCAGTGAGTCTCTCTCTCTCTCTCTCTCTCTCTCTCTCTCTCTCTATATATATATATATATATATATATATATATACAGGAAGGTTCCCATGTACATATTACATTTATTGAAATTTTGGTATTGCCACCAATCTTTTACCGTTAGGTGGGTCAATGTACTATCCAAATGTTTTGGCTCCTCTTGCGAGGTGAGACGAGGCTCCTTGCTCTCTCATGTGCTGTTTAATGTGTATATTGACGGATTAATTGATTCACTTAATGAGGCAACAGTGGGATGTTGTATAGATAACACGAGGGTAAATAACTTAGTTTATGCCGATGATATGGTGTTAATAAGTCCCTCTGTTAAAGGTCTGGATCGGCTACTAAAAGTCTGCGAAGTGTATTCGAAGAAACATAATATTCTTTTTAATGTTACAAAAACTAAGGTTATGTAATTTCATCCTAAAAGCTGTAATCAGCCAGCTGATATTAGGTTTAAAATGAAAGGTGAAGTAATTGAGGAAGTACAAGAGTTTAAGTATTTGGGTCAAACTACCACCAGCTCCTTGATGATGACTCAGATATAAGAAAACAATCTCGAAGCCTTTGTGCTAAAGCGAATATGACTATAAGGAACTTTCGGTTCTGTACAAGTGAAGCTAAAGACACTCTCTTTCGTACTTTCTGCAGTAATATTTACGGACAGCAACTCTGGGTGAATTATAAAAAAAGTTCTGGCAGAACCTTAAATTTGCTGTACAACGGTTCTTTCAGACTCTTACATAAATCATCCCCGAGATGCTCAGCTTCGCAAATGTTTGCTACCCGCAATGTCCCAAGCTTCCCAAAGGTAACAAGACGTGCTCACTACAGTCTAATGCAGAGAATTAAAAATCAACCAACCCGATTATCCAAGCTATCCATGAGTCCTGCCGTTTATCCTCTAAACTATGGAATTCTTGGTACAAAAACGTCTGTCTGTAGCTCCACTTAACTTTGACATTACTGTATTATTTCTCATCAACTGTATATATTTCTATCCTTAGTATGTGAACTGTCATTGTTTTAATAATATTTGTCATATGGACTGTAGTTTGCCAATAAACCTTCTCATTTTCATTTCCAGATACTGTATAGTTAAACAAGCGCTTCAGTCCATTAAGAACCTTATTAAGGATAAGGCTCCTTTCAAATTTACCTTGTGTGTGTATATATTAACCTCTCCCTCTGCCTTTTATATATACTTCAACCTCTCTCTCTTTCTCTCTCTAATTTTCACTCCAATAAAATATATATATATATAATATATATATATATATATATATATATATATATATATATATGATACGATACACACAGACCGTGCATGGAACAAGGAACTCTTCTGAGAAAATTAAATCCACTATAGTCCGAATAAGTAATAGTAATTGACAACACTATAGTTTTTTCTGTTTCGTGATTTTAGCCCGGTCTGTATGTATTATGAAAGAACCTCAGGGGACCATTCTGAGTTCAATCTCATATATATATATATATATATATATATATATATATATACCTTCAACCTTTCAAATGTTCCGTGCGATGATTCCTCATTTCGTGAAGGTCAAGCTTGTCGCCCCTGCTCTCGAGTTGGCCTGATGAAGTAGTGAGTTGGTTTTTTGTGCTCTCCACCTCACATAGCCAGGTACGCCCGGCTCATCGCGGATTATTCTGAGCCAGGCGTCTAGTCTTCTTGGGCAGCTGATTAAACAGTTTTGGTCCTCTTACAACAAAACTATTTTCTTTCAGGGTTGAGGATGTTCCCTGTCTCGCCTTTAATTTGGGAACTCGACACAGTGTTCTTTTTCTACTTTCCACCGTTGTTTGGGGAGTTATAGGGTTCAGAGTAAGATTAGGGACTAGTTTCTCCATTATTTTCCAAGTGTAAATAATGGTGTATCTCTCTCCAGTGAGTATAGGTCTAGTTCGCGTAACCTTCCCCAGTAATTTAGTTCTTTGCACCCCTTGATCTTGGCTGTGAAGCTCCTCTGAATCCCTTCCAGCTGTCTAATGTCTTCTTTTTTTATATGGGGATGTTAGGACTGAGCAGTATTCCAATTTGGGTATGATCAGGGTTTTCAGTAGAGGAATCATTACATTCCTATCTCTTCGTTTAAAGGTTCTCATTATCTGCCCCGTTATTCTCTTTGCTCTGTTTACTGCTACCTTATTCTGTGTTTCAAATTTCGCATCATCAGTTATTACAACCCCTAAATCTTTTGCTCTAGAATTTCTCTCAATTTCCTGTCCATTTGGAGTATAATATTCAATGGATTTTAGGTCTTCTCTTTTTCTGTACCTTAACAGCTGAAATTAATTTCTCACTGTTAAACTTCATATTGTTCTCTTCCGTCCACTTATAGATTCTGCTCATGTCTGTTTGTAGAAATCCTATATCTTCTGGGTTTCTTATTTTTCTACTGATCTTTGTGTCATCCGCAAAGGATGATATATACAGGGTGGTGCAGAAGTCTGGACCCATAGGCAATTTACTATATAAAAAATATCTTTCGATTTTTATAATAGTTTTTATAATTTAATTTTTGTTTATAATTTTACTAAATATTTTTCAGATTGTTACCCTATGGCAGAGAAGTTAACAATAGCAGAAAGAATAGAGCTTGTGCTTTTGTACGCTAAAGAAGGAGTGTTTGGAAGAAGATGGACATCAATTCGAACACTTATTGTAAATTCTGAACTACGTAGAACGTTAACTTTAACATAATTTAGTCACTGGTGTATGGTTAATTAAATTTCATTTCATAATAAACTTCCTGCAGGCCACACTTTTTTTCCATATAAACCGCCTATGGGTCCAGACTTTTGCACCACCCTGTGTGTGTGTGTGTGTGTGTGTGTGTGTGTGTAAAAATGAACAATGAATAATCCCTTCATTCGTATAATTCTGATGTTCATTCGTATACGTCGTATATTTATATGAGCTTTATATTCTTATTCATATATTCATTTTGACATAAGGACGAAACTCGCATAATGCAAGTTTGGAAGTCTTTAGTATTCAATGTGTGGTAAATTCTTTAAAATAATAAAAAAAAACTTTACACTCTATACGTCATTAGTTATATGTTGTTTAATTTATACATTCATGTCCTTTCTTGACCTTTATCTTTTATTCATTTTATTAATTATTCATTCCGCTACCTGTTGTCTCCCTATTGTCAACCTATTGTGTGACTACCGATATGTGTACAATACTTTATACATTCGTACATGTCCATTGATGACGTACATAGTTACCTAACACGTAAGTACGTTCACATGTATACTTTTTATTTTTTTAATTATTTATTCTCTCGCAAAATACTCGTGGATGCTGATATGAATATTCAGATTCCGATGACGTCGACAAAAAAGCGAGCCTCGGAACCCGAAATCCCTCTTGCGCCTGCTACAAATTTATAACACAAGGTGTTATGTTGTATGTTATGTTATATTATGTTATATTATATCATAAATGTCCGTGTACTTCCGTATCTTCAGTATCAGATATGTCAATTAAAATTTGATAGAATTGTAAGTAACTGTAATAATTTAATATGATGTAATTAATGTACTTTAATGAAATTGTAATTAACGATAATAAGTGAATGTGAATTAATTGGTAATTATTATAATCATAGTTGTAGTAAACCAAAATTACACTGTACTTAATAATGTACTTAGGTTGTACTCAATGTACGACACCGACGTGAAGTCGTCACCCAAAAATGTACAATCGGCAAATAATTATTTTTCTGTTTCATTTCTTGTATTTTTTTTTTTTATTTAAGATGAAATAATTCGCACATTCTTCAAGAGGGGGAAGCTTAACCTTCAACTTCACTCCCCCAAAATTTAGACTTATTTATTTCTTGTATTGTAAATTCATTCATTCCTGTCTTAGCCCTTCAGCGAGGAGGTCGGAGCCTCCTCATTTTAAATTCCGGCCTGAGCCATGGTCGAAAGAGGTCGAACCTCTCCCCCTGTAAAAGTCTGATCTAACTTAGAGGCTGAGCATTACCTGTACATTTTAGCAGTAAATTACAGTAAAAGAAAGTTTTTTATCTTCTCCTTCAAGCCTTGCTCTCTTCAGAGAACTTAGTCTTAAATAGAGAAAAATAATTTCCCGATACGTTATAAGGAGAAATCGGAGAGTACTATAGAAGAAAACTATTGCGATTCCCTATACGGTATCAGCTACTCCAGAGTAACAAATCTGTTGCTGCCACCTAACCAGAACCTCCGTCAACTTCGAACCGACCAAGGCCATAGACGGAGGGGTTAACATATATATATATATATATATAAACTTTAATTGCAATAACCGCAACAATATAAAATTACACCAACCCGCAAGGAAAAGATATAAAATTAACTATAAAACAGTGTTTAAAAAGGCTAATTAATTTCGGCTGGTCACAACCAAGCCCTTTTCAAAGCCATAAACCGGCTGCCAAATGTACAGGATTGATTTTTATAGATTTCTTATCTCGAAGGTTGAAATCTGGGCAATAGTTTGCCTTTGCCAACTGCCAGTCGTACGACAGCTACCATCTCTCTGTCCGTGTTTATGCCTTCACACAGTCATTTTAATCTTAGCTCTTCCGCAGGACGGAAGTTTTATAACTTTTTTAGATATTTTAGTTTATGGCTTTGAAAAGGGCTTGGTTGTGACCAGCCGAAATTAATTAGCCTTTTTAAACACTGTTTTACAATTAATTTTATATTTTTTCCTTGCGGGTTGGTGTAATTTTATATATATATATATATATATATATATATATATATATATATGAAAATTATTTCACGAAAGTAACACGTGAAAAATATCTATGATGAATAAAACCACGAAGGAAAGGAAACACAGAATGGTGCTCAAGCGCTTTCGTCTAATGATATCCTCAGGAACACTGAAGCACATAAAGAGTTACAGCCTATATATAGGTTACAGAAAAAAAAAATAAATATATATATATAATGTTATAATGTTATAATGTTTCAGACCAACAAAGACCCTAGGATCCACTCATGGCTGGTCTACCTAACTGTGTTCGTAATTGTGTATTGTGTATGTCCTCCGTGGTGGCGGAGGGGACCTACAATTTTACGTGGGTTCCGAACCACAAGAACATAAGGAAAAACTATCGATTTTTAGCACAACATTGGTTGGAAACAATTCATTTGATCTTGTGCTAAAAATCGATAGTTTTTCCTTACAAATTTGTATGCTCCTCCCACAATCCTTTAATTTTTAATTTTTATTTTTATTTCTCCGTTTATTGTATATATATATATTCATATTTTCTGTAACCTATATATAGACTGTAACTCTTTATGTACTTCAGTGTTCCTGAGGATGTCATTAGACGAAAGCGCTTGAGCACCATTCTGTTTTTCCTTTCCTTCGTGGTTTTATTCATCATATATATATTATATATATATATAATACACACAAGGAGGGGATTGTAGACACCAATCAACCAGGGAGGTTTTCAAATACTAACCGGGCCTTCAATGTTATTCCGATATCCGCCATTGAAGGCCCGGTTAGGTCAACTGTATGCCGTTGACAGTTGGTTAGGTTAAGTCGTGTTATTTTCGTTAAAACTAACGAAAATAACTCAACTTAACCAAACCAATTGTCAACGGCATACAGTTGACCTAACCGAGCATACAGTTAACCTAACCGGGCATACAGTTGACCTAACCGGGCAAATGATCTTGTACGAAGTGACCAAGGTGGAATTTCAGCCATTTCACGTAATGGCTGAAGATTTTAGTCATTTCGCGAAATGACCAAGTGAAACAGCCATTTCGCGAAAATACTAAAAGTTTCAACTATTACGCGAAATGGCTGGTTACACACTTTGACTGTAACATACAGTGTGTATATATATATATATATATATATATATATGATGAATAAAACCACGAAGGGAAAAGAAACACAAAGGGGTGCTCAAGCGCTTTCGTCTAATGACATCCTCAGGAAAGCGCTTGAGCACCCCTTTGTGTTTCTTTTCCCTTCGTGGTTTTATTCATCATAAATATTTTTCACGTGTCACTTTTGTGAAATAATTTTTCATATATATATATATATATATATATATATACATATATATATATATACCTGGCTATGTGAGGTGGAGAGCGCAAGAATCCAACTCACTACTTCACCAGGCCAACTCGAGAGGAGGGGCGACACGCTTGACCTTCGCGAAATGAGAAATCATCACGTGGAACCTTTGTAAGGTTGTAAGGTTGTAAGGTATATATATATATATATATTATAAGAATGAGTAATTTCAGTGATTTGTAGGAAATTGGAAATGAACCATCGGTTCGATTTTACGTTGTTCTTGTCCTTAAATTTTCCGCACTGCTTTAAATAATGCATCAATGTAGGTCTTGCATTTTGCAACGGTTACACATCGCTACATCCTATCGCGAAAAGGTAATTTAAAAATTGAAGGTCACTTTTCTACAATATTTCTTTGTTAATTAAGAATAAAATATATGAATTTCAGAACATAAAATGTGTTCTTTAATTTATTTAAACTATTTTCAAACAGAAAGAAAGGCCTTTGCCTAAATTTATAAATTAAAATTACTATTTTGATAAAAAGACACTAAATACAATGCACCCAAATTACAATTTCAGCCTTTTAATCTTTTCTTTTGAAACCAGTCGAAAATAGACTTAAAATTAGCGTGCTACGTCTTCGCCGAGTCGTAACACTGCTTCCCGCTAGATCATCAAAATTAAGCGACGTTAGGTCTGAGTGGTAGTAGTAGTAGTAGTAGTTGGATGGTTGACCCTCCTCTGTTTCCAGATGATGTAGTGACCCGTGGTTCAAATCCTCCGTAAAGCTGGGTTCCTTCCGTTATCGACTATAGCTGTTGCGAAGAGAGTTAAACGACCCCAGAAACGTTTAAAATCATTAGTCTATCGGTTCTTAACCCCTGGGTCGTCAAGCCATTTTGATGGGGTCATTAAATTGTCATTTATCGTTTATTTACGTTATCTTTAATCATTTTACCATTAATTATTTATTTTATTATCTAGTACGAGTGAGCCGTTTGAAGGCATGGGTCGCCGAGCCAGCCCCGCGACCAGAATTTGGGTCGCAACCTAAAAAGGTTAAGAACCACAGGCTACATAGGTTAGGTTAGTCTATAGGATACATACAGTAGGTCTAGAACTGAAATATGATACATATTTTGTGTAATTATTTTTTGAATAATTTTTATAGTCAGTGAAAGGCTAAAGAAAAAAAGACTCGGAATATACAGGGTGGAGCAAAAGTCGTGCACCAAAGGGTCAATTACAGTTAAACGCTAAAGTCGTGTATCAGAGAGTAAATATTAGTTAGTATTCGAAATAATGACCATTAAGTTGAAAACAATTTTTGAATCGGTGTGCGCATGATGTCTGAAGTTCTAAACACTTCCAAGCACGCTGACGATGATCATGGAAGAGCAAAATCTAATTTTTCTTTCAATTGATCTCTGCCTCTGAGTCATTCAACGTAGACGACAAAGAAACGGTAATTAACAATTAACAAACAACAAATAGGAAAGTGTTTTCAAATTAATGCTAAATATAATTTATTCTATGGTGCGTGACTTTTGCGCCACCCTGTATTTGTATTAAATAATTATTTATTTTTTGAGGGGCACGTAATGAGGTAATTAAATTCTTTACTACTTTGATTGATTCCGTCCCAGATGCGAAGGACAATATCTCTCTCTCTCTCTCTCTCAAGAAAGAAATATGCCGAAGGAGAAAAAATAGTAAAAGGTAATAAAATATTAAGATACCGAATTTTACAATATTGCGCTCATGTGAAGTCACTAAAAGATAATTGATTTCGCTTCAAAATATTCAAAACATTTCCAATACAAGGTAAAGCACAGCGTTCACGTGAAACGATCGCAGCCCATTGCGCGAACTCCTGAATGTTTATCAAGCAGCACCATCGGGAGACGAACCCCCGACCTCACTGGCTTCACTTCAATTATTGGGAAAAGATGTTACACACTGAACTAGGGGCGCTGATATATATATATATACACCTTACCTTATGAACTTTATGTTGTTTCGTGCGTTGGTCTCTCTTCACACGGAGGTCAAGCTGGTGGCCCCGCCTCTAGGTCTGGCTTGGTGGAGGAGCGAGTTGCTTTCTTGTGCTCTCCATCGTACATAGCCAGGCACGCCCGGCTCATCTGGTACCGTCCTGAGCCAGGCATCCAGTCTTCTCTTGAAGACTTCAACTTTGACCCCCGTTACGTTTCTGAGGTCCTTTGGAAGCTGGTTGAAAAGTCTTGGCCCCCTGACAACCAAGCTAATTTCCTTCAGAGTTGAGGAGGTCCTTTGTCGGGCTTTTAATTTGGGAACACTACACATTCTGCCTTTCCTATTTTCCAGTGTTGTTTGAATGGTAATTGGGTTTAGTTTTAGGTTTGGTACCATTTTTCGATCATTTTCCATATGTAGATTATGGTGTACCTCTCTCTTCTTCTTTCCAGGGAGTACAGATTTAGTTTACGTAGTCTTTCCTAGTAGTTGAGCCCTTTGCAGCCATCAATCTTGGATGTGAAATGCCTTTGCGCTTCTTCTAGTTTATTAGTTTCTTCCTTTCTATATGGGGACGTCAAAACTGAGCAGTATTCAAGTTTTGGTATAATCAGTGTTTTTAGCAGGGGAATCATTACTATCCTCTCCCTTCTCTTTAACGTTCTTAGTACCTGTCCCGCGACTCTTTATGCTTTATTTATTGCTACCTGATTTTGTGTTTCGAATTTCGCATCATCGGTCATTATTATCCTGAGATCGATCGCTTTCGTGCTTCTCTGAATTTCCTGTTTATCTGGAGCATAATCTGCAGTCTGTTTAAGTTGTTCTGTTCTACCGTATCTCAAGAGCTGAAATTTCTCGGTGTTAAATGACATGTTGTTGTCTTCTGACCATTTGTACATTTTGTTCGTGTCCCTCTGCAAGACCTCCACGTCATGTACATCGCTGATTTTTCTGCTGATCTTTGTATCGTCTGCAAAGGATGTTACTATATTGTTGCTGTTTACTCCGCTGTCTATGTCTGTTAGCATGATAATGAACAGGAGTGGGGCCAGTACTGTCCCTTGTGGTACTGAGCTGCGTACTTCCGATTCTGATGATGATATACCTTGAATTTTGACGACCTGCAGACGTTCTCTGAGGAAGTTGTAGATCCATTTCCGCACTTTGCCTGTTATTCCCATATATTTCATTTTATGTGCCATTATACCATGGTCACATTTGTCGAAAGCTTTAGCAAAATCTGTGTATATAACATCGTAGTTGCCATTGCCTTCCAATGCATCTAGGATATTGTTGTAGTGTTCTATTAATTGTGATAGGCATGATCTACCTGATAGAAATCCATGCTGATTTTCGTTGAATCTTTACCATGTCTCCAGGAAATCATAAATTTTCTCTCTAACTATTCTTTCAAATACTTTGGTGAGGTGGGACGTCAATGACACTGGTCTCTAGTTCTTTGCTTGAGATCTGTCCCCTCCTTTATATATAGGGACAATGTTTGCTCTTTTCAAGATGCTCGGTATTTCCCCAGTGTCTAGAGATCTTCTCCATATCCAGTATAAAGGTGTAGCTATTTCATTTTTACAGTTTTTAATCAATAATGCGTTCCAATTGTCCGGACCTGCAGCTGAATGTGGTTTCATTTGTCATATAGCTCTCGCTACATCTTCTGGGGTAAAATCAAAGTCTATTATACACTCTCCTTGCAATTCCTCTTCAAAGAATGCATTTATGTCAGGTATCGCTTTGTCACTTTTTGTGGTACTGAAAACTGATTCATATTGAGCTCTCAATGTATCAGATATTTCTTTTGGATCGTCGGTTAGTTCATTATTTCTCGTCCTTAAGGGCCCAATAGCGGCGCGCGTTTTTGTTTTCCTTTTTGCATAGCTATAGAAGTATTTTGGATTTTCCTTTATTGCTTCTACCGCCTTTTCCTCTTCCCTCTCTGTATGGTCCTTTATCAGGGCTTGTATTTCGCTATCGATACCCTCCAGTTTTTCTTTTATTGCTTTCCTGTCATTATCTCCGCAGTTGCCTAACTTCGCCTCCACTCTCTTTCTTTTGCGGAATAATCTTCTCTTTTGCCTCTCTAGCCAGCTCCTCTTTCCTTTTGGCTGTGATTTCGGAGCATATTTTTCTAAAATTCTCAGCGTTTTTTTCTTCCAAGGTTGTTGGCATTTCTTCAGTTGTTTTATTCTCGAAAATTGTTCTCCATTCTATTTGGGCCATGTGCGATCTGATTGCTTCCCAATTTATAGTCTTGGAGTTTAAGTTAAAGGCCCCGAATTTACTTCTTTCCTCAATATGTGTATTGTCTTTTAATGCTGTCGTCATATTTGTTGATATCTCGATTAAGTTGTGGTCTGAGACAATGGTTGGGGTTATTTTTATATCAGCAATCAAGTTCGTGTTATTCGTGAATACCAGATCCAGGCAGTTTTTTTTTCTGGTATTTTCTGTTATCTCCTGTGTCAGCATAAACTCATTTGTGAGAGCCATCAACATTTTTGCTTGCTCCTGGTCTTCTCTTGGGCCCCCCTTGTCCTGGTGAATATATATATTCCTATCCACCTTTTTGTATTTTATAAGTGGGAAGTTAAAGTCTCCGCAGATCATTATATTGGGGGATGGGGGGTTCATGGCCTTTATTAGCTTTCTGATGTCATCAATGGCCTCCGAGAACTTTTCGGTTGAGGTGCTTGGAGGTCTATAGATGACTATTACTATCACGTTTAGTTTTTCTATTTTCACTGCTAGGAGTTTCACATAGCGGTTTGATTTACTTATTATCGTCTCTGTCATATGGTCTTCCTGTACATAGTATATAGCACAGCCACCTTTACGTCTCGTCGTTCTATCCGCTCTTAGTAAGTTGAAGCCCTCTATATTTATCTCTTTCTTATCAATACAATGTTCGCAGTTTTCACAATTTCCTTGGCAATCCTTAAGATGAGTTTTTGTGAGGCATGCGATGTCCGCCCTTGTTTCGTCCATAAATCTTTTCAGGTACGAAACTTTGTTGAGTGATTAGTTTGGTCTTATTCCTTGAATATTAGCCAGGACAATTTTTATGTTCTCTGTTTTTCGTTGCCCCTTGTGCATTTCAAGCTACCAGCTACAGAAACACAGGTTTTTTTGCAGCACAAGTCGTAGCTAGGGACATATGTGAGGAAATGAATGTGGAGGCTGTGCTGAAGGAGAAGAGGCTCAGATCCACAAAAAAGCACTTTGCTTACGAAGCTCCTGACGAACTATTTACAGAAGCCTTAAAGAGGCTGGAAGTTAAATTTTTCAATGTGGTGGTGGATTGTGCCATCGGGTCAATAAATGAGAGATTTAAAACATTAGATGATGCGATGGACATATTTGGGGTTCTCCTAAACTTCACCACAATGAACAAGGAAGACTTGTCCTGCAAGTGTGAAAAGCTCTCTAAGAAACTGAGCTCTGGAGCTGACCCTGACACTGATGGAAGAGAACTGGCCCTCGAAATTAAGAACTTGCTGACTTTACCTTCACACAACATGACTGCATTGGAGCTTCACTCCTTCATTCATCAGAAGCAACTGGAGGAACTATGCCCCAATCTCTGGGTTGCACTAAGAATTGCCTGCACTCTACCTGTGACATTAGCGTCAGCCGAGAGGAGCTTCTCTAAGATGAAGCTAATCAAGAACTACCTCAGATCATCAATGGGGCAGGATCGCCTCAGTGGTCTTGGCATCATAAGCATCAACCAGGACGTTGGCAGGGAGATTTCATATGATGATGTTATTGATGGTTTCGCCCAGAAAAAATCTAGGAGGCAAAAATTTTGAAGATACAAACTGTTCTGTATAACTGTTAGCTATTATACGATTGTATCGTAGTTAGTAATTGTTTGGTAGTTGATAATTGCATTATTTTTTTTTACATAGTTCTGTGTCACTTATTCTAAATAATGTATAAGCTAATTTTCAGGAATTTCATGAGTATTTTTTCTGTTTGTCTTCTGAAAGTACATATTTGTTGTTTTGGACATAAATGTTTCATTAAAATTGTTTCATAATTGTTTTTTATTAACACAGCCATTTTTTGTATGTGTGTGCTCAGGTGATGTAGTAAGGTGTGAGTTGGTGGATGGAGGGGTAGGGCCTCAAATGGGTATACTGCTTACGGCTCCCTAATGGCTAGAAACGGCCCTGTTAAGGGGTCTAAGGCAGTGTAGGCAATTACATGCTCAGGGAAATATTTCGATTAGAAAATTTCATGTGTGTACATTAGATGTTAAGTTGATCTTGTTCAAAACTTTTTGTATCCCCATGTATACAGCTCATCTGTGATAGAACAACAGGATGTATAATATGAGAAAACTGTATGTTGCATATAATAATATTTTTAGGAGTTTCTTAAGAACTCCAAGATTTATAAATGGTGCTCCTTCTAGTGCCAGTATGCTGTTTGTAGTCTATAACCCAGCAAACACACTACGTAAATACAACGTTGTATCCTAGTTCAATCTTGCTCATGCCAGAAATTGACGTTGTACTGACGTAGTCACAACGTAAAACTTAAACGTTATATTACAATGTTCATACAACGTTGCATAATGATGTTGTATACATGTGAAGTGCAAGTAAACTTCTGACGTAATTTTTGGTACGTAGAATAGACGTTGTCTGCATGTAAGGTTTTATATCCACAGCATATAGTTTCCTATTACATTATTCTTTGTTACAAAATTGTAACGGAGTTATATACAGCATACTACTGTTTCAAATATGGCGCCTTTGTTGGACCAAATTCTATCCTTGAGACATTGAGACAACGTTGTATCTACGTAAAGTTTACGTAATATCACAACGCTGTGAAGACGTAACTGAGACCACACAAATTTACGTTGTATCTACGTCACAGTGCTAAAATGCAACGTTGTTTCAACGTATCTACGTGAAACTTAGTTGGAAAGGTGCCTAACTGTGCCAGTGTCATATGTAATTTTGTATTTAGAATTATCGCTAGGCTTGGTGAGTCAGTCAATAAGATAGTAGAAGCCATGGTGAGTGGAGTGATCTCCGATATATTTTATAGATCTCAAATCTGGAAGCATTGGCGTTCATTATTCATAGTGATTCACTGGCTTACATAGTCACTGTTCCAGGCAACTATCTCTTAACTTTCTATGGACCACTTGCGTAATGTTTGTACCTGTTGAGTCTGAAATAAAGTTGTTGTTGTTATGTTGTTGTTGTTCTTAACGTTCAAACCACATAACGGTCACCTGGGCAAGAGATCACAAAATACGAGATGATCATACTAATGACAATTTAAAAGCACAAGACTGGGTTTCCCCTACGCAATGTTCCACTGAGACGCCAATAATACCTACACCATGATTCATCTACAAGTAAAACAGGATGCTCCAGCAGCGATGTTCCACATCAACAGCTACAAGACAATTTGGTATTTAATATATGTTCACTTTTAGTTCTAAATATATTATATTGAAAAACTTATTGAACATTGCTAACATTATAGTCTACCACACTGTCTTGCCTGAGCCACTTTAGGGCTATAGGGCAGAAATAAATTTGATCCTTAGAAATTATTCTTTCGGGCTTTCTCGTGAGCAAAATTGTGGACGATGTCCTCGAAATCCATGTCCCTGTCAATATTCGATTGAATAGCTAGAACACATAAGGCATTCAATCGTTCCATAATGCAAGGAAGTTTCCATTATTTGGTGATCCTGAGATCTGATTGTCGCCACGAAATGCCAAAATACGTTCACTAATAAATTTATTGACAGCCACGACGCGTTTGAGAACTTGGTGCCAATACTGACTTTCTTGAAGGACCTGTTGAGCATGTTCTCTATCAATTCTTCCAGTTGCTTCCTGGCGAGCTATAAACGCCATCATACATCTCATGTGATCTGTATTTCTAACATGTTTGGAAACCCGCTCAGGATGTTTCCAATCGCTAAATCCGTTTGTAAAGGAATTCTCCGTTGCTGCAAACAGTAAACACATAAAGCAGTATACATTTCCAGTTACAGGTGAGTAGTGAGCACACAAGCTACTCTCTTTCAACTTTTTCACTATTTGGCATGGCACACGAGACTAGTTCACTCGAAATCATTCTGGTCTTACATCCGTCAGGCCGGGCAGAAGCAGTGAATGGCCTTGTTCTAATTTTGCAAGCTGCAGGAACTTTAGTAAGCCAGTAGTTGATGTGACCTTCATCTAACTTTCTCCACAAGCCAGGATCTATGAATAAACGTAAATTCTTTGCTTGGGGCTGGTTGGCGTTTTCAGTAGGTATATCACCAGAACACTGAACATCAGCTTGGTGAGGCAAACTGCTATCTTCTGATGTAAATGGTTGATCTGGTGTGACAGATCTGGTGGTTGACATGTACACTTGCTGCCGTTGATAAGTGAAGTCAGAATCTGTAGCTCCTACAGCTACAGGCACGTCTGTGGCTTGGGGCTGGCTGGCTCCTTCCTCCTTTTTTTTTTCAACCCCATTGGGCACGAGCCCCATGCCGTGGTCCATATGACTGATGTGAAGTCATGCTGATATCACTGTCTCTTGTAACTTTTGGCTATTTTTTTTTTCTAATTGGATTCAGTTTGGTCGTGTTTGTGAGAGAATTATGATGTGCTGTTCGTGTGGTTTCGACTTTGAGAACTTGATTCGTCATGTGCCCTAGATGAAGACTAAAAAAGTGCATAACTTAACATATTACATTATCATTTGTATTATTTAGGTCTCGGGGTTACGGGGGCTCCGCCCCCGTACCCCCGAGACCTAAATTATACAAATGATAATGTAATAACATGTTAAGTTATGGTAATTGTAATTTGTATACAACATCCCCCTCACCTCAATTTTATGAAATTGACTTCACAATCGATGTAAAACATTTATTTATAGCATGTAATTACTTTATTTAACGTATCCCATTAGGGTATATCTTAGGGTTAGGTTCGTTAGGTTGGTTTCTGAAAATAAATAAAGTAATTACATGCTATAAATAAAGGTTTTACATCGATTGTGAAGTCAATTTCATAAAATTGAGGTGAGGGGGATGTTGTATACAATTACCCAATCATCATCCGCCGGCCACTGCTGACAAGTCTGAAAAATAGTCGAAGAGAATAGGAAAGGGGTGAAAGATGAAAAGAAGTAAAATAAGAACGCTTACAAACCATGCAAACACAGTCTTAACTCAAACACTGTCATACCATGCAAACTACAGACATGCAAGTAAAGAGAGGATAAGAAAAGAAAAATAAGTATGAAGAGGATAACAAAAAGTGGGTTAGTTTACGCTACGAGCTACATCTAAGCTCGTGTTAGTCTAATCTTTTTTTTTAATGTAATTTTGTTGCTGCCATATCACAAGCTGGCATTAATCGTCAACAAACTCAAACCTCGACCATTACCCCGAGAGCTCCTGTTGCTAATCGCTTTATTACTTTAAACGACGTTAATATTTTTAAAATGCCAATCTAAACAGTTTTTAAATATATTAACGCCGGTAGAGTTCACGAAGGACGCTGGAAGATTATTCCATTTATCAATTAACTTTAAACATAAAGTTTTTAGCGATATTAGTAATGAAACGTCTGCCACGTAATTTAAATTCGTTATTACGAGTATTGCTATTATCGAAAATGAACAATTTGTCAAAATTTACGTTATCGATTTTATTAACGATATGAAAACTTCAATAAGCTCCCCCCCTTGATCTCCTAGTTTCGAGTGAATGCAAGTCTAACTCTTTAATCGTATCTTCGTAAGACTTGTTGCGTTGTGACGAAATTAATTTCGTGGCGCGTCGCTGAACCCTTTCCAACCTATCAATATTCTCACGCAAATACGGGTACCAAAACTGAACGGCATATTCTAAGTGAGGCCTGACTAGGGACTTGTAAAGGGCAATATTATAATCTTCGATTTAAATTTGAAATTACGCGCTATGAAGCCTAACATCCTATTAGCTTTTGCGCAAGACTCCAGGCACTGGTTCCTAACTTTTAAATCCTTAGATACGCGTACGCCTAAATCTACTTCCTCGTCAACGCTCGCTAACTGTCTATCATCCATCGTGTACGTGTAATTGTTGTTACGAGAACCTATGCAACTTTACATTTGTCTACGTTAAATTGCATCTGCCACTTATCCGTCTACTCCATAATCCTATTTACGTCGTCTTGGAGCCTATTTCTATCGTCCACGTTAAGAACTTTACCGCCTATTTTAGTATAATCCGCGAATTTTGACACGTTACTGGTCAAGCCTACATCTATGTCGTCAATGTAGATTACGAATAGCAATGGACATAACACTGAACCCTGAGGGACACCGCTACCTACATCCAACCACCCCGATTGCCTACCATTAACGACCCTCTGTTTCCTGGCACGAAGCCATTCCTCTAACCAGTTAGCTACCTGACCGCGTATATCGTGCGCTTGTCGATATAATGCGCAATCTCACCCTCGTAAACAGTTATTTCATTCAAAATAGTCTCGCTACTAAATGGAACAATATCATCCACGTCGGAGACATTATTTACGTCTTCTACGGTACAAAAAAGTTGTTAAATACCCGCCATCGTCTGAGCGTCGGAAGCCAAAGCGCCGTTAGCGTCCACTAGAGGGTCTATATTATCTTTTATTGGCTTACGAATTATTGACGTAGTCAAGAAACTTTTTCGGATTATGTTTACTATCCACAGCTACAAGTATCTCAAAATTACGCTTAGCATTCCTAACAGATCTTATAACCTAACATCTAAGCTCGATATATCTATTAAAGTTAGCTACCGTGCCATTGCGCTTATTAAGTCTATACGCTCTGTTACGCTCGTTTATGAACTCTCCTATTTCCCTTGTCCACCACTTGGGCCTACCATGATTACTAGCGCGCTTGGGTCTACGTCGAATAAACTCCCTTTCGATATTCAAAAAACTTTCTTTAAACGCCTCCCAAAGAAAATTTGTCATTACCCATAAATAAATTACCCCAGTCCACGACTCATCCTATCCGCAAAACTATCAAAATTAGGGTATTATTATAGTATTACACCCGTCTAACGTCCAGCAATTATTATAGTTCATTAAGTAGATTTTTTTAATTCTAAGACACTTTCCTTCTATAGCGTTTCCGTCGCAAATGCTTCGTTTTCGAGATATAAACATTTTTTCGGTGTGTATCTAGTGTGTGTTCGTACGTTCGTTTGTGTGTTCGTTACATGTCTGCCCAATCACTGCGCTCCATCCATTTCGAATTTGAATTACTTTCGTACCGGAATGGAACACTCATTCCACTCATTCAGAAGTACATTAGGCCTGGCTCTGTGATTTAGTGATTCCTGGGCTGCCTACAAGACTATAAGTGATTTAGGTTAGGATAGGTTAGGTCAATTTTGAAGGTGAAATTTATGTTTTTCCTATGGTTTTTGATGTGTTTTAAACGAATCTGACCTTCAAAACCGTCGGAAATGACTCGTTTTCGATTGCCGGCTGGGGGGAGGGGGATTATCTAAAAAACGAGTAATTTCCGACGGTTTTGAAGGTCAGATTCGTTCAAAGCACATCAAAAACCATAGGAAAAACATAAATTTCACCTCCAAAGGGAGACGGGTGTAATACTATAAATTTACCAAAATTAGCCCTACGAAAATCAGGGACTTCTATTACGTTACTATCCTTGTTGTTTTCTATCAATAACTTAAACCTAATAATTTGGTAATCACTACACCCTAAACTCTCACTTACTTCCAAACCTTCGACTATATTTTCGTCGTTCGTCATCACCAAATCTAAAATATTGTCACTGCACGTTGGTTCGGTAACCATCTGTCGTAAAAAATTATCTTCCATGAACTCAATCAGTCTTAAACCCTCGCCATTACCAGTAAAAGCCTCGTAATTAACGCTCGGGCAGTTAAAGTCTCCGACAACTATACTATCCCGATTATTAATAAAGTTACTAAGAAGTGTGTAAAATCTAGTATCGGTATCGAGGGGTTGAACGGGAGGTCTATAAACAACAATGAAATTAAAGCTAATACTACGCGCCCTAACTTCAACGCATATCGCATTAATTGCTGCCGGAAAATCTACCTTAACCTCGATAGCCCTAAGGGAATTTGAATGTACAACAAAACGCCGCCACCAATCCTATGCAACCTATCATTAGTAAAAAGGGTTCTTTTGCATTATCCTCCCAACACTAATTTTTTTTATATAATGTTGGTTTGGTTTTGGTACTTTATTTTCCTTCCATTATAAAACAAATTAGTGTTGGGATTAGGTTAGGTTAGGTTAAAAACAGCCCGCCGCAGGCGTTAGCCGGCTTCAAGTTAGGTTAGGTTAAGAATATTACTGCTTTCATGCCCTTTCACGATTAAACATTAAAAGTGTTTTGCTAACGTACTTTATTTTCCTTCCATTATAAAAAAAAATTAGTGTTGGGAGGATAATGCAAAAGTATCGTAAAAAGTTTAAAACCCGCTATATCAAGTTCCCCCAACAAGTCCCGAGTTGCGGTATTTAACCACGTTTTCGGTTAGCAACTATATCGTAGTTGCCGGGATAAATTGTCGCCTTAAATTCATTCAATTTATTTCTAATACTAGGCGCGTTACAATAAAAGAGGATCGGCGTTTTAAACTAATTTTTCACGTTGGGCCGGCGTTTCCCGGACCCACAACGTTTAAAGAGGACTTCGACCTATACAGCTTTCGAACGTTCTCATCGATTAACCTACCGAGCCTAGCATTCCCTATTTCATTGAAATGCACCCAATCTTTTATAAAAATGCTAGGATCACTAAATTCTGACCACAGCTATACGAAGGGTACATTTTCCTGAGCACAAATCTCTCCTAGTTTAGTGTTCAAAAATACTGTTTTTGACGTACCTAAAATTTAAACCGTGCCTAAGGGGTAATACCTAGAACTAAAGACCTATCTGACCTTGCCTTCAGGGACCTAATTAACCCCTTGTATCTCTCCAAAAGGTCAGGCACTCTAGTATCGAATCTATACGAGTCGTTACCCCCATAGGGGTATGGGATGGTACTTTATTGGGAGGTGGGGGGGCGGAAAAAATTTGGCCTAAAAATTTTCAGGGTGCCCTGATTTCCGCATAAGCACTGTGTAGCATAAAATAACACAAAGGTTAGAGTATGAGTAACATATATTAAAGCTTTTTGATATAAAAACATTACAATTTACAAAAATGAGATAAAATTTTCCTACAACATTTCTAAATGACAAGCAAAACTACGGCATTGCAGTTGATATATAATTCAGTAAGTCCTCAACTTGCGTTCTAATTATTAACTACAAGTATAGTAACAAGTAATTAATTCACCTCAAGAAGTAAAAAAAAAAAGGCAGGAAAAATGTCCTGAAAATTTCAGTATTTTCCCTGAACATGCTCAATTCCCTAGTCCCCAGACCCCCCGCCTCATACACCTAAGGTTGTCCCCTACAATCGTCACTAACATCGAGTGACGGGAGGCAACATCACTCCTATATACTTTGTCTCAAATTCTGTCAACCCTGGCCCCTGGTAGTATACAACCCCCCCCCCCCTCCTCTTGGTTGGATTCCGTTCAACGAACTCCTTATGACGCACTAAGGAGTCCCCAATTAAAATCGTTTCCCCCTCGTTTACATCCCAATCCAACTGGGCGAAAGGGTTCGAAACTTCAATACGGGGGGGGGGGGATTCCTATCGCCTAACGTACGTGGCCTAGCTCCACCCTTAACTAATCTAAATCCCTCCCCGTCTATAATCTCAGACCAACCTTAACCCCTTCCTTAACTCTGTCTAACCTTCCCGATAAGCTACCTATACTAAAAACTAGGTTCTTAACCTCACCCTTCAACTTACTAACGTCTTCAATGTTAGTATAGGTTCGGCCTTCGTCAACTGTAAGCCTACTCCTGCCCTCATCAAGCGTTGCAAGTCTTTCCGTCACCTCGTGTACACTACGTTTTAAATCAACTATCTCTTCGCTTAACTCACGAAAGAAACAAACCGATCTCTCGGTAATCGCCATAGGACCGCCGTTGTAATCTTTAAAATCCGTATACCACCGATTAACCCCACACCAAGCACACGACGCTTTCTGCGACGGCTTCGCGCAAGTTAAGGTAGTTAACGTTATAACCGTCACAAGTTTAAATTAAATTAAGCCGGCACGCTATGAAAACTTCTAAATCCCTAAAAACCACTAATATTCAGTTATTTAACTATAACAGTGTGAATATAAACGCAAGTATATAAAATTCGGAACTTTCCAATAGTAAATTTATCGCTAATATCCAAAAGTAGAAACAATATCAGCGAGCCCAGGGAATGCGTCCGCTCAGTAAGGAGTAAGGAGTCTCCCGACCAAGTTTTAATTGAATGTCAGGTTAGGTCAACTGTACGCCTTTCACGACTGGTTGGGTTAAGTCGTGATATTTTCGTTAGCTTTTGTTTTTCTATTTTTCCATCGGTACATCGCTAGAAATGCCGTAAGCTTTATTTTGATATATAAAACAAAAAAAATTCGTCCTCGAAAACAGGTGACGAAACGAAAAATGCCTCTGGTCCTTTGAAGCATGTCTTCATATACGAGTATTTAGCTAATATGTAGTTTCGTGGCCACCAGATTTCGGTAATCTGTCCATTTCATACATCGGGCAAATCAGGGTGAATCTTGTGTCCGGGTTAGGCTGCACTCAGGGCCGGACTAACCATTAGGCCTATAAAGCTGTAGCCTTAGGCACTCTTATTTTTAGGCCTGAATTTTTATAGCAAAAACCCTAAATCTTTCTCACAAGGTTGGTTAAGTAGTATTATATGTAACTGCAAAATTATATCTTCAGAGGTGAAAAATAATAGTTTTTTAGTTTAAGTTAAGAGTTTTTTTGGTCATATCTGATGGTGTATTATTGTCGATGTCTATTCTAATATTTGTGACGGTCGAACTGCGAACTTTGTTACTTATGACCAGCCAAACCACTGGCGAGATTTGGATGAGATTTGAAGGATAGCGGTAACTGAGGCCGGGAAGAACATAAGCTATGTGGCGTCGGCTTCCGAGGTCATCTGAGGCCGCTGAAGGCCGTTTTTGCCGTTTCCCGGCTGAGGGGGGCCAAATTTGGACTTGCTTATGAAGTCAAAAGTTGTAAGAAATGGTCGATTTAGGGGGTTCGGATGAAGTCAGATGACCTCCACGAAGTCACTGGAGGCCGTTTTGTGCTGATTTTATATTATACTATAAAAAAAAAAGAGACCTGTTCGTCCGTCCATCCCTCTGTATTCTAGATTGATTGAAAGATGGTGACATCATACACGTCATAAAATGGGCGGAGCTCTAGCGCGTGCTTTTCTCCGATTCAGCAAGCAAAATTTTTATTTTTTTAAGTAGACAAAATATTTAATTTTTGAAAATCTCTCTCACTCACTCACTCACTCACAACAACTCAGAATGGTCCCCTGATATTTTCGTTAAGACTAACGAAAATATCACGACTTAACAAAAATATAATATATTAATCTTGAGTGTACAATAACTATATTTATCCGGAAGGCTAATAACAGCCTTCCGCAGGAACTACCAAAAATATTCCGCCCGTCAGCTGAAATATTTTTGCCACCCGCACGAAGGGCGGGTTCTCTGCTCTGTTCTGCTCTGATTTTCATCCATTTTTGCATGATTGGCTTCAAAGGTTAATCTGTTTCCGAAATTGTTTTTCAGACGTTGGGAATTTTGGCCTCGTGTAATGATCATTGAGCATGTCGAAGAAAGGAGGATGTTTTGTTTGCTATCACAGTTTAAAGCCAGGAAGGAAGAAATCATTCTCTATTTGAATCATATGCTGTTTTTGCTGTTTTTCTTTTAATGTACATAGCTTTGATTTTTGTTAGTTGTTAAATTTGGATAAATATACATTTCTATTTGTTTTGAAGATTTTATGAATTATATACAATATATAATACATAGTAGGCCCTTCCCTCTTATTAGCCGAAGGCCCCCACGGTCTTAATCCGGCCCTGGCTACATTATGGTAGTGGTCGTTCTAGGTTGGTTAGTTATTTCCCATACGAGTAACTTTCGGCCAATTAGGGGTCCAGAAAATAGGTGGCCACGAAACTACATACTTACGAGTATTTTGTCCCGAAACCGTTTTGTTAATATGACGATGGAGATCCCTAAATAACGTGATTCTTTCAGATAAAGTTTTCAAGAGCTTTTCCAACGCAAAGGTTTAATTAACAAGAAAGGTGTGCTTTCAATGGCAGTGGCGTAACTCTAATATTTTTCAGTTGAGTAATAAAGTACTTTAGAGAATACTCGTGTACTTACTTAATCGGTCACTCCTGTCCCTAAATAGGCCCTTGGTCCGGAAGTATAATATATATATATATATATATATATATATATTATATATATATATATATATATCCCTTTGCTTTGTCCGGAGCTATAGGGCGCGTCCCTCTGTGGCGAATGTGGAAATACACCTTTCTTCGGTGTAAGGGCTTTCTCTGCCCTCGTGGACCATTGGGCCCGTTTGGGGACCCGGCTGATCTCCTGCTTCTTTTTCTTTCTTTCTCCTTTAACCCATTTTTTCTGGCTTCTCTCTGTTTTTTTTGGCGTTGTTCTTTGGACCTTCATTTTGACCCTTTCCTTGGCCCTTGGGTGTGGGAGGTGGTTGCCCTGCACCCTTGTCGCTTTCCAACCAAACCCTGTCCCTGCCACTTTTCACCGCGCGTTGGATGAGAGTGGCTGCCTTTCAGGCACAGGGACTGGGTGCGGGTGTATCTCCCCTGCGTGACATCTATCGGCGGTGGGACCAAGTGTGCCCACACTTCGCCTTTCCCTTGTTGGAGTCGGTGGTGGCTGGATGCGCGCGGGGGATGAAGTTCTTTTTTGTTTTGCTATGGACACTTCTCCCCCCCGGCTTACGACTACTGCTTCTCATTCCCGGACTACTCCTTCTCTCAACACTCGGGTGGTGGGCAACCAGGCCCTCGAGTCCTTTACCATTGGAAGACCGCAACCTAATGGGGTTGACCCCCCTGTGGAAGCGGAACGCTGCATTCTCCTTTTCCGTTGCCGACCCCAGTCCGTCCTTCGACTATGCCCTTGGACCTACACTCTCTGGAGCAGGGGTCTCGCCCCAGCCCACTTCAGCCACCTTCGGGCAAGTCAAGTCCCACCGAGGACTTGCCCCCACAACCCGGCTTCTTGCTCTCCCCATATGCCCCCCTCACCCACCGTCAGCCCACCTCCCGCGGAGAGAGCCTCGCGGCGGACGGGGAGCCGGCATTCACGGCCGTCCTACCGACCATTGAATATCCCAGTACATTTTGACTCTACAGCCTCCCTTTCCCTTCCAAGTATCCACAAATTCCTGGTGATTCGGCCTACATCTGGGTCCCTCCCGAACAACTCTGAACGGACGTTCCAGGCGATCCGAACCCACAGCAACTCCAGCCGCTATGACGTACGCCCACAGAGGGATGGCTCCCTCCTCGTAAAATCACGCTCAGCCGCAGAGACGAAAGCCCTGCTCTCCATCACTGAGGTCCTTGGATGCTCGGTGTCCGTTTCCCCACACCCTCGCCTGAACCAGAGTCAGGGCACTATTTACGCCACCCGCCTACTGTCGGTCGCAGTGAACGAGCTCCTGGAGGACCTCGCACCCCAAGGAGTTACTAAGATCTACCGTTTCACATCCCGACAGGGAGGCACCCCCTCCCCACCCCACGTCTGCTCCTTACTTTTAACATACTAATCCCCCCTGGCCGTATTGTATGGGGTATGGGAGACCGCGCCTCATGCGAGTTTTCTATCCGCCCATACGTCCCAGACCCGACCCGTTGCTTCAAATGCAATAAATTTGGACACGTCAGCTCCGCTTGTCGACAGCCGAATCCATTATGTGTTCACTGTGGACAACTCGCTCACCCTGACAGGTGCCCCAACACACCCAAATGCTCCAACTGCGAAGGCGCACACCCCTCTTCATCCCGAGAATGCCTTTTCTTCAGGTTCGAGAAGGAGGTCCGAGGCCTACAGGTGACGGACTTCCTTAGCCCCCGTGAGGCACGCGACAGGGTGCGGAGTCGGGAGGTGAGGCCGGGGGTGTCCTATGCCGCTGCTCTCGGCTCTATCATCTCGGCACGCCGCCCTGGCCTGCCGCCGAAACCCCCCCCAGCCACTGCTTCCTGTTCCCCACATAGCAAATCCTCGCAGGACCCGACGGTCCCCTGTCCCCCCACCGTTCCTCTTCTTCCCGCACCTCACCTGCCACGAATCCCCCAGGAGTCTGGGACCAGGGTTTCCAGGTCCCAGCCACCTCAAACCCTGCCTTCCCAGTACTCCCTGTACACGCCCGAACCTGCCGCCCGGAGCAAGCCGTCGAGGCGGAGACGCCGGAGCGTGTCACCAGACCCTCCGGCCTCCCAACGTCTCTCTCCCTCTTCCCCTAAGACCAAGAACGGCTCGGACCCTTACACCGCCCACCACGCCCACTATGTCCATCTCTCCCCATCGTAGGTCCCACCGTTCTACCCCCACAGACTCTGACAATAGTGGCCGAAATCCACGACCCGCCCTGTACGACGAGACCCAGCCCAGTGGATCCAGTGGATGCGGCTCTGGCGCAGCTGCACGGTGTGACCGAGGGAAGCTCGGCTGCGCCCACGCCCATGAGTCTCCTGGATCTGCCCTTGCCTCTGGTGCCATTTTCTCCACCCCTCCACGAGACCACTCTGGTTCACCTCCTTCCACCCCCATCGTACCTACCCCCCCAACATCCCCGACCCCCCCTTATCAGCTACCCTGAGTACGCCCTCCCTCCCACCGCCCGGTCTTTTTGGTACCCCCTGTCACCACCTAGGGTCCGCCGTGAGACCCCGGACAGGCGGGGTAGCGCCCCTTTTGGGTTAACGTGCCCCCCCCTGGCCCGACCATAGAAGCCCGACAAGGCACTTCTGACCCGCTCAGCCCACGATGTTCCTCTGCCTGCCGTGATCCACGCCTCCGGTCTCGCTCGGCCGACTCGACCCCGCAACCTCCGCAGGGTTCGACAGGCCGACCGATTCCTTCCCTGGTGAACGGTAGATAGCCAGCCATGCTCCCGACCCAGCCTTCAGTTTCGCGAACTCCAGATCTCCCTTCACACTCCAACCTCCTAGCGCCTACACCTTTACCCATCCCCTTCATCAACTAATGGATCCCCCGAAAACCACATAGTCCACTGGAACTGTCGAGGAATCTTTGCAAACTATGAAGGCCTTAACTCCTTGATTGCCACTTCCCGTCCGGTGTGTGTCTGTCTCCAGGAGCTAATCCTGGGGACCAGGTCCATGCCCTGCCCCACTGGTTATTTCTGCGTCGCCACCCCGCCTCCTACCTGCACTCGAAGGGGAGCTGCCATCCTCGTCCACCACGCAGTCCCCTTCTACAATCTCTCCATCCGGTCCCCGCTACAGGTGACTGCCGTCCGGCTCTCCCTGGATAGACAGTACACCATTTGTTCAATCTACCTTCCCCCCCACGCTCAAGTCTCCCGCGACGACCTGGTGGAAGTCGTGGAACAACTCCCCAGGCCCTTCCTACTACTGGGCGATTTCAATAGTCGTCACCCCTTGTGGGGCGACACACACACCACCTATATGGCCCCAACCCTGATATCCGTCATGACCGAGCTCTCCTTCGAGTGCCTCAACGATGGCTCTCCTACATTCTACCATGCCACCACCTGCACTCCATCCTGTATAGACCTGTCCCTCGTATCAACTGATGCCCTCCTAGACTTCACGTGGCAAGTCCTCCGAGAGGACTATGGCAGTGACCATCTCCCCATTCTACTCACCCTCAATCGACCCGACCAGACCGTACGGGTACCGGTAAGGTGGGTTACCACCAACGCGAATTGGGCCCGCTTCCGCGACAACACATATACCACCCTTACAACTGCCCACTTCCCATCCATCGACGAGTGCGTCGCATACTTCGAGTCCGTCGTTCTAACGGCCGCAAGCACAAGCGTACCACAATCCTCCGCCTACCCCCGCGCCCGACGGGTTCCTTGGTGGACCCCGGAGTGCGCGGAGGCCGTGCGCGCCAAGAAGAAGGCAACTCGGCGCTTTACCGGACGCGACTCCCCATCCATCGCACGGAGATGCAGCGGGTCAGGGCCATCGCCCGCCGCACAATGAAGACAGCGCGCCGAGCCTCTTGGCGTGCCTTTGTGTCCGGCATCACCGCAACACACCTTCGGCTACCATCTGGAAGAAGGTGCGGGGCGTCGAGAGGCGACATGTCCCCTCCCGACCCCCGGTCCTCCGGACAAACGACGGACTCCTATGTGAGCCCAAGTCGGTGGCAGACCACCTTGCTTCTACCTTCGCCGCCGTTTCTTCCTCTGCAGCCAATCCCGTACCCGCCCCTGACGATAGCCCCTCCCCACCGTCCATAGACAGCACCTACAACCGATTGTTTACCATGCGTGAACTACAGACGGCACTGGCCTCTCGACGATCCCCTTGTCCCGGCCCGGACGGTATTCCGTACGGCATGATCCAACACCTCCACTCTACCTTACAAATTTTCCTGCTAGACCTATACAATCGCATATGGATAGAGGGTGCCTTCCCCTTTAGGTGGAAGGAGGCCCACGTCATCCCTATCCCCAAGCCCGGCAAAGATTCCCTGGACCCCACAAACTACAGACCAATCGCCCTGACGTGTTGTGCCTGCAAGATCCTCGAAAAAATGGTCGCTACGCGATTATCGTTCGTCCTTGAACGTACCAATTCCTTCCCGTCTACCCAGTCCGGCTTCAGACAATTCCGCTCCACCACTGATCCCCTCCTGCTTCTCAGCCGAGACATACAGGATGCCTTCGACAATAGACAGTTCGTACTGTCAGTTTTCTTCGACATCCAGAAGGCCTATGACACCACCCGTCGAGCAATGATCCTCGGTCAGCTCCGACATCTGGGCCTTGTCGGAGCCATGCCTACCTTCATCAGGGGCTTCCTTACTTCTCGGACCTTTAAAGTCCGGGTGGGCTCAGTCCTCTCTGACACCTTTGTGCAGGAGGACGGGGTCCCACAGGGAAGCATCCTCAGTGTTCTCTGCTTCTCTGTCGTGATGAACACGGTCTCACAATGCCTTCCACCCACAATCCGCTCTTCCATTACGCGGATGACCTTGCAATCTACTTCGCAGGGCGAGAACCGTCTGTCGTTCAACGGCAAATGCAGCTCGCCATCTACCGGGTGGAAGGTGGGCGACGTCGGTGGGTTTCCGCCTCTCCATCCCTAAGTCCAAGTGTATGGTCTTCAGTAGAAGAAGACCCACAACCCTTCCTCTACCCTCTGTTACATTATACGGCAGTCCTCTTGAGGTGGTACCCTCCACGCGTTTTCTGGGCATGACCCTAGACCGACGGCTCAATTGGGTTCCCCATCTCAAGCACTAAAGCAATCCCTTCGACGCCCCCTCGCTCTCCTGGATCACCTCTCTCACACCACATGGGGTGCAGATCGACGCTCTCTTCTTCGCCTTTATACTTCCATAGTACAGTCGAAGCTGGACTATGGTAGCGCAGTTTATGGTTCAGCCTCCAACGCCCGCCTCCGTATCCTGGACCCGGTACTTAATAGAGGCCTCCGCCTCGCCACCGGTGCTTTCCGCTCCTCCCCAGCCTCCAGCCTCCATGTGGAATGTGATCATCTCCCTCTCGCCCTCCGACGGGGTCTACTCCTCATGCGGACATACCTCCGTGCACAGAGGCTACCTTCTTCGCTTCTGGGCACGGCGGTTTTAGAACTACCACCTCAGGGACGGAGCTGGCACTTCACTGAAGCGGTCCGCTCTTTCCTTGATCTTTTCAACATGCCCGCCCCCTCAGTTATCCCCATTTCATTCAGCATCTACCCCCCCTGGATCCTAACCCCTATCAAGTTTGCAAAGATCTGTGTTCCCTACCGAAGACTACCACGAGCGCCATGATATACAGGTCACTTTTCCGCGAACACGCAACCCAACACCCGGACGCAATCGCCATTTACACGGATGGTTCCCGCTCGGAAGCTGGTGTGGCCTCCTCAGCGGTGATTCTGTCCCAGCCGCTCTCCCGGAGCGTCGGCCTGCCCCGCGAGGCCTCCGTTTTTTCGGCGGAACTTTTCGCCATAACGGAGGCCCTCGATATTGTGCGCACCCACTCTGCCAGCTCTTTTGTCATTTATTCGGATTCCCAAAGTGCACTTCTCTCCCTAGAAAGATTTAACTCCCCTCACCCGCTCGTCTGTACCATCCAGCAGACCTTCCACTTTTTAACGATCTTCCAACACAAGACAATCGCATTCTGTTGGGTCCCGGCTCATGTCGGCATCCAGGGTAACGAGGCGGCGGACCGCACAGCGAAGACGGCCTGCTTGCTGCCGGCCTCCTCCCGACCCCTCCCCTTCTCCGACTTCTTCCCGGCTTTCCGCTCCCACTTCCGCTCCATATGGCAGCGGGAATGGGACCAGGCCACACAAAATAAACTCCACACGATCAAACCGCAATAGGACACTGGGCTTCTTCATTCCACCGGTCCCGCCATAAAGAAGTAATCCTAGCCCGTCTCCGCATAGGTCACACCCGCATCACCCACGGACACCTTATGGCGAAATCGCCAGCCCCGCTTTGCTCTACCTGCCATACCCCTATCACTGTCTTACACCTTCTGGTGGAATGCTCAAAGTTGGCCGCTCTCCGTCGCAGGTGTTTCCCTCTCTCGGCCGAAAACCCCATACCCAACTGCCTACGATCTATACTTGCCGACGGCCCCCACTTTTCAGCGGAAGCCGTTCTCCTCTTCCTTACTCACTCCCATCTGCTCCATCGCATCTGAAACCGTACCCCTCCTACCCACTATCCATCGACTGACCCTTACTCATTCCCCTAGTCTACCCCCCAGCACAGTAACATCACCCACCCACTGCCTCGCTGAGATATGTACCGTCCTTTTAGGTACGAATCGGCGGTAAAACTGAAAAAAAAATATATATATATATATAGTTATATATATACAAACTCAGAATGGTCCCCTGAGAAACTTATATGTTAAACACAGACCGTGCATGGAACAAGGAACTCTTCTGGGAAAATTAAATCCACTATAGTCCGAATAAGTAATGGTAAATGACAAATACCATAGTTTTTCTTTTTCATGATGCTAGCCCGACGTGGGCAACGGGTCTCTCGCAAAGAGATCCCATAAATATAGTTTCCCTCACCAGCTATCTGCAAAGCAGACAGGATCCAGCTTTGGGACATGGACCTAGGGTTTAAAACAAGCCTAGTCCCTACATTCAGAACCTCTATATAAGTAAAAGACTCGTTGCATTCACGTCGGATTGAATAAATCAAAGAAAAAAGGGGTAACTATTGTATTTTTAGCCAAAAAAACAAAATTATGGTATTTGTCATTTACCATTACTTATTCGGACTATAGTGGATTTAATTTTCCCAGAAGAGTTCCTTGTTCCATGCACGGTCTGTGTTTAACATTATATATATATATATATATATATATATATATATATATATATATATATATATATATATATATATGAATTATTTCACGAAAGTAACACGTGAAAAATATTTATGATGAATAGAACCACGAAGGAAAGGAAACAGAGTAGGGCTCAAGCGCTTTCGTCTAATGACATCCTCAGGAACATATATACAGTATATACTACATTCCAAATTATTAAGCAGATTGCATTTTCTCCAATGTTTTCAAAAGTTTTTCACCGATTTCAATGAAATTTATAGCAAATAATTGCTATATACAGTATAGCAGCACTGATGGTATTCATTTCGATAAAATATTTTGATAATTAAAATAATTATCTCTTTTTATTGAAAAAATATGTAAAATATGATGTTCCGAATTATTAAGCAAGTATTCTATTTACAGATCTAAATGGTGAAAATGGGTAAGAAGAAGGATTTAACACCAACTGAGAAAAGAAAAATAGTCAAGTTACTCGCTGCAAATATAAAATCTATTGAAATTGCGAAGCAGCTTGGCAGGGCTTATCGAACTGTAAACAAGTTTGTAGCGGAGGGTACCAAACTGAGGCAGCGAAGTGATAAAGGGGCTATAAGAAAAGTGACAAGGCGGCAGATATCTGTAATCAAGTGCAAATTGCAAAGCATCCATTGTCCTCAAGTAAAGAGGTTTTTGAGCAGGCTGGCATACATAATGTACCAAGAACATCTCGATGTGGAATCCTCCAAACAATTGGCAAGACGTGTAAACCTACTATTCAGTCACCATTAACACCCAGGTACAAGAAGCAGCGTGTTGAATGGGCGCGTCAGTACGTGAAAACAGATTTTAATACTGTATTGTTAACCGATGAATGAAGAGCAACCCTTGAGGGATCTGATGGTTGGTCAAGAAGATCGATTGCTTAGGGTCAATCTCTACCATGGAATGAGGTTTTCTTTTAGAAAGTTTGTGTAAGACTGGGCATTCATTTTTACACCATCAGGCACTTTGTATGGGACAGTTACTTCATTGCCTATCAATCCTGCCCAAAACGTGACACCACCTCCACCTTGTTGGCGTCTTAATCTCGATGGTAGAAATTGGCTCTCAGCAATCCATTTTCTTGACCGAACATCAAGTCCCTCAAGGTTGCTTTTCATTCATCGGTGAACAATACAGTATTAAAATCAGTTTTCAGAACTGACGCGCCCATTCAACACGCTGCTTCTTGTGCCTGGGTGTTAATGGTTGTTGAATTGTAGGTTTACACGTCTTGCCATTTGTTTGGAGGATTCCACATCGAGATGTTCTTGGTACATTATGTATGCCAGCCTGCTCAAAAACCTCTTTACTTGAGGACAATGGATGCTTTGCAACTTTGCGCTTGATTACAGATATCTGCCACCTTGGCACTTTTCTTATAGCTCCTTTATCACTTCGCTGCCTCAGTTTGGTACCCTCCGCTACAAACTTGTTTACAGTTCGATAAGCCCTGCCAAGCTGCTTCGCAATTTCAATAGATTTTATATTTGCAGCGAGTAACTTGACTATTTTTCTTTTCTCAGTTGGTGTTAAATCCTTCTTCTTACCCATTTTCACCATTTAGATCTGTAAGTAGAATATTTGCTTAATAATTCGGAACATCATATTTTACATATTTTTTCAATAAAAAGAGATAATTATTTTAATTATCAAAATATTTTATCGAAATGAATACCATCAGTGCTGCTATATATAGCAATTATTTGCTATAAATTTCATTGAAATCGGTGAAAAACTTTTGAAAACATTGGAGAAAATGCAATCTGCTTATTAATAATTTGGAGCATAGTGTGTGTGTATATAATTATATATATATATTAGACCGTTTCACGATTATATGGTAATTTTTCAAATTGAATTTTGATAAACGCACACACTTTTATTTTTTTATATAAAGGAAGAAAAACAAATAGACAAAATAGCATTTTATTTGAATGATAAAAAGGCACCCCTCAGATGGCACTTCTTTTACATTAATGGATAATTAGAGCAAATATAAGACTGAACGAAAAATATGTTTTAAAACAAAGCGACTTAAATTCTATTTAAGACATATATTGATTAAGAATATAGGGATTTCAGTGGCTGAAGGACCTCCTTTCTCTGATTTTCAATGATTTGAAAGGCCAGTTGTCTCTCTTCCTCACTCTTTGTGAGCTTCTCATTAAACTCTGTAGCCAGTTTGACTCCTCGTTCAGCACAGTCGTTGATTACTTTGACTGCCATGACCCGATTACGGTGCTCCTCAATGTCTTCAAGTTTCTTGGGAATTTCTATTTTCAAACACTTGAAGAAGTCTTGTGTTTGAGTTGTGACAAAACTGGTAATCTTTAAGTCATTGGGGTTTTGCGACATTCGGGGGTCCACCTTTCTTGCCCTCACTTTTCGAGGAGGCGCGTGGTGAAGGTTGTGGAGCATTAGAACCTTATCATCTTCAGTCACGAGGTTTGAGAAAAAGCCAAATCCTACAAGATCATCACTCAAGTACCAACCATGGTTCTGAAGTTTTTTGAGGGCTGTAGCACCCACTTCCTTATCAACCTGGATCTTGTAGATATGTAGCATCTTGAGGAGGGCCAAATCATTTGCTGGAGCATCAATTCCAACTGGAGATGTATACCAAGCTTGAAGATAAACTGTCACTGAAAAGGCGTTTATTCGTATCAGAGCTTGTTTTTCATGAGGGTGAGAAGGAATTGGTTCCTAAATAAGTAAATTTTTAAGGAATAGATGCCCTTTCCCATCCATCTAGTTCTGCTGTAAGCTCCTGGGTAGTGGAATCTGCTATCAGAGCCTTTATTTGTTTTAGGCATTGGACAACCAAGGAAGATAAGTGCAAGTTCTAAGTATTCCCTGTAGTCACCTCGAGTGTGGCCCTCTTGAAGTTTGGAGTTGATGAAAGAAATAAGCTTGTCTCTGTGCTTCAAGATCCAATGATCTAAAGATTCTGAGGTGAGATCATTGGGTTCATATGGCTTGTAATTCTGCTGATCAATGTTATCCCAACAATCTCTGAATCGATTGAATAAGGGAATTTGTGGACCCGAAGAAGAGAAAAACATGTCAAAAACTGCAGTGATAAGAAGCTCGTGGATATGGTGGCGGCATGCCAGAAAAAGGAGTGATCTCTGAAGGGCCTTTTGGATGATGGTACAAGCCCCAGCATGGATACCTGTATTGCTTGCAGTAGTATCAAAACAAAGGCCTGCTACCCACTCATTTACTTGTGGCCATTGCTTCAAGACATCTAAAACTGCTCTCCCCATTTCTTCTCCCGTTCCAGAAATAAGCTTTGGAATAGACAGTAATTTTTCTAATTCGCCTGCACCAGTCACAACAATGGGCATTACATCAATCTTACCCCCATGCATGGATGGAAGAAGCTTTCCATCAAAATGAATTATTAAAGGGGTATTTGGTTGGAAACTGGCTTTAATGTCTTCTCCCATCTGCATCCGTGTTGATCGCCGAGACCTGTAGACAGAGGATGATGAAAGTGTGATCTCTTCAATTTCCACTCCAGCAGCTGAAAGGGCAGGTGCCACAATGTGCATAGCAGCTCTTGCAGATGTTCCAGTGCGGTCCAGAGCAGCCAAGAACTTTTTATCCCTAACAATTACACCTGGTTCAAGCTTCTCCTTTTTTGAAGATGATGATGAGAGTGCTCTGTAGAACAATTCATCACCAGATGATTCTTCACTTCCTCCTGAACCGGAATTTTCACATTGGTTGAGATCCACAACCTTTGTCAATTGCCTCATTTCTTCCTTTGATTTCCTGCGAAGTTTTTCCATTCTTTCCATGCTTATCTGTCGTGCTTTTGCCTTTCTTGAAAACTCCTTGTCTTCTGGACCCATAATCATTTTCCGATCGTTCCTTTGATCCTTAAGAAAATCTTTATCCTCCTGCAATTTTATTTCTGTTTCCACTTCTGAATGAGCTACATCGAAAAGCTTCTTTAAGCTGGTGACAAATTCTGCTTCATTCTTCTCTTGGGTAGGAGTTCGTCGAGTTCGGTTCTTGACCAGCCCTTCATGCTTATTGTAAAGCCTTTTAAGCTTTGAGACAATATAAGGCTTGTGGGATGTAATTAAGGAGGCTTTTTCCCACATAGCAATAACTTCGTTGGCTACAGTTGCGCAAGCTACAGAGACATTTGCTTTCCCACCTTAATGTGATAAAAAAGACGTTTAAGGACATCACTGTTAATTGGAAGCTGCTTCTCAGAAAAACCCTCTTCCAGCACTTGTCCGACCAACCAGACTTCACACTTGTTTCTGGTTTTTGCCATAATTCTGAGGGAAAAAGTTTTACCACCTGTTAGTCTTAATAATATAATATAATCATTAATCACTCACCTAAATTATAATATGACTTGATTACTGTAAGAAAGTTGTAAAGTAACATGAAGTAACCTTTCTAGAACAGTAAACTTGTGAAAATATCAGGAATTATAGATGAAAAAGCAAATAAAACATCATATAATCCATAAAGGGAAAAATGGAAATTCTAGAATAGTTATCCTGAAGGAAGAATTTTCTAGAATTCTCTCTAAAGAATATAGGGGGGTTACTGGACCATTCCTGAAAATGACCTACTTATCTTCCAATTTTATTTATGAATTTTATATACCAAATTTAAGAGGACATCACAAAATAAATAAATATATTTGCCAGAAAAATGAAAATTTTCTCATGAGGGGTAAAATAGATATGCATTGAGGGATGGGATAACAATAAGCTCTTGTCTTAATATTTTGCATGAAGTCTTTATTCATGACATATTACTTTTTTAGTATGTGTGCGTTGAGCCATCATAAATTTCGATTTTTCGAAACGGCCTAATATATATATATATATATATATATATATATATATATATATATATATATATATATATATATATATATATATATATATAGTTTCATCGTGGAAAGGAGATAAGTTTTGATTAATTTCATCTTTGAAAAGCTCCGTTCTGTGCTGGCCACTGATACTGGCAATGTTACAAGAATTCTCAGCGCCACAAAAAGATTTGGCAATGATGCCGTCAAATTTTTTGAGCGCATGAATTGCAAGATTTTCGTTGGAGAATAACTGCCTTCGAAATGGTTTCGCAAATTTTAAATCTTCCTATAAATCGATGCCGAAGATGTCTTTCTGATCACCATCTGTAAGCAGAATTTCTAAATCCATACAATTCTTACGCAGCTCCTTGTCACTCATATCTGTGGCATTATTCAAATTGTATAGAAATTGGAATTGATCGTTATGCTTTACGATCAACTCAAACCCATCTTTCAGTGACTGGATTGCGTCGTCTAAAATGTTGTTGAAAAAGTTGATACTAAAATTTTCCTTCTCTGTCGTTCCAACTTCGTCTTCGTGTTCATAATCAAACATTATTTTTCGGCGGTGAATTCCGGTTTGCTCAAATTCAGGTTCAATTTCCAATTCGTTTGCCAACTTTTTGGCATCGTCTAGAACGCATTTAAATTTATCATCTGTTCTGTAATTTTTAAGGTATTCGATTGATTTTGAAAACAGGGAGACAGCTTGCCACATATTCAAATTGACCTCTTGAAGGGCTTTGCTTGTGATGTTCATTTGATTCAAAATGTCTACCAAACAATCAGGCAGCAGATAAATTCGAAACTTTCAATTTTTTGTAATAGAGCACTCACTCGCCTCCGATCTGTTTCTTGCAGCTGTTATTGTCGTTACATTAATTTTTTCGTCCCAAAAACTGTTTAATGCCTGTATAATTTCCTTAAGTTGATGTCTCATCCATCTCAACGCATCTATGCGACTGGCCCATCTGGTTTCGCTAAGTCCCTTCAATGTCAAGTCTTTTACATTTTGTCTACGTATGTCCCATCGTTGTGTAGACAACGAGAACAAAACCTAAAGGTGTTGTACAATATCGAAAAAAGTGACAGCTTCTACGCATTATCTGGCTGCATCGTTGACCACCAAATTTAATGTATGTGAGGAACAAGGAACGAAAAACGCTCGTGGATATAATGTTAAAATTCGGCTTTGCATCCCATTGTGTTTGCCTCGCATATTGGATCCATTGTTCATATCCTTGTTCTCTTAAATCAGACAACGATATTTCATTTTCTTGTAAAATTTCTAGATTTTTCCTTGTCATTTCAGCGCCAGTACTATTGTCGATATCGACGAATCCCCCAAAATGGTCACAGATTTTCACATGATTTCCATCTTTATCTGGGGTAGGCACAATAGAAACAAAACGTACTACCAATGTCATCTGTTCATTGTGCGAGAGGTCTGGAGTACAATCGACAATTAGAGAATAACATTTGCTAGCTTTCAATTGTTTTACAATTTTTTCTTTTAACGGCTTTACTCAATATTTGAATCATTTCATTTTGTATGTTTTTCCCAAGTAGTGCTGATAAATTTCTTTATTTGTAATTCTTCTTACGTGTTCTTTCATTACTGGATCAAACATTGCAAATAGCTTCACGATTTTCAAAAAATTTCCATTGTCGTCCTTGTATAAATTGATCTGAATTTCCTCGTAATGCAATGTTTTGAGAACCGTGTAATTTTATTATAGAAAAAGACGTTCTAGAACGTTTCTCCAATGCGTGGTATTTTCTTCAATTTGATTTTGCTGAATTGAATCTATTGTTGAATTGCAATTCAGTCGTTTGATGAAATCATTCCATGTTCTAAAACAACTTAAGTGTTCGGCACTTGTTTCATCATTCATGTACTTTTAATCTATTATTTACGTTTTTCCATTCGTTAACGCCGTTATGATTCAGTGCGATTAATTTTTTGGAAAACAATTTACAACAGAAACAAAACACGGCATCTTTAGATTTCGAATATACAAGCCAATCACGCTTGTACTTTTCCCCATTTGGAAGCGTTCGATAATAGTTTGTTGCATTAAATTTTCTATTTCTACCAGCTTGGATGGTTATGGGGGGGAAACTCATGATCTATCACTTGCACGGGAGCAATTCTTACCAGCAAATCGGTTATAGACTACGTATTTTCGGGCTACTTTGCAATATCACAATAATCAATTGTTGTTTGCCAAGTTGAATTCCAGTGAGATGCATCACTGCTTTCATCTGAAGCGTTTTCGCTGGAGACATTTTCAATAGCCTTTTCACATTCGACAGTTAATCTTTCTGGACTGTTTCCATCGTCGTTTAACACAATGTTGAAGTTAATTGCTGTTTGACTGGTGGATGCTTCAGCTTCGGTTAATCTCTTAAAAAATGTTGTGAGGCTGCCTTTACCTTTTGCCATGACAATTCCTTTTCGGCTTTTCTCTTCCGATATTCTGCTCCTGATGGTTTCTTTTCCCATACATTGCTGGTAAAATTAAAAAATAAATAAAAACAGCTAATTTTTTAAAATTATATTCTTGAAAATATCTGATTTACGCAGAAAAGTAAATATTTTTAATATCTTATTATCAGTGGTGAAAAATCAATATTTAGAAAATTTAAAAAAATTATCCAGGCCTAATAAACAAGTACACATAATTAAGGATAATATCAATGAGAGAGGCCTTTCAAGTAAAAATTCATTGCATAAAAGTTATTTATTCCATTCGACCTAATTTTCCACTACTTATCACTAAAATGTACAACAAGAGATAGAAACATATTTTAATTGCATATTTTGATGAATTGGGCCTATTATTATAGTAAAAACAAAAGGAAAATTGCAAGAAAGTGGCAGTAGGCTACTAGGCTAACACTCGGTCATCACTAAATTCTTGAGCAAACGTCACATATTTGTTTCCATAATGTAGTTATATAGTCCAGTCAATCTAGGCTATATTTTTGGTCAACCTGGAAGTAATTGTAACAGAAATGGTTTCATCGTTTTTGACATCCTCAAATATTCAAAAATAACATATTAAAAACTTACCACCATTGGGTGAGGCAATTTTTCAGAAAAATGGAATTTGCATTAACCCCTCACACCCCCAGGTTGGTAGATCAAAATGACACCATCCTGTATTTTTCGTCCACAGCTAACCTTTAACATTAATATTTTTTCTTCAAATTTTCAGTATCCTTCCTAGATGGTTAGCAAATATTTTTAGTTGATAAAAAATTACTCACTCCATAGGGGGCGCTCCCATCTTATGCTAAAAGACGAAAAACGGAACATCGCGCTGCGTATCGACCGCGATTGTAGGCGTTATTTGATCATTGCTCAAGTACTCGAGTAAAATTGACCATTGGACATCATAATCGTAGAGGATTTGATTAGGTCTTTCAAATGAACCCCAACACCACTAGTCTATCCTTCATAGTTTCGAAGATAATATATATTTTCATATTAACGACGTTCACTTGTTTTGATTTCGTTTTTTGGACATAACTCTTGGATAAACTGAGATATTGATCTGAAATTTAGTTTATAGAAAAAATAGCATGCTATGTCAACTCAAATCAATACATAACGATTTCACAGGGATAGGCATCTTGATATAGCCTATGCGTGATGGTGAGTTAGTAAAAATCTGGGTCTGTATTATTTTCGTCACTGTTCTCTGCATTCTCTATGTCCAAAGGGTGCTGGCAGTTCAGACAAGAAACGCCTTGGCATTCGCCATGCAAGGCTGAGCATTTCAGTCCATTCTTGAAACACGTACATCTCGCGTTCTGACACCCTACCTTGCAGTTACATCTGAAAAGTTTTAGTAAGCTTTCTGGTGCTGGAGCTTTCGAGGTATAAACTGGTAGCAGTTTTCCTCTTTTCACAGTTCAACCCCATTCTTCTGGATCAAGATCTTCCAGTCCTCTCCAAACTTGCACTTGGAGGTAAACACGCAATGAATGGAATGATGCAGCTGCGGATGTTGGAGACAAGCTCTCGGGAGACACAAATTTCATACTTGCAGCAACTTACACTTGGAGGTAAACACGCAATGAATGGAATGATGCAGCTGCGGATGTTGGAGGCAAGCTCTCGGGAGACACAATTTTCATACTTGCAGCAACTTTCCGGTAGAATCTTGTGACACGAAGCTTATCAAGCGAGCTTTCTTTCTTTCCGCCATAAACAATAAGCAACAACTTTTCTCCAGCAGTAATAACTTCTTCTCTTGTTGATGTTGAGTTGTTGAAAACTTGGCTTAAGCGTTGAAAGCTTTCGTCTTTCTTAAACTTTTGCAGGGCCATATCTTTACCAATGGAGAACAATCTGGACGTTGTATCACACCCAAGTAAGGCGTGAATAAGCAAGATTGCTTTGCAAATCTTCAATCCTAATTTCGATTTAGCGTACTTGATGTCCCACAGTTTGGTTTTCGCTTTCGATCGAGTTTTTTGCTCTGATGTGAAAAATATTCTGTGACCATCTACATCAGCATGATGGAGCAGGAGAATGAGTAGATCGGTATCTTCTGCAATAACAACTGTTGGTTTACTTCTGGCAGATTCAATTGCTCTCTGTACAATCAATAGGTCTGCAGCACCAGATGATTGGATTGCTTTCATGTTTTCTTCGTTCATTTTAGTCGCCAACATTACTAGAAATCTCTGCTTGTTGTCGAGGTTAGTAAGAAACTCGTCTTTCTTCATATTTAGCTTCATTTCTCCTGTTAAACGTACAGGTATGCCCTGCTTGCCTTTGGTTCTGCGAATGTGGGTTGTATCTTTGGTACAAGTCTTCCCGTCATACCCATCAAATACAACGACTGTTCCCTCTCCGTAATGCTTGAGGACGTATTCTACATAAGTTTTGCAAATCTCGTTGTATGTTCTTCCTTTTGTCCATTGTACTCTGTGGAGTAAGGATCCTCTATCGAGGCGCAGTTGAAGATCAGATAGAATTTGCTAGCAGTGGTTTATTTGCTTCCCTTAACAAACCGTCTGTCTCTATAAATGCAGGAGGAAATGTGCACAGCTCATACGAGAATGTTGTCTCTAAGTCTACAGCTGATCCCATACCTCTGACAGTGGTTATTAGACGTTGGAATAACAAGAGAGGATCAACGGGAATAACTTCTTCATCTATCTTAATAGTTGATCTTGCTTTCATTGTTATGGCCACGTCTTTCTTCTTGAACGTATAATCTGCAACTGGTTTTCCGGACATTGAAGCAAGAATGTTGCTTCCAATAACCTTGGCATTGTCTATATTGACAGTTAAAATAGCAATTTCTCCTGTGCCAATGCTCATGAGTTCCTTTCGGTTGTCGAAGGGGTTTCTTGCCACAGCGTACGTCAAGATTTTCAATGAATCTTTGAAATCTCTCTCAAGTCGTGCCTGTCTTGTTTCTTTATGCTGCTCACTACCTTCATACATTACATCTGTAACTTCCTGCATCGCACGGTTTATTTCTGCACAGGCTGGTGTCGACAGTAGCCAAACTGATCTTTGTACCTCAGTCATTCCTCGTCCGTGAGTTAGTCCACCTGTTGTTTTCAAACTCCTCATAAGAACTTGTTCTATAACCAGATCTGTTGAGAGTCCAGCCCAAAATCTATTACTTCTGCGAACAACATGATAGCCTCCTCTAAACTTTGCGTAAACATTTGGATGTCTCTCTTTTAGATTTAACATTTTTTGAAGATAGATGCGTGTTGACTTAGCATACGCAAAATGTCCAGACGCTGCGAAAAATGGTAGCATGCTATACTCTGCCAGTAAATGAAGAAGGAAGTTTCCTGTTCTTTCGGCTTTTATGAATGTGCATAGTATTTCGACCATTTCTATGTATTGGAACCACAGTTTTGCAATTCTCGAGGAATCTAAGCTATGTTTGTAGTTCTCCAGTTTCTCAATCATCTTTTTGAAGACCTCCTCCCTTTCTACCTCTTCCGAATTTATTTCTCCTGAGATTGATTTATCAAGTAAATCTGAGATCTGTATTAAATCGAAGTTATCAGCAAAATTGAAAACATCTGACTGAGTGTATTCTTCATCATTGTCTAACTTAATAGGGCACTCGTATATTTCTGACATCATTATTGCATGAAGGGCACCTACAACTAGTAGATGACCACGAACGGCTCGAGATATTGCTTTCCCACTTAGCATGTGGGGCACCGTGTTTTCAGCATAGACAGTTTCTAACATTGTCTGCAGTCCGGAAGAAGTCATGAGATGCCCAATAGATCCAAGGAAACTCATGGCAGTGTGGAGTCCACCAAGTCGCAACACTATTTCTTTCAAAGGGCTTGCATCATCCACACTTTCTTGGATTTCAGTTCCCTTCCAGTACAGTGGCTGATCAAATGTTAGTACCGGTGACATGTTGTAGCGCTTTGCTTACTCAGACACACAATGCATGGTTGACAAAATGCACGATTCGTCGCTGGATTGCATATCGATCATCGGCATGAATATAACGGAAGCCTGTCCAGGGTGCTCTCCTTTATGCACCATTTGCATAAAGCCATTCCACAGTGGTCGTTGAGGTTTCAGCATCCAAGCACAGTTCCATAAAATGTTGAAGCAACTTGTTGGATCATCGGCATGAAATTGAAATTGATGCAAATATTTGTATGTTAAGGCGCAAGAAGACTTTCTGCGCGAGCGAAATATGAGAGTTTCGATGCTGCAAATATCCACGATCTCCTTTGATGTGACATCTATTCTTGGCACTAATTTCGTGGAAGCTACCTTGGGAGTAACTGTAACAATTATACCCATACCGTGGAATGTATTTAGACCATCGATTGTTCTAATATTGTGATCAACATTGTCACCAACATGTATGAAAGATTCATTGTCAATTCCTTCAATTTCTGTCCCCTGATGATACGCCGCACTTCTTTCAAACTTCTGAACCTCTGAGTAGGAAGGGCAAAATCCGTGACTGTGTAAAGAGTCAATCAAAAACCTTGATCCAAATTGTCTATGCATTTGCACTCCCAAGCCAATCTGAAGTGGGGCAATTATTGCTTTTGATCTGACTGCTTGCATTATTGCCTGCCCAATAGAGGCAATTCGTAGGTCACTGCTTTTGGCAACAAACATCTTTTCAAGCAGTAATCGTAAAGATTTGGGAAGAAATTCTTTGCAAAGGGCACGAGATTCTATGTCTTGGGTGGATGGATACATTGTTGAAGAACTATCGCATTCTTTAATTTCACTTTTTAGCAGCTTTGCCGCAGTTTCAATAATGCGAATTTTTTTCAGTTTTTACGTTATTTGATTTCTTGCTTTTATAGAAATCATAGAGAATATTTTGGTTTTTGATCTGAATGTGACAACATTGTTTCCTACTAATCTCCGTGACAACAATTTCATCTTTAAAATGCTCCATCAAACGACTTTTCAGCCATTTGGAAGTATATGCATGACTTCATAAATCTTTCAGATGATCCTGCATTATTGACAAAAGATCATTTATTGTGGTTTGTTCATCATTATTTTCTCGCAAATAATTCGCCACAAAAGCAAAGGCAGACTCTTGAGATTCATCATAAACTTTGACTCGTTTGTGTGTTACTATCGTATAGTTTTGGAATACCTTTTCCAATACGAAAGTTAGTACTACATGCTTGATGATACACCGCATCTTCTGAATGTAAATCATTTGCAAAAGCTATACGCCCTTTTACATCAACTGCCCACCCATCCTTGCGCTGTTCGCAAACTTTTAGAATACTGATATCAAACTCACGATTCTTGCACATCACTTGAAAAGCTTTATTGTCCCGTTTATCTCTTTCGGTGATGCGATTTTTGCAGAACAAACAATCCAATTTGTAATTAAAGTCGTGATCAGATCTTAAACTAAGTTTAAATGCAGTGGCATCGGAAGATGTGGCTGCTTTCTTTTTATTGTGAGATGCAATGTTGTTCTTATTAATATATGGATCTCTACATGATCTGTGTAGTTTGTCTCCAGCTGTGACAAAGATGTCATCGTCTCTTTTTCTGCTAGCATTGCAAACACCCAAGGCACCTTTTTCTGTTAGTGTCACATAAGAATCACGGTCATCTATGACTTCTTTACATATTGCACAGGTTTCGAAACGTTCAGAATCCATTTTGACCTGAAACAAAATAATAGAATTAATTAATTTTATTGCAAAATTACAGTGTTAATTTTGTTTTAGAAACTGATTGGACCTGGAAGTAATTGCATTTTTAAGCGCCAGGTTTAGGATCCAGGCGTATTAAGAAACTCGGATCATATATGATTTCGCATAGCGGCCATCCTGAAAATCCAAGATGGCCGCCATGGTGGGTCTACCGCCCACCTGACAATGTCCTAAGTGCTATAATTATATTCCCTGAAAATGTATGTTTAGACACAAAAATTGTGAACCTACATATATTAGAAACGAAGATATAAGTAAATGCAGGTTTTTCACACGTCGGCCATCTTGAAAATTCACGATAAGAATCAGGACACGGACAAGGAGGCACAAGAGAAGACCAGGCGCAAGCAAAAATGTTGATAGCTCTCACAAATGAGTTTATGCTGACACAGGAGATAACAGAAAATACCCCCCCCCCTCCCTAAAAATAACTGCCTAGATCTGATATTCATAAAAAACACGAACTCGATTGCTGATGTAAAAATAACTCCAACCATTATCTCAGACCATAACTTAATCGAGATATCAACGAATATGACGACAACATTAAAAGACAATACACATATTGAGGAAAGAAGCAAATTTGAGGCCTTTAACTTAAACTCCAAGACTATAAATTGGGAAGCAATCAGATCGCACATCGGCCAAAAATTTGCCCTAAAAATTTTCAGGGTTCCCTGATTTCCGCATAAGCAGTGTGTAGCTTAAAATAACTCAAAGGTTAGAGCATAAGTAACATATTTTAAAGGCTTTTTTATATAAAAAAAACATTACAATTTACAAAAATGAGATAAAATTTTGCTGCAACATTTCTAAATGACAAGCAAAACTACGGCATTGCAGTTGATATAGAATTCAGTAAGTCCTCAACTTACATTTTTAATTATTAACCACAAGTATAGTAGCAAGTAATTAATTCACCTCAAGAACTAAAAAAGAAAAAAAAAGGAATATCAGGAAAAATCTACCCTGAAAATGCTAAATTCCCTAGTCCTGGGCAGCCCCCCACCCCGAGCCCCCGCCTCATTCGCCTATGCTATGGTGATATTTTTGTTAAACGTAAAGGAAAATGATTGAATGCCCGGTTCTGTCAACTGTACGCCCTTGACGATTGGTTCGGTTAAGTCGTGATATTTTTCTTAAAACTAACGAAAATATCACGACTTAACCTTGCATGAAATCCGTGAACATTTTAGGGATTTTTTGAAACCCCTAGTTACAGATTCCCTGTAACATATATCTATATATAAACTTTAATTGCAATAACCGCAACTATATAAAATTACACCAACCCGCTTCATATATATATCTATATATATATATATATGAAGCACTCCGGACCACAAGCTGCCAAGTGCCAAAATTAAAAACCAAGAAAAATGCAGTTAAAGTTTGTCAACTTGCAAAATGCCATAATTTTTGAACCAATAACAATATTTGATTTCGACCTTGACTCACCCACGGAATAGAGGAAGGATGGGCGAATATAGTGGTATAAATAACTCAATTCTGGTCCCATTGGCGCTTGGCAGGTTGTCGTCGATGTAACCAAGAAAGAAGATAGTGAAGAAGAGAAACTGGAACAGACGAAGAAATGGGAAAGAAATAGAGAAAGAGTGGAACAGAAACGAGAGCGTGAGTAGAAGAAGACAGGCGCCCGGGCTCAATCAGGCACGCGCAGGCGTTAAGAGCAGGCTCTTTTGTAGATTTGGGGATCCGAACCCCGAGGCCTACTAACCTCACAAGGAGGAAGCAGGCCCCCTAAAAAAGTGACAACAGATGCCGATAGCAGAACCACCGACACCTTCTCGGAGGATGGAAGAGAAAAGATCTCTACCTCCAGCGAGGCCACACAACAATCGACCAATCGACCAATTTGTCAATCCTCCTCTCGGCAGGTTGTGGTCCAGAGTGTCTCGTATATACAGTATAGTTTCGGAGATACCAGTTTTTTGAAAGTCGAAATTTTTTATTAAAAGGATCCTGACTGCCCTGAAAGTTAATGATGATATGATCTCTCGAACAGTGATGTTCAAATCTTTTTCTTTATCGACCAATAATGGCAAATCTTTCATCTGTTACACGCAATATTCATACCAATACATTATTCACTTTAAACTCAAAAGTAGAGAGAGAGGGAGAGAGATGTGCCTGTATTACTCAAGCACATTTAATGGAACTTCTGAACTATGAAAATCAAGCGTAACTTTCAGTATTTACAGTATACAAGGAGTGTGATTGTGTGAAAGGAGTGTAAAGAAGTGTGAAAAATACTATAATTTGTACGAAATGTGACGTTCAGAGTGATTTATATGAAAAGGGTGAGAATATTTGTTTATTGCCAATATACATTTAAATTATTCCCATCGATAAATACATGGTTTGATGAGTCTCGTTTAAGTTAAGTCTTATTAGTTACTCGTACCGGGATTTAGGTAAGGAAAGGTTCATACATCTTACAGTCAATCATTTTATTACTTTCAAGAACTCTGAGACCTGTACGATATCCCTGTCCACCATCCATCAGACCCTGGTGTGCTGGTGGGGCGTGGTTCGGATTCCACCTTAAACTGTAGGTCTAACGTGGAGTGACAAGCTTGACCTTCGTCAGAATGAACAATTCGTTGCGAAAGCAAAACCAAAATTATATGAGGTAAGTTACGTTAGTAAGCAGTGAATTTCATGCTTGAATTAGGCGTAAGTATATATATATATAGTATGGTCCAAAAGTCCCTATCTATTTTGCTGAAATAATATTTGTATTTTATTTTCCATAGGCCTTAGATGATGATGGAGGTACAAAAACGTGTACAACATCTAAGGCCAGGGGTTCTCAACCACGGAGTCGACAAACATTTTTCTTTGGGTCGCGAAGCCATTGAGAGAACTTTGAATCTCTGGCACTCAGCCAATTTTGGATAAAGCAGTTGCCCAAGTATCCGATTATTTCAGAAATAGTGCTTTATATCCTTATGCCTTTTCCATCCACATAATGTACAGTGTACATGTGTGAGACAGACTTCTCGTCTCTGCTTCTTATAAAATCAAAATGAAGAAACCGGCTCCGTACTGAAAATGATATCCGTTGTGTTATCCAAAATATCACCATGTATTGATGAATTGGTGAAAGCAAAACATTATCAACTATCTCCTTAGACGTGGTAGCTTACTAAACTGCAGTGTAGCACATTTTCTGGTTTTAATAAACATTTAATTAAAAAAAATTATTTTTGGGTGGGTCGCGATGACTTTAAATTTTTTTTAAGTGGGTCGTCATAGGTAAAAGGTGGAGAACCACTGATCTAAGGTCGTATAACGGAGGGAACCTGCTGTTTTGCGTGGGATCCGAACTATGGATCGCTACATAGTTTGGACGCAGAGGGCGGTATCCCATACTACTACTATCCGACCCAATGTCGCTTAACTTTGCTGATCAATGGGAAGCTGTGAAGCTGTGACATAGCCGAAAATATGAAGAATTAATGGGAGGTATTAATTCAATAGGGTTTTTCCTCCCTTTCTCAACTGACTCTTGATATGAATGGTTGGTTGGTTGATCCGTTTTACCTCCTCGTCCAACTAAGGATTCTGAAATGGGAGCTAACGCTACCAAGTGAGAAAAATAAGTCCCTTATAAACGGAGCAGTGTATCGATGCAGATACATTAGGTGCAGTGGTAGTACCAGGGCCGTTTCTAGCCATTAGGGGGCCCTCAGCAGTATACCCATTTGAGGCCCCACCCCTCCATCCACCAACTCACGCCTTACTACATCACCTCAGCACACACATACAAAAAATAGCTGTGTTAATAAAAAACAATTATGAAACAATTTTAATGAAACATTTATGTCCAAAACAACAAATATGTACTTTCAGAAGACAAACAGAAAAAATACTCATGAAATTCCTGAAAATTATCTTATACATTATTTAGAATAAATGAGACAGAACTACGTATAAAAAAATAATGCAATTATCAACTACCAAACAATTACTAACTCTACGATACAATCGTGTAATAGCTAACAGTTATACAGAACAGTTTGTATCTTCAAAATTTTTGCCTCCGAGATTTTTTGGGCGAAATCATCAATAACATCATCATATGGAATCTCCCTGCCAACGTCCTGGTTGATGCTTATGATGCCAAGGCCACTGAGGCGATCCTGCCCCATTGATGATCTGAAGTAGTTCTTGATTAGCTTCATCTTAGAGAAGCTCTTCTCGGCTGACGCTACTGTCACAGGTAGAGTGCAGGCAATTCTTAGTGCAACCCAGAGATTGGGGTATAGTTCCTCCAGTTGCTTCTGATGAATGAAGGAGAGAAGCTCCAATGCAGTCATGTTGTGTGAAGGTAAAGTCGGGAAGTTCTTAATTTCGAGGGCCAGTTCTCTTCCATCAATGTCAGAGTCAGCTCCAGAGCTCAGTATCTTAGAGAGCTTTTCACACTTGCAGGACAAGTCTTCCTTGTTCATTGTGGTGAAGTTTAGGAGAACCCCAAATATGTCCGTCACATCATCTAATGTTTTGAATCTCTCATTTATTGACCTGATGGCACAATCCACCACCACAGTGAAAAATTTTACTTCCAGCATCTTTAAGGCTTCTGTAAATGGTTCGTCAGGAGCTTCGTAAGCAAAGTGCTTTTTTGTGGATCTGAGCCTCTTCTCCTTCAGCACAGCCTCCACATTCATTTCCTCTCATATGTCCCTAGCTACGACTTGTGCTGCAACAAAACCTGTGTTTCTGTAGCTGGTGAGTGAGTCGTTTGTTTTTGTGAGGAGGTTGACTGCCACATGAAACTGCATTGTAGGAGACTGCAGAAGTTTGCTCACATGGTTAACTGCATGAAGAATGTCATACCATACTACTGTGCAAATCTGAAAGCGATAAGACCCTACCTCCTCTGCAAGTGCTTGTGCTTCAGTCCTGGCTATGGCATCTGTGGCCCCCTAGTAGCAGCGGGGCCCTAAACGGCCGCTTAGTCTGCTTATGCCAGGAAACGGTCCTGAGTGGTACTGTTACTGCATTCCCCTTCCTCTAGTTCAAACTGGCTCGGGACAGTCCATAGCTGGATTACCATTAAGTAAAGCTGACCGCATAAATGTAAAGTTAACTACGTAACTACACTGTATTATTAGTATTAAATATTGTCTGAACAGCGACAGTAAAATCTTAATTTAAATTAGTTATCCATTTTTAATTAAAAATTAGTTTAATTCTTTTGGAAATTGGTAATTTTTACTATCAGTCCAGCCTCTGGAAACTGAAAATAAAGTTTACCATAAGACTCTCTACATTTTTTAAACAACTTTTATTAAGTATAATATAAAGGCAAATGCCTAATAAAGCTATAAAATTAATGCTGGTGTCAATAATCCAGTAGGGTTGAAACTTTAAAAAAAAAAAAAAAAAAAAAATTAATGTTAACACGAATGAAATTACCTTAATTTTGCAGCCTTTTTTCGGGGAGTCAAAATAAGAAAAAAATGGTGTCAATAATCCAGTAGGGTTGAAGCACCTTAAGCAGAAAAAAACAAAACAAACAAAATTAATGTTAAGAAGTTAATTTTTTGAACGATGAAATAGCTGATCCCACAAAGGTTAAGAAGGTACCGTTAACAAAATTGGGGGGGTTTGACCTGAACTCATATGGTTTTAGTGTCACGATGGCGTCGGTTTCCGATGGTTGTAATTATTCACTATGTTTAACTTCATATAAATTTTTTGATGACGAAGAGGCTGCATTTAATATTTATGTAGAACACGGTGTATTGCTAAGAGAAAAAGCATTTTGTTGGATATCTAGTAAGATACATATTCAGACATGATATTCTGCTTTAAATATCAAGAACTCAAACAAAGGCTACACGCTTTTCATGTTGCAGCGACTCAGCTCTACAAACCACATTAAAAAAGAAATACAGTATATATATATATATACAGGTAAGAGTAGTACCTAAAATTAGGCTAGGTTAGTATAGTTTTACGATATATATAATATATACAGTGTTCGTTTTACTACATATATATAAACAGAGCTGGGCACTTGCGGCATATTTTGCGGTACTGCGGTACTACCAAACTACCAAACCGGTACCAAACCGGTACGCGGAAATTTGAATGCGGTAGTGGTACTGCGGTACTTTCAGCGATCCTTTGCGGTACTGCGTTATGCGGTCCCGGTTTGGTAGTACCGCAGTACCGCAAAATATGCCGCAAGTGCCCAGCTCTGTAAATATAAATGTATGTAGCTATATACCTTTTAGGTCACTCATGTTGGCTGTTTCTACAATTTCCATAATTTATATATCAATGGATTCGTTTTTACATCGCGAATGCGCCCTAGATAGTCTCTACTGAAGGAATTACCGCATTTTAGGGTATTTTTTTCACACTTATACCCCAAAACAAACTTCGTGTCCTAACTTAGTTTTGGGCCAGTTCCCTCACTTGAGACTATCCAAATCGCATTCCTGGTGTAATAACGAATCCATTGATCTATAAATTATGGGAATTGAAGAGACCGGACTGATAGTAAAAAATTACCTGGAAATTTATTAAATTTTATTCGAAATAATTTAATTGTTTCATTATTAGATATTAAATAAAATTTATTTTCTTAAATTATGTAAAAACTATATTTCCCTAAATTATTAATTTTTATGCAGTAACCTATGATGTAGTGTAAAATTTTGAATTAAATTAGTTACTCTGTTTTAATTAAAAATTTAATGAAGTTTAAGTTTTTGGGAAATTCATATGAACTTTATTTAGAAATTAATTTAAATGTTTTATTATTAGATATTGAACTTCATTTGATTTTCTAAAAAGAATATAAAAGTGATATATCACCAAACGGATAATACTTGCGCACATTCACATCAAGGGTTCTTTAGTACGTTTTCAGTACTAGTAATATTTTGGGTGGTAGAAATCGCCAATAATTTTTTTTTTATATATATATCTTCTAAAACTCTTTCATTTTTATGGACTAACCCCCATTACCTCCCCACCTCTCTTCATTACCCCATACTCCTCTCCTTCATTAACCCCACCTCTCTACCCCATGCACTTAGTCCCCAAATCATCAAAGATTTTCTCAAATTGTCGTGATTTAAGTGGTCTACGTTTGATGAAATTCACTATCAGAACTACCTTGTCTAAAACAAATTTCAATTCTAAAAGAACTTTTTTAACTTCTAGCTCGCTCGTATTCAGGGTCAAACATTGAACGAACTATTGCACAACATGCTTGTTTTATAGTTGTTTCACCTATTGAGTGTGGTTCCATCCATGTTTTTTGCAATAATTTCAGCTACTAAATAGCTTGCTTCTTGAGCTTTATCAGAAGTTTTGATTTTTTTTTAAGAAATTTGTAGGTTGTTTTTCAGTAGCTTTCAAAAGTTTTCTGAAATAATCTACTGGCTTTTTTGGCAAATGACTGTTTTGTAGTCAAATGACGCATCAACTTATTTGGCACCATACTTTCACTCGCTAATCTGTCACCACATACGATGCACAATGGCATAGGACTTATTTCATCACCGCACCATTTTCCTATAGTTTTCACTGTATAAACGCGCTGTAGACGTTTTTCCAGATTTATTCTGACTTGATGAAACGGAGCACCCTATACTACATTCTTGAATGCTCACAGATTTAGTTCTGATTTCTGTTGTAGTTGAATGTTGCTCACTATTGCTGTCATTTTTTCTTTTCTTTATCAAAAATTTATCCATTTTTCTGAGGGTTCACTCGTCCTGTTAGAAAAGTAAATTTGTTTTAGCTTTGCTTTTAACGTTGCAGAATAAAATTATATTGTGATTTGGAGGTAATAACGATATCTTTTACATTCATTAGATTATAATATTTATTAAATGCAAAAACTAGCAAGCATAACAGTGAAATGGGCCAACCTCAATTTTATAATATATATATATATATATATATATATATATATATACGTGTGCCTTTCGCTTCGCCATTGCATTTGACGGTTAAAAAATTGTCACCATATAAATCCGCAAAGAAATTCCTGAAAGCACTAAGGCCTAAGTGCGCATTTATTTTTTTGGGTGATCTTTAGTGAGAAGATGCCATAAGTCGTTACATAAAATATCTCCATTTTAGTTTCTATATTATAGAAACTAAAATTGAGATATTTTTGTTAGTCATATTTGTTAGTTTCTACCATTTAATTAATTAAGATTTACTTAATTGCATTAAAATCGCATGAAAGGCATGCTAACTCGCTCAATGACTACGTCACTATGCTGTACTTTTGATTGGTTGAACCTGAGAAGTAGAAAAATTTGATTCCGATAAGCATACGACTCGTATGAGTATAATGATGAATACTGACTGAATATGCAATCTTATCTTGAGAACTCCTGTCCTTCTAAAATTAATAGGTTCTGCTCTACCCTTTCATGCCGTATGGGCGCAAATGAGACCATCAGATTTTATGAGATTTTAGTCATTTTGGAGATATAACACGAGTGTTTTTTTGTGGCATGAAAAGTAAACGAAAATCAGGTATAAAAGGGTTAAACAAGTGGTACAATAAAAAAATACATGAATAATCTAAACAACTTCGGAACCTTGGATAATTTCGCGACACACTTAAGTGTCGGGACACACTGGTTGGAAACTACTGGTCTAGAACTTGCGAACAGTGCTTCCACTTTAGGGTGAAATACTCCATTTTAGGGTAATTGACCGTGTTTAGGGTGAAATTTAGGGGGAACATGAATTTCGCAAAATCTAGGATAATCGAGGATATTTTAGGATATTTTACTCGTATTTTAGGGTAATCATATATATATATATACAGGGTGGGCCGAAAGTCTGGATCCATAGGAAAATATTTATTTTAATACATAAATTACAACAAATGGTAAATACTTAAAATGAATATCAACTTTAACTCGTAAATGCGTATCCGTGATACTGTAAAGTGGTTCGTACTCCAGTATAAACAACAAATTATAACAAATGCTCAAATTGGCGGCCTCTGACATCGAGACAGTTAGGGATGGAATTTATGATTTTTAATAATTCTTCGAATTGACGTTCTCGAGATGCGTGTTTCATTTGATAATCTTCTTGTTGACTTTACTGGACTATTCGTTAAAGTTTCACATACCATTGCAGAGGTATTTTCATCAGTTGCAGTTTTTGGACGACCAGAACGCCGTCGATCATGTACACTTCCTGTTTCTTTGAAACGTTTAATCAGGATGATTTCTATTGAATTCGGTAGCAACTTCTCTGTGTGTAGCGCCCTGTCTTGCGTACATGAGCACAAGTTCTACCCGGTCTTCTGTTGTTAGATTCGAAGCCATTTCTGGGCTGAAATAAAAAAAGTATTTGAGTATTTATACTGGAGTACGAACTACTGTACAGTATCACGGATACGCATTTACGAGTTAAAGTTGATATTCATTTTACGTATTTACCATTTGTTGTAATTTATGTATTAAAATAAATATTTTCCTATGGATCCAGACTTTCGGCCCACCCTGTGTATATATATATATATATTCTTCCCGATCATAGCAGTTTTTGTATAGTTCCACCACAGATGGGATGTATACAATGCAGTGCAGTAAGTTCTGAAAAGATGTGTGTTCAGAATCAGTTAAAACTTGACAAATTTCCTTTCTAGTATGTTAACCTGTACATACAGCTTTTTACGTTGCCTCTCAATATCGAGTTCATCTCGCTGCTCGTGAGTGATTACATGACCTAAGTATTTTCATGAGTGTTTGACAGGTATTGTCTGACTATTCATTTCAAAAGACCCACATGATACATGTTTCAGTAGATTACAGTTAAATATGAGAATACAAGTCTGCCCCATTATAGGTGATGTCATTTTCATACCATATTGTTCACATATCTCTAATAGTACTCTCAGGCCATGGGGAGAGCGTGACAGAAGAACAAGTTATCAGTATACATTAAATGATTAAATTTTTCCTTTTCAATGACACAGCAGTACATGCAGTTCTTAGTTCATTGGTAAGGTCATCAATGTACAGTGTATATACAGAAAAGATAGTGATAATATACCCCCCTTGCCTAACACCATTAGTTACCTTAAAACCTGTTGATACAGTGCTTTTCCATCTAACAAACATGGTCTGCTCTGTATACCAAAATGCAAGTATCCTAAGTATATATTTACAGCAGGTGCCCCTCGACACAAGAGTTCCTTGAAAAGTTTGTGATGGTTAACTCTATCAAGTGCTTTTAATGCATCCTAAAAAACAGGAATATACATTGCTACTTGACATCTTGTACTTTAGAACGGCTTCCTTTAGCGCAGGGGTGGGGAAACCCTCGCCCGCGGGCGAAATTTCGCCCACGAGCTAATTTCAATTCGCCCGCTTAGATATTTATTATTTACTAAAAATTATTTATTTACAGCCCAGCAAATAGCTTTTTAAAATACATCTTATATACAGCGTGTCCCAAAGAAATGTATACCCACTTTGTTCGATAATACCAGCTATGAGGATAATAAATATATTACTTTTTATATGTTTTTTAATAAAGAATTTTCTCCTGAATCTAAATATGTAATTGTTTTTATTAAAAACTGAAAAACGAAAACGTTACAGATGTTTAAATTATAATTATTATTTTCGAGACTTCATGTGCGATATTTTCTAATATTTTTGCACGTATACGAGATAAGTTTGAAACCGACGGCACTGTGCAAAACTTACAAAAACAACGTTCTGGAAGACGTCGAACATCTTAGATAAAGTGTCATTTAACCATGGAATTTGTAAATTTTTTGAATTAACTAATAATTACAACATTTATGCTTCAATATCAACACTAAACATAAGTATCTCAAAACAGTCGGTTAAAATATTAGAAAATATCGCACATGAAGTCTCGAAAATAATAATTATAATTTAAACATCTGTAACTTTTTTGTTCTTCAATTTTTAATAAAAATAATTACATATTTAGATTCAGGAGAAAATTCTTTATTAAAAAACATATAAAAAGTAATATATTTATTATCCTCATAGCTGGTATTATCGAACAAAGTGGGTATACATTTCTTTGGGACACGCTGTATATAAGCTTAAAATTTGCCAGATGCCCGCGGAGGTGTTTATGTTATCGATTTTCGCCCTTGGTACTGAAAAGTTTCCCCACCCCTGCTTTAGCGTATAAATACACATGTTCGTACCATGTTTCACTCTAAAGCCAAACTAATTGTCATAAGTCTGCAAGTAAGTACTTATCCTATTATAAATGACATATGCTAACACCTTAGAAAGTATAATGGCAAGTGATATTGGCCTGTAATTATTCTCATCATAGATACTAGCATCCTTATTTTTTAGCATCCTTTTACTTCATAATGCATCCAGAGATGCTTTTTTAATGTCGTGTGAACAAGGTAAGCCAAGGCAAGACCCTGTAGTACAACAAAATCAGAGGGCTAATGCCAGGGTCAAATATGCATTAGGGAATATAAAAAATCATGAGGATGAGATGAGCAGGGATGTTTTGGCTAGAAAGCTTGCCAATAAGAATCCAAGAAACTTTTGGGGCGAATTAAAAACAGTGAATAATAGTGCAATGTCTCTCCCTGCTAATATTGAAAATGTAACTGGGACTGAGAATATAGTCAAATTATGGAAGGAACACTACAGTGAGTTATTTAACTCTGTACATAAAAACAATAATGTTAATTGTGATGCTACCTATAGTCCAGATATAAGAGTTAGTGTATTTGAGACTAAACATGCCATAAAATGTTTAGATTGTAACAAATCATGTGGTATTGTTATGTATTGATGGTATTTCTGCTGAGCATCTGAAATTTAGTAGGCTGCCTCCGTTAGCTTTGTGCTTTACAGGTTTACTCATACATGGTTTTTAGCCGGATACAATGTTATCGTTGTTTTGGTGCCAGTACTAAAAGATAAAAAAGCGTAAAATCAAGAGTAAAGATAACCATAGTTATAGCCAATAACCTTGACCAATAGCTTTGGCCAGTATTATGGGTTCCATGTAAATTCCACCCCATGAAAATTCCATCCCATGAAAATTCCATCCCATGAAAATTCCACCCCACTAAAATTCCACCCCACTAAAATTCCACCCCACTAAAATTCCACCCCACTAAAATTCCACCCCACTAAAATTCCACCCCACGAAAATTCCACCCCAAAAAATGTAAGAATCTAAAAAAAAAAATTAAACAGTTTTCAGTTTGGTAATTAAGAACCAACTTCTTCAAACCAACTAAGAAACTGGCATCAACGCATCACAACTGTTTGCCCGAGGCGAGGTCACTATAGTTTAAAGTTTGCAGTCAGTTGTCTTCAAGCTTAAAATAAGTGTTTTGTTCATACCCATGTCACTCATTCATATCCACAGAAAAAGGAAAGCGAAAGTTGTGTGATGAAGAAAATTACATTTACGAAAAACAAGGACAATGTGAAAAAGACAAACTTATTGGCGATGTGAAAAGTTCTATAGTGGTTGTAATGCTCGTATTCATACACCTTATGATTCTAGTGAGCCAACAATGCTTTTTCGTTCTGGTAGTCATTCGCATCCGTCTTCTAGTGCGGAAATTGAAGCTCGAAGAGCTATGAATGTTATGAGAGATAGTGGAAAAATGTGGATCATCAACAACCACGCGTGAAGTGATTGCTGCATCTTTACAGTCGCTGGATGAAGAAGCAAGGTCTATGTTACAGCCCGTTAATTCGATTTCCGCAATATTCAAAACTGGAGAAAAAAAGCATCTGGAATCCCCGCTCTTCCCAACGGTCGCACAGGTTATGAGATCCCTGAATCTTTTAAAATTCTTCCCGATGGTTCGTCGTTTTTGGCATTTGACAGTGGCATTAATGACTCTTCCCGGATATTAATATTTTCAACAGAAAATGGTTTAGATGACATTGCGAATAGTAGTAGGTCATGGATGTGTGACGGAACTTTTAAAGTTTCGCCAAAGCATTGGACTCAGCTGTTCACTGTACATGCTGTAATGGGAGATACTTCTTTCCCACGATTATTTGCAATGTTACCAGATAAACAGGAAATTACCTACAGAAGACTCTTTTCAATTGTTAAAGAATTACGGCCAAATTGTCAACTCAACTGCTGCATCATGGATTATGAAAAAGCCATTCACATCGCCTTTATGTCAGTGTTCCCGAATTCTCAAATTTATGGTGTCTTTTTCATTTCGCAAAATCGTGCTGGCGCAAAATATGTGACATTGGTCAACGCGTTAGGTACAACACTGATAGTAACTTTGCCCTTAAAATTAAACGTTTTACAGCCTTAGCTTTTTTACCTAATGACGTTATCGAGGCTTTCGAAAACCTATATGATGACGACGATATTCCGGACGAGTTTATATATTTTGAAACCGCTTACATTGGTATATGCCGTGGAAGGGGTTCTCGCCGCAGGAGAAGTGAGCCTCTTTTTCCCATGGAAATGTGGAATGTAAGAGAGAGAATTTTAAATAACCTTCCAAGATCGAATAATGCAGCCGAGGGGTACCACAATGCCATTCAATCATCTATAACTGCTATGCACCCAAATTTATGGAAGTTATGTGGCGCTTTGGCAAAAGAGGAAGCTTTACTGCAAACAAAAATTGTCCATGTGAGACGCGGTGATCCAGTAAAGAAAAGAAAAAAATACGAAGTTATCGACGAAAGACTGAAGAAGTTGGTTCTTAATTACCAAACTGAAAACTGTTTAAATTTTTTGACAGGTGTTGCCCATAACCTGCATTCTTTTTAGTTGATAAATATTGAGTAAATTTTTACTTTTATCTGTTATTTTTAATTAAATATTTGTTTTAATTAAATTTTTTAATTTTTCTTAACCTGTATTCTTTCTTCGTGGGGTGGGTGGAATTTTCGTGGGGTGGAATTTTCGTGGGGTGGAATTTTCGTGGGGTGGAATTTCGTCGTGTGGTGGAATTTTCGGGGGTGATGTCTTCGGGCCACCGTATTATATCTAAGGTGTTTCAATATATACTCATTAATAGACTTGAATGTTACCTGCTAATGTATTTTTGTGTTTCCCCTATGCCTCTAAAGCATTTGATCGTGTTAATCATGACAAATTATTCATGAAACTTGTAAATCGTAATGTACCTGGTTACTTGGTCCGTATATTAATATTCTGGTATATAATCACCAGACAATGATTGTAGGATGGGGTGGGGTTAATTCAGATCCATTCTCTGTGACCAATGGTGTCAGGCAAGGAGGGATACTATCACCCTACTTATTGAATGTTTATATGGATAATCTATCTGTTGTGCTGAACACCTGTAAAATAGGCTGCTATATTGGTACAATGATTGTCAATCATCTGATGTATGCAGATGATCTAATTCTTATTTCTCCATCTGTAAAAGGGCTCAGCATATTTTTGAAGGTGTGTGAAAGGTATGGGAAGGATAACAACAAAATATAATCCTGATAAACATAAGCGTATGGGACTCATGTTAACAGGAAGGGCTGGCCATCATCGCCCGAAAATTTATATATATATATATATATATATACACAGTGGTGTAGTGCTGTGGGAACGCGTGGGAACGGCGTTCCCTTACTACTTTTGGTAGACGGAACGGCGTTCCCTCACTATTTCAAATAAATCCGAACTTACAAATCTCTAACGTCATGAAATTTTAATTCCCACCCCTAGAAGAAATATGAGAAAGAATCATTAACTGTTTCATTTCTTTTAGCTTCGACTGAGGCAATGCTAGCCTATAAAGATCTGATGAAACAGTCACCACGGCGTACCAGTTGTTAACTTTTTTTTAGTTAATCATTCCAGTTGTTAGCTATTTTTATTGATCGTACTGGATGTCGTATATCTAATGACACTGGAAATACTGCATCTTCAACCTTGGAATATATCCTAATATCCAGTGCATATGACCTCAAAATATCCCTGAAATTGGTCAGATTTCAAAAGATTTCCCGCCGAGACAGGAGTGTCGAAAAGTAGCATCCATCGCATTCTTCAGGCTCACAAATGGCATCCATATAAACTTCAGATCCTACAGAAATTAAGCGAAGATGATCCCGACCGGCGGATGGAATTTTGTGAATGGGCTACGGAACACTATGCTCGGGATGCCAATTTCCCGTCCACCATTCTGTTCAGTGACGAGGCTATTTTTTATGGAAATGGTGAGGTAAATCGACAGAACACCCGCTACTGGTCTCAAAACGGTTCCATGTATATTCCCCCCATGAAAATTCCCCCCAGTAAATTCCACCCAAGGAAAATTGCACCCACAGAAACTTCCACCCACGAAAATTGCACCCACCCAAAGAAAATTAGTTTAAGTTTAAAATGTGTATTATTATTTATAAATTTATTAAAAATTTATTACAGTAAAAAGTAAAAGATTTATTTCAAATTTATTACAGTAAAAAGTAAAAGATTTATAAGTAAAAGATATATTAAAAAACAATTATTCGACGTTTAATGAAGATTGTATGCAATGCTCTTCAGGAACTCTAAACTATCTGTATTATTATAGCGCTCCACTAGTCTCTTCAGTCTTTCATTTATGATCTGATAGGTTTTTCGTGCGGGTCGCGGGTAGCAAAAATTAACCAAACTATCACGACTTAACCTAACCAATCGTCAAGGGCGTACAATTAACCTAAAAAAATAAATAAAAAACAAGAAATTTTTTTTTATTTATTTATTTTTATATATTAAGAGAAGAGGATTCTTTATACTGTACGGCATTGACGATTGGTTAAACTAATTTTCTTTGGGTGGGTGCAATTTTCTGTGGGTGCAATTTTCCTTGGGTGGAATTTACTGGGTGGAATTTTCGTGGGTGGAATTTTCATGGGTGGAATTTTCGGTACACCCTCAAAACAACCCTCACTAGTATACCTCTCCAAAGAAACAAGGTGCATCGCGGATGATGGTATGGTGTGACATTTGGAAGGGTCGCATCATAGGCCCCCTCTTTTTCGATGAACATGTCACTGGAGGCACCTACCTACGTATGCTCAAGGAAGAAGCATTCCCCAGTGTCTTGAACGAAGAAGAAAATTTCCCAACATGGTTCCAGCAAGACGGCGCTCCTGCACATTATAGCACCCAAGTAAGGGAATACCTGTACCAACAATTCCCTGGTCACTGGATAGGACGTCGAGGGCCTATGGAATGGCCAGCTAGAAGCCCGGATCTCACGCCACTAGATTTTTATCTCTGGGGCCACTTGAAAGCGCTGGTATACGCAGAGAAAATTAGGAGTGTTGAACATTTGCGGCAGCGCATTATTGGGGGATGTAACACCATTACTCCTGACATCATTCACCGTGTGCTTGCTGACTGGGTATCACGTTTGAATTTGTGTCTTGAAAACAATGGTGGACATATTGAGCACGTTCTGTAAATAAAAGCTTTTGTTTTGCCTTTTTTATTATTTTTCCTATGATGCCGGACTTATGGGACACCCTGTATATATATGCTCGCTATGACCTAGGTCAGGCGTAGAGTCAAATAACATTCCATAGTACTTGTTCTTGCGAATGTCTTGGAGAAGTTTGTTTCGAAGAGAAAGAGCAAAAAGTTGAATTAACTCATTTCGTATCCGGGGCGACAGATATGACATGCTTTGGATTCTGCTGAGCATATTCTAGATGCTGCTTCAGGTTAGGATCATAATGTGACACAAGGTTAAGCAATGATAAGAAATTACTAACGTTCATGTCTGTCATGAGTTCCAGCTTTTCTACATGACCACGGAGTGCCAAATTTTGGCAGACGAAAAACTTGATGCAATCTAAAATACATTTCAAAACCTGCCTCCAGTTCTCTTTTTCCTTGTTGATTTGTTCTTCAAGACTGGCGTCGATAGTCGCCTTCTCTTTTATTCGTCTTTCGGTCTCTTTCCAGGTTCTGAAGGCCAGTCTGTGATTCACACTGTTTTCATGAGCAGAAACCTTTTCTGTCTTCCAGCTGTTGAATCCTTGAACTAGTTCAAATGAAGCCCGAGTGTTTCTTGAGGCAGAAGAATACAACAAGCAACAAAAGCAGTATGCTGATCTTCTTGATGGAGAGTAGAGAAGCCAAGATCTATTTACTTCTTGGCCATTAGGGAGTTTGCGTTTGAACCATGATTTGGTTATTGCTCGTCCATCCGGCTTATCCTTAGCTTCAAAAGGCCCATCTTTGTGTTGGAATGGTTCAGATCCAAGAGAAACCATATCTGTTTGTAGATTTTGTGGCACAACAGGCAGCATTTGGTCATCAAATCTAAGAAACCCCACATCACATGTTTCAAGTACCTCTACGCCTTTAGGTAAGCTTGGAGGTTTACTTAGAGCATCAGATTGATCTTTACCCACTTCATGGTCAGATACATGTTGTTCCATCTCAGGATCAGACTCAGCTTCTTGCATTTCTGGTGTATGTTGCTCACCTGAAAACTGTTCTTCTTCGCTAGATTTATCATCCTTTTCTTTTCTCCCTTCTTTGACTGTAAAGTAGGAACGCATTTACTTGCTTAACTTCTTTGCTTCCTTGGCCTATGTTGCTCTTCGTTTTCTGCCCTGCGCCCCACTCAATTTCTTCTTACCACTTGATCCACTCATTCCAATGTCGCACATCGTGCTAATCAATAGCCTAAAAGAAAGAGGGAACATTGATCAGTATAAAGCAATCAAACATTGACAATACAACTACAATTAGCAGTATTTATAATAATACTGCTAATAATAATAATAACAATAATAATAGTAATAACCACCATAAACACCACAATCACACACTACACCAGTCACACAACACACCAGCCACCCAGCCAGACATCACACCACACAGTCACACAACACACCAGCCACACATCACACCACACAGTCACACACCACACCACAGCCACACACACCACACCACAGCCACACACACCACACCACACAGTCATGCATCACACACATCAGTCACACCACACACCACAGTCACACACCACAACACTCATTCACCCACATCAGTCATAAACCACATCACACAATCACATACAACACGACACCAGTCACACGCCAAATCAGTCAAACACTGCACCATAGTTACGCATCACACAGTCATATCACCACAGCGCAGTCAAGCACCTAACTACAAAATAATTAAATAAGAAAATCATAAGCTTTCTTAAGGAGCCACGACTGGGTATTGCATAACACGCCATACCTACAAGCAAAATCCATAAAAAAATGAATAAAAAATCAATAATAATTAAAATCTGTATCTACCTCACGCCTCCCAAGGGGGGCACGCCCCCCAGTTTGGGAAACATTATACTCTAGCGGCTGAGTCTAGCCTAAGCATAAATAATGTGTAACGAATAATAAGTGTTAAAAGTTATAAAGCAAATAAAGGAGAAAAATAATGCTTACAATGGCACGGCCGCACGGACAACAACACAACCAGACTACCAGAGTGTCTGCGAATGACTGACTCGTACTGTTGCCTGGCGCCTGCACTGTGACGCGTCAACTTCAAGTCAGAGTTCCCGTATTAGACCCGTATAGCCCCTGTAGCCTCCCCCCCACCCAAAGCTTGAGATGTAACTTTGAATTACAATATATATACTGAAATATAAATATTTACAGCAGTCTATGAGTAAAGACGTATTTGTTTTTTTAGCAACTCATGAATTGTAAACAAAAATAACGAACGCAAACGCGAAATTCAGTGGAAACTGCTTAAGCAATTTGTAAGAGCGCAAAAAAGGGCCTTATCATTATATTTGACTGCCACAAATAATGGTAAATTAATAAATGAACAATTAAATAAAGTTTATTTGTGCTGCCAAATTTGCCATTGAAAATTACCGGTCAATTCCACAACATACTGTAATTTAAATTTGTAACTCCTTATTTTCCTTTCGGAAAAGTAAAGCATAAAAAATTCGTAAGTTTCAATAAAATAAAATAATAATAATAAATTCAATTTCATAAGTGCCGTCGGTACGCTGCTTGAGCAGTTTAACAACCAGTACAATTTGAACAAGAAATTTAACAACCGGTACGGCGTACCGTTCCGTACCACCTCAGCATAAGCCATGCCCCCACCCCCTTGTGCACGTGCCTGCTAGTGAGTAAGATCGGAAACAAAATATGACAATATTCAGGGGGATAAAATTGTAATGGCCTTTGCGATATTTCTATATTTCTTTTGTACTTATATAATTTTTTTCATTAACATCAGAGTTTGGCGCCCCCTACATTTAGCGCCCAGTGGCAATTTCACCCCCTGCCTTCCCCCTCGGTACGCCATAGCCCCCGCCTCGTACGCCTATGCTGATGAAAGTCATGTTATGATTGAGGACCAAAGCCTACAAGTATATAACATTTCCTGAATTTCAATTGAATGGTACTTTATGGTGCTGTCAGAAGTAAATTCTAGTGATGCACCGATTAATCGGTATCGGCACCTTGCATCGGCATGCCAGGTGCCGATACCGATTAATCGGTGCACCACTAGAAGTAACCAAGACTAAGTATCTTGGCCACATACTAACGCATAGTCTTTCAGATGAATGTTAAATTGTAAGGCAATGTAGACAATTATATGTTCAGGGAAATACTTTGGTTAGAAAATTTCATGTGTGTTCATTAGATGTTAAGTTGATTTTCTTTAAAACCCTTTTGTACTCCAATGTATACAGCTCACTTGTGGTGGAACTACACGATGTATAATTTGAGGAAATTATATGTTGAATATAGTAATCATTTTAGGCGTTTATTAAGGACTCCAAGATTTGTAAATGGTGCTGCTCCTAGTGTCAGTGTGCTGTTTGTAATCAATATGGCGCCTAGCTGTGTCAGTCATTCGCAATTTTGTATTTAGATTTATCACTAGGCTTGGTGAGTCAATCAATAAGATAATATAAGCCATGGTTAGTGGACTGGTCTCCGATATATTTTGTAAATCTGAAATCCGGAAGCATTGGCGTAGGCCATGGGTGGCGGACCTTTTAACAGTCGCGTGCCAAGAAAACCATGTAAACCATAAAAAAAAAAATTCGCGTGCCCACCAAAGTTTATATATATTACACAAAATTATAAACATTAAGTCTATTATTTTATACTCATTATTGCAACGTTATTCCATTTTGCTGAGGCGTGTCAGGCAAATTTGATCGCGTGCCATAGGTTCGCCACCACTGGCGTAGGCAAATGTATGTTCATTATACACAGTGATTCATTGGCCTACTTAGTCAGTGCTCCAGACAACTCTCTCAATCTTCTATGGACCTCTTGTATAATGTTTGTACCTGTTGAGTCTGAAATAAAGTGTTTGTTTGTTTAACAACTGGCAACAATACAACTGACAAAATGGACTGTGATAAGTACCCATGTATCATACAGGTTGTGAAACCATTGTAAGCATAGGTGTTATACGAGGGCTACAACATTTTAAATGTTCTGCTTGTATGCCATCTAGGCCAAAACTTTTATTATCTTGTAGTGCCTTGCACCACAGGATTATCTTTTATTAATGAAAATTGCCACAAATTGGCACGAATGAAATATTTTAAATCTAAATAAATAAATACAAATTGAATGTCCAGTTAAACATGTCCAGTGATTAATTTTAATTCTTAAGCATTCAATGAATAGAAATTTGATTAAAAATTAAAGTGTAATTATTAAAGAAGTTCAAAGCAAATATAAAAATATATTTTGTGCCTTTTAAACAATGTAAATTTTGGGGCATGGTGTGACTAGATTTGAGTTTGCTTTTAGGGATTCTTTTAGCTTGTTGGTAAAATTGTTGAGTAAAAAAAAACTTATTTGCAACGACAACACAAGGAACGCCAAGTTTTCTACATTTTATATACAATCAAAAAGCACGGCGCCAGCAAGCAAAATTTTCTTCGTGGTATGTTTCTTGTTCATAATTTTTTTTTTACTATTGCATATATGTATGCAATACCGCATACTGTGGACATTAACGAGCCTTATACTGTTTGTGATTAATACTGAAAGATTCATACTATAAATTATCTTAGACTAAGTTAGGCCTATCTATGCAAAAGCCAAATTGTAAATTACTCTAGCCTAGCTGAGGCGTACTGTAGCCTTTGTTTTAGATAATTAACCTCAGCCTACTATATTGAAGAGGCATAGGCCTGCCCATTATTTTTCTTAGTATACTTTACTTTATAAGCCTATTATGTTTCATGTTATTTTCTTAGCAGATGGCCTACTAATCATTTGTGGCCTACATACTTTCTTAGATAGTTTTCCTGTTCAACTTGGCACAATCCCATAATGAGGATTAACTGTAATTTATCATCCACAGGTTACTGGGCCTATATAGCAGATATATTTTAATTATCAATTTTTGTCATTTTTATTGTATCTTTTTTTTCTGGAATACCACTTACAGTATCCTTGTCTGTCTCTTTGCAGACAAGGTTGTCATTGTGGCTATTAGTATTGGTTACATATTAGTATTGATTACATATTAGTAGTGGTTACCAATTAGTATTGGTTACAGCTATTAGTATCAGTATTAGTTGCAGATTGTTATATATTAGCTAAACGGTACCATTATTTAATTTCATTTATATATATATCACAACCCAAGTTGTTACGGGTAAAAATCCTCTTTGCATTTACAAATAATTGTTGCACATAGTTTATTAATTGTTGTCAATAAAATACAAAATTCATATTGACAATTTTTATAATCCTTCCTTCCTTTTTATTAAAATTATTTTTGCGCCTCAGTGCTGGATGACAGTCCAGTGTTTGGGCGCTGGTGACCCTGGCATTTAATTAATTATATTATCTACGTAAAGGTCTATAATAAATTTGACCCTTACAATCTAACTTATGAATTGCTTGTCAGATTTCAGTCAATTAATTAGTAGTTCTTCAGAGTAGTCTACATTCAGGTATATATTTAGTCTATCCAGGGCCGGATTAAGCATTGTCAGGGCCGGGCCGGCCGGGGGCAATGAATATTTTCGGGCCGGTGTCAAAATAAAAAGTAATCATTAATTTAGACTGTATGTTACAGATCATTAAAAATAGCAAATTTTTCTAAAGATGCTTTTATTCACACTTTACGTAAGATTGAGAAACTAACTGTTCATGTGACCAAATAAATAAATAAATAATAATTTAGGGTGGATCGATTTTACATTTTTTTCGATTTGCATATTCTAATAGAGACACCAACTTGCACATGCATGAGAAAATAGCCTCTGCAAAATCTTAGCTTAATAGGTAATCATCTTCTGCCCCCGGCAGAGCGATGAAAATCATATTTTAGTAGTCAAAAACGTATTTTTCTTATAATTTTTAAAATATTTCAATATGCATGTGTGTTATTTCATGCCTAAGCAACGATATAAATGCCGGGGGCAGAAGATGATTACCTATTAAGCTAAGATTTTGCAGAGGCTATTTTCTCATGCATGCGCAAGTTTTTGTCTCTATTAGAATATGGAAATCGAAAAAAATGTAAAATCGATCCACCCCCTGACCATATCACATGATAAGAACAATATTACAATAATTACATGAAATAACATCAATATGTAAGCCATCAAAATAATGTAGTTAATTTCAATGGCAGAAATTCAAACTTTCAATGGCTGTATTTTATTATTCATTTCTCCAAAAAATTATACATATTTTTAGAATCAGCGCATTTTTTTACGGTAGAAAAATGATATTAAAATTAAAAATAGAGCTGGGAATGAAACAGGAAAGATTTGACAATAGCTTAGTCTTACAATATTCCAAATAACGAGTAACAACTCAATGACCAGTGGTGGGCACCGTTAACCAAAAAGTTAACTTCGTTAACCGCTAATCCGTTAACCAAAAAGTTAACTTCGTTAACCGTTAATCCGTTAATCCGTTACACATGTAACGGAAGTTACCGATAAACCGTTAACGTTAACTTTTATAAAAAAAATGAAAAACACAATATATACCTATAATTTAATTTTCCCTCTTCTCGTTCTCCATTTTGTCCATGAGATGCATGTTGCCCGCCAGGACATAAAGGGTTAAGGTGAAAACGCTCCCATTGTAAGACATCAATTGACTTAATTTATGTCATCAAAGTGACATGAGAATTGAAATCTTACCTGATCAGTTTTATGATTCTTGAAATGTATCAAGGAGACTACTAATAAGGTACTCACAGACATATTATAAATATACATGACTTACTTGACAACGATTATTTTTAAATATTCACTAGCACAAACATGTTGCGCAAGAGACAGACTGCAAATGAAACGAATGTAGTTATTTGTTGTAATTGTTACATATATATTATTGAAAGTGCCTTAAAATGCTCGTGATATTTCTTGAAAGAAGTTGAAACATTCAACTCAAATGGCAAATCTTTCCGCCTGATTTTACAGTCGACCATGTTTTGCTCAAACCAATGCCATAAATAACTACCATATTTGGTAAGACACAAATTGTAGCGACGGAAACAAATATATCGCCTGATTTTGCACTGCTGAAATGGAAATTCGTTCATCACTATTAACAGTGGCGGATTAATTGCGCACCTGCTCAGCACTGAAAATAATAGAAACTTTTAAACGTTTATTTATGAATTTTTTGGGTTAACGGACTTGAGTTAACGGAAGTTAAATGTAACGGAAGTTAATTAGTCCGATAATGATTTTCAAAGTTAACTTAAAAGTTAAATCGTTAACGAAAAAGTTAACTTCGTTAATTAACGATTAACGGATTAACGGTTTGTGCCCAGCTTTGCCAATGACCATGCTAAGGCTAAGCCTACAATACTTCTTGCTGACTTTGTAAATAGTAAAATAGGTGCAGTTTTCATATAATTACCTTCAGTGGCGGTCCTAGCTTACATGACGCCCTGGGCGAACCTCACCTTCAGCGCCCCCCCCCCCCTGTTCGCCAACACAGACACATTCGAATCCCCCCAAAATAAAGGACAGACATAACTCTTTCACAAAATAACTTTTTATTGGACTAATTGTTGGAACTTCAGAACCAAAACAAAGACTCAAATTTCTGAATTTTACAAATCCTTCATCACGTAAATAGAATAACTCACTTAAGAGAATGTAATTATGATACTATGAACAGGAAAAATACCAATTAAATTGCACAACTGCCATAAATAAACTAGAGAATCAAATTTCTAAATTGTACAAATGCTCTATCACATAAATAGAATAAGACACTTAAGAGAGGGTAATTATTATGCTACACTTTGAACAAGAAACAAAATAAATTGCACCACAGCACAACTGCCATCTAAAGCCTGACTCTTCTTACCTTCCTTGATGCAAAGTCATGAATTAAATCATCATATGAAATCTGCTCAGCAATTGTATGATTTATACTGATGGCCAGACCGGTAAGGCGTTCCTGTGACATAGTTGACCTTGGGTAGGATTTGATGAGCTTCAGCTTTGAAAAGCTCCTCTCTGCTTCAGCAACAGTGACTGGAAGAGTAAGACCAATTCTGAGAGCAGTCCACAAATTTGGATATATTTCAGAGAGCTCCCTTTCATGGATAAATGTCAGCAGTTCAAGCAAGGATATGGTCTTTGATGGCAAGTCAGGCAAGTTCTTCAGCTCCTGTGCAAGCTCTCTGCCATCCAAGTCAGATTGTCCCTTAAAGTGTAGTGTAGTACTAAGGTTCACACATTGTTCTGTCAGCTCCTCAAATGTGAGATTTTGGAAATGTGTCAGCACTCCAAACTTCTCTCCCACAATTTCCAACGTGGAAAATCTTTCCTGAATGGCTGATGTTGCAGCATCAACCACTGCATTGAAAAATGTCACCAGCTTCTTCAAAGCATCAATCAAGGGCTCATCAGATGCTTCATAATATACATTTCACTATTTAACCAAACCCAGAAAAATAACATTACATGTTAAAGTATGGGCCTTTATTCCCAATAATATTAATCTGGAAGCATTTTGCATTGTTTAGGTCTTTTATGGGAAGGTTTATGGAAAATGCAATAGATGGTTTTTTATTAATAAAAATATATTTATTGATCTTTTATTATTTATTTTATTTTTTATTTTTATTTATTTCTTTATTTATTTATTCTTATTTTTATTTTTATTTTTTTTGCAGGCGCTCATGCCGCCCCTCCACAAATGCCGCCCTGTGCGGCTGCCCATATTGCCCATATGAGGAACCGCCACTGATTACCTTTACCAACTGTCCAGGGAAAGTCCAGAGATATTTAACATACGTTAATCCAACTATCTGGCAAGAAATAATTGCAGGGACACTAGAAAAACACAATTCTTTACCTGATACATCATACATGAGTGATGTGATCAGCTGACTGGGATCGATCAACAGAAAACGAAACAAAAACAAAGATGTGATTACAGAAAATGTATACTTTGTTAACATAAATGGGATACTAAACTAGGTTTTGTAGAAGCGGAATCTAGAATTTTTTTTTCTTCCTCACGGTCGACCAATTATTTCAACGGTAGATTATATCGTTTACATAGTTTCTTGGGGCCGGTCAGCATCTGGGGCCGGGGGCAAATGTCCCCTTTGCCCCCATTATAATCCACTACTGAGTCTATCTCCCCCCCCAAGATGGTTAAATAGAGTTTCATAATGATTTTTACATAGTTCTGCAATTGTTTTTTTTTTGCACCATGTACACCCTCTGTTACATTTGGCAAAGTAAGATTACTATTGTTAATTTTATTAACCTCCTCCCAGAATTCCCTACTGGAAGTATTGCTATTGCCTAATTTTCTGGCTAGAGATTCTCTTCGAAGATTCTCTTAATTTGTCCTTATAAATCTAAGAGTACCCTTGAATATAGCACAAGTTCTTTTTTTTAGATGGAAGAGTTTCCCATGCCTAGGTTTCCCCATAGCAACCCATTCACAACCCATTCCACGAATAAAGATTTTAGCTACATCATACAAATCAGCACAGTATTCTGCCCACCCTGGATTGACCTTTACTTTTCCCCATTTTTTTATTCTTGCAGTTACTTTCACTTACAGACTTAATGGCATGTACAAGCTCACCGTAATACTTATTTAAAAGAGCTCTATGTTTTATATTATCACAGGAGGGAATTACACGAGACGAAAGCAAATTTTCACCTGATATTTTGCCATAAATAACTCAAAACTCGGTTTCTGACGCAACGTGTCCCGTTGATAAAACTTATTATTAAGGAGTTATTGGCTAAAACCTCATAAAACATCCATAAAAACATGTTTTGTAACATTTATATTCGTGATATAATTTTAGGGTAATATGATCATACGATCATTTTCTGAAATAAGTTTAGGGCAAAATAATAATCGCTCGTGGAAGCCTTGCTTGCGAACTTCAAATCTGTTTTCAGTCCAGGGCTCTCACTTTTAAAGTAATTACCTTAGACTGAGTAATTTTGGCTCGTCTACAGTAAAGTAATTTCTAAGGTAATGGGAATTTTTAGGTAATTTTGAGGCAATCTGAAGGATTTCACAGACAAAATCTAAGGTAATCGGAAATACTTTGAGTAACATCAACCTCCCTCGCCGGTGGCCACCTTGTCGTGGTGGGTGGGCTCCCGTGTTGACCCAGTGGGCTACGTCGGCGGGGGCTTAGCCCCCTGAAGGGTCACCCATGCCGGACAGGCTACTGGGAGACCGAGCTAAGAGCCAGTGAAGTCTTTGGCTCCCAGTACGGGTCTCCAGAGGTGACGCCCTTAGGACGTCACTGTGTTGGTTGGTTGGGTGTCCGAGCCGATGGGATTAGGGATTAGCCGATGGGGGCAACTTTCGTATCACGGGGTCCCGTTTTTAAAGCGAAGGTATGTCCCCTAGGGACGAGGTACCCTGCGGTTTGCGCTCGGCCTCCCTTTCTCACCGGTAGGCAGTTTCTCCTGTCCCCTGGGTCCTTCTTCTCTAACTATTAGTGTATGGATACTACTACTACTTGTCCTAGAACTCGGGTAGTGGGCGACCAGGTCCACCGAGTCCACCACTGGAAGACCACGTCGTGAGGGGGTCGCCCCTCCTCTGGATGCGGAACACTCGTATTCTCCTCCCTCGTTACCAACCGCAACCTGTACCTCAAACATGCCTTTGGACACGCCTCCTCTGGAGCAGGGGTCCCACCCTAGCTCCCCCTAGCCAGCTACGGGCAAGCCAACAGGTTCCACGAAAGACTCGCCCCCAAAACCAGGCAACTCGTTCTCTCCGTATGCCCCTCTCACCCACCATCGGCCCATCTCTCCACGGAGAGAGCCCTGCGACGGACGGGGAAGTCGGCGCTCACGTCCATCCTGTCGACCAGTATATGTCTCGGTCCACCTCGAATCAACAGCTTCTCTATCCAGTATTCACAAATTTTTAGTTATTCGCCCTACTTCTGGGTCCTTACCGTCCAACTCTGAAAAAACATTTCAGGCGATCCGCACGCGCAGCAACTCTAGCCAGGGCCGGATTATCCAGTAGGCACAGTGTCTAGGGCCTACGAAACTCTCAAGGGCCTACGAAAAAGTTTTAGCCCTAAAAAAATATTTTCAGTCAAAGGTACCCTGAAAATAAAAAAAAAATTGTTTGAACTATAAATAAAAGGTGCCAGAATAATGAACAAATTAATAATGACTGCATTATAACTACGTTCATATCGTTTCATATCGAAACAATATATGCTTCAATTAACAGATACTACAATCAGCCTATAATTTATATTGCATCTAAAGTAGGCTGACCATACGTACCGTTTTGAACGGGACAGTACCGTTTGTTTTATATTTCCTGGCCGTCCCGTCGTTTTAATAAAAATGTCAATTTTGTCCCGGTTTATGTACTTACTTTTTCATGAATACAGAATATTACATAACCCCGTCCCTTTTTTGCCATCCCAATGTCTCGTTTTTGTCTCAAGGAAATACGGTCAGCCTAATCTAAAGGGAAGTTGCGTAACACAACCTCCAACTAAATTATGAAAGATTTAGTCGTATCAAAAGCGATTACAAATATTTTGCTTGTCAATTTCAAAGTTTGATCCTTTAATTTTATCGTAGTTCATCCATTTTGATATGCTATTTTCATCAGGGATAGTATCATAGTCAAAGAATTATAGTATCAAAGTATTATAGTATGTATCATAGACAAAATATCACAGTCATAGTATCAAAGTATCATAGTCGTATATTATATAGATCTATGATTATATTATAGGACCTATATACTGTATACAATGCAAATATTTATCTATAGATCTAGCTTGGGGGTCTACGATTATGAGTGCCTAGGGCCTACAAAGACTTTAATCCGGCCCTGACTCTAACCTTTACGACGTCCGACCACAGAAGGATGATTCCCTCCTTATAAAATGGTGATCAGCGGCAAACTCGAATGCCCTACTCTCCCTCGCAGAAGTCCTCGGATGCTCGGTGACCGTTTCCCCGCACCCTAGCCTGAACCAGATTCAGGGCGCTATCTTCGTTACCCGTTTATTGTTGCTACCAGAGAATGAGTTACTAGAAGACCTCACACCCCAGGGTATCATTAAGGTTCATCGATTCGCGTCTCGTCAAGGAGGGGACCTCCTCCTCCTCCCCCACCCCGCACGTCCTCCTCACTTTCAACACCCTAGTCCCTCCCGATCGTATTGTGTGGAGCATGGGAGACCGCGCGTCATGCGAGTTCTCGGTCCGCCCATACATTCTAAACCCCACCCGTTGCTTTAAATGCAATATGTTCGTCAGTTCGGTATGCCGACAGCCACAACAACTGTGTGTACGTTGCGGAGATATCGCCCACCCAGAACGATGTCCCAACTCGCCTACATGCCCAAACTACGCCATGCACATCCTCCTTCGACTCGCGAATGTATTTTTTTTTAGTTTGAGGAGGAGGACCGGGCCCTACGGGTGGCGGACTTCATCAGCCTCCGAGAAGCGCCAGACAGGGTGCGAAGTCGGGAGGTGAAGCAGCGGGTCTCTTATGCTGCTGCCCTCTCACCCACCCCTGCAGATGTTGACAGTCGTAGCTGACTTACACGAGCCATCACCTAGGGCGAGACACGTAGCAGATAACCCCACATTCGAGGATGCAGTGGACGCGGCACTGGCATGCCTACATGGTGTGACTGGGGTAACCTCGGCCGCACCTCCGAGCCTCATAGATCTACCCTTATCCCCTGGTGCTATCTTCTCCACCCCACCACGAGAACACCCTGGTTCATCTCCCTGTACCCCCACTGAACTGGCCCCTCCCATACCTCAGGCCCTTCCCTCATCAGCCACCCTGACTTTATCCTCTCCCCCACCCTTCCGGTTTTACTGGTACCCACTGTCGTCACCCCGGGTATGCCGGGAGACCACAGACAGACAGGGAGGTGCCAATATGGACAACGGAGCCCTTCCCCCTTGCCTGACCACTGAAGCCTGCCTAGAGACTCCTCACCCTCTGAGCCCGCGACGGTCCCCGAGCTGCCGCGATCCACGTCTCCGGTCTCGTTCGGTCGACTCGGCCCCACAGTCGCCGCTGGGGTTGGCAGGTCAGCCGATTCCCTCTTTGGTGAACGGCAGGTGACCCGACAGGTTTCCGACTTACCCCACGCCATCATGAACCTAGACCTCCATCTACAGTCAAACTCTCTAGCACCTTCACTCTCAACTTTTCCCTCGTCAAACAATGGACCCTCCAAAAGCGACGATCCTAGAAAGGAACTGCAAGGGAATCTTCGCGAATTACGAAGGCCTAAATTCCATGATTGCCTCTGTTCGCCCGGTATGTGTCTGTCTCCAGGAGCTAATCCTGGGGACCAAACCAATGCCCTGCCCCACTGGATATTCTAGCACTACCTCCCCGTCTCCTACCTGCACATGAAAGGGGCTGCCATCCTCATCCACCGCACAGTCCCCTTTCACAACCTCCCTACCAGATTCACGTTACAGGTGGTTGCTGCCAGGATTTCCCTGGACAAGCAATACACAGTCTATTCGATCTACCTCCCCCATCACTCCCAAGTCTCCCGGTATGACCTGGTTGAGGTTGTTCAACAACTCCCCAGGCCCTTCCTACTCTTGGGTGATTTCAATAGTCGCCACCCCCTATGTAGGGAGATACGACCTCCACTTTTGTACCTCCGACTCTGATTGCCCTCATGGCTGAACTCCCCTTCGAATGCCTCAACGACGGCTCTCCCACACACTACCATGCCACCAGATGTACCCCGGCCTGTATCGATCTGTCATTCATCTCGACGGACGGCCTCCTGGACTTCACCAGGCAAGTGCTTCGGGACGACTATAGCATGACCATTTCCCTGTCTGTCTCTCACTAAATCGGCACGACCAGACCGTTCGGGTACCGGAGAAGTGGATAACGGCCAGAGCTAATTGGCCCCTTTTTCAGAACACTACTTCCACACGTTGTACGACGGTCCACTTTCCATCCTCCGATGAATGCATTGCGTACTTTAAGGCGACTGTTGTCGCAGCAGCAAGCGCCAGCATCCCACGATCTTTTACCTAACCCCGAGCCCGACGAGTACCCTGGTTGACCCCAATCTCAAATCTGGAAGCATTGGCGCAGGCAACTGTACGTTCATTAGTCCTAGTCAGTGGCGTATTAAGGGAGCAAGGGGGGGGCAGGCCTCATGGCCCAGCTGTTTTAGGGGTTCTGACCTTCCGGAGTACTTGTACTTCTCATTCCCCATGCACTTGAAATGTACTTTTTTTCAGGTACTGTACATTCTTGTGGCAGCCGTACTTTTACTTGCATTTCTCAGATTATTTATCAAATTTCTTTGTTTCAGATATCTGTCATTTCACTGCCTTTTCTGAAAAAAATCTATATTGGTGCAGTGTGGAAAAAAGTGGTGCCCAAAAAAAAGAAGTTGAAAAGATTTAGAGAGAAGGAAAAACAGGTTATTGCAAAAACTGCCAAACTTTCACAGTACTTTGAACTACAAAAGTTAAGGCCACATACTTGAATAATATAATAATAATTGATGAATTTGTGACAGAGTTACAGATAGAAACAGTATTATATAATCAATTAAAAAATTTTTTTAGACGTTTAGTTTAGTAATAAAAGACCTATTGTTAGTACTTGCTTTTCTTTCTTAATAGAAACAGGAAGCTTCAACCTTTTAGTTCCACAACCACAAGTCCTGCTCAGCCTACACCGGAAAGCTCAGCAGAAAATGATAAAACTCGTCCTTCCATACCTACAACCAGCGTGTGCGCGCTGCAGTAGAAATGAAAGACGAACCAACTAATGTTGCAGCAACTAATAAGAATGGTGGTATTGTAACTGACCCTCCAATATGGGATAAAACTTTTAATTCCAAGCTAAACGTCTCTTTTTCTTTGGCTAAAAAGGAATCTAGTATTTTATTTAAACCATGTCCATATGAATGAATATGTAAGAAAATTGTAATAAAGGCCTGTATTTTGTCAAATAAAACAATAATGTAATTAATTTATGTTTCAGTTCATCGACTTCTGGACAAGAAAAGGCCCACATCTTTGTCAGAATAGCACTGGCAACTATAATACTTCAGAGAGAGACTATGGCTGTAGAAGCAGAAACCTTAGTTAAACATTTTACAGGAAACTTCCAAACGGACAAACTCGTGATTTTGAGGAGAGCTTCCCATTTGAGTTTCAGCATTTTGTATTGCTTGTCAAACAAAACGCTTTATCCGACATTCACCCATTAGGAGTACTCAGTACCGGATTAACGCATGGTCAAACTGGGCTGGGGCCCCAGACCCACTCGCCAGTTACGAATAGTACAAATTATTCTCATTGCTGTTCATTATTATTTATTTTATTAATTTTTTTAGAAAAGCCCAGAAATAAATTAACTGGCGAAAATTGGCAATATTTAACCTAAAACGCGATTTTTCTTAGAGGACGTCTGGTAGCCTTAACTACAAGCTCAGTATCGGCCCTAGAGCAACTGTTAGTTAGTGGTTTGCGGCTAAACAGTAACCAAAACATTCCTATTAGACACGATTAAGGTAACTAGGGTGTTCTACGTCCAGGGGCGTAACTGGAGTAAAAAGGTTGGGTGGTGGGGATGAACACAATCCTGTTGTTAGAACCACTCATTATTTATGGGAGTAATTATAAAAGTTGGGAGGGGGAGACAACTTTTATAATTACTCCCATAGACAATGAATGCTTCTGACAGTAGGATTGTGTTCGTACCCCCTGCCCAACCCCCAACTTTTTTACTCGTTATGCCCCCCGTCTATGATCTTGTGAACATTTGATTTGTTCAATTAATTGCGTGATTTGAAAATATAAATTTGATATATTACATTACTGTACTGAATTAATTAAATATTTGGAAAACGTGAAACATGTAGAGAACCAATTGAAATTCCCAGCCCAGGTCCTCATGAATGCTTAATCCGGCCCTGAGAGTAGGCCTACTATAGGAAATCACAAATTGAAGGGTGTTTTCCCAAATACTTTCATTGCTTATCGTATTTATTTGTTTGATGGCGTCAAATGCAACTGGGGCACGTTCTTTCTTATTTGAGCATGATTAAAAATGTTAAACGTGAAATGGTAACCCCAAAAAAATTGCAAACTGTAATTGTTATGCATAGAAAACGATATTTTGCAGAATTTAAATATCGAGCTTGATTGGAAAATTTAGGGATATGAAGCAACGCAAAAACTTTTTGTAGACTGGTGGTGGATGATTTTGTGATCAACTTTTGTAGATTTGTCTTGTTGAGGAACCCAAAAATCCTTAAAACACCACTGGTCCTAGTGTTCTATTGGCCTACATAGTCACTGCTCCAGAAAACTATTCCTTAACCTTCTATGGACCACTTCTATAATGTTTGTAACTGTTGAGTCTGAAATAGTGAGATGTTCGGGAAGTACTGTATGATGTACCAGGAGTGAATGATTGTGTGGGAAGGCTGAGAGAGTTGTGAAAAGAGGGAAAGATGCACAAATATTTCTGTTTTGAACACGAGTGAGTACCTGCTACAGAACAAATAAGCGGTGAATGAAGTTTGATACACTACGTGCTCCTGAAACGAAATATGCTGGAAGAGGTACGAATGCGGTCTTAACGTACGATAGTCACGTGCAAAGTGAAGTTGTGGGAAAAATGAAAGTAAATTGAGAAAAGGTGGGTTAAAGAGAGAGGGGTTAATATGTTTTAAATGACGGGCTGGACCTGTAAATCAAAATAACATTGTAGAAAATGATAATTTTATATATATATATTTTTTTTTTTTAGAGTATTTGTAGTCGGGGGTGGTATAACATCATGTTACTCTGCGACTTAATTAGTTTGTTGGTTTCTGTTCTGGCTATTTTTTTTTTCTAATTGGATTCAGTTTGGTGATGGTGATAGAATTATGACGTGCCGTTTGTGTGGTTTCGACTTTGAGAACTTGATTCGTCATGTGCCCTAATGAAGACAAAGCATTGGATATTTTTATCAATTACGGCGTTATTCTTTCATCCTCGACTTGCCCGAAATGTGACGAGCAAACTTTTCTGGTTAATTCTGAGGTGAACATGTTAGGTTATGCTTTATTGTATAAAATGTAGTCAAAAATACATTTTTCAAGTGTATTTTGGTGTGCTTTGTTCGAATATGACCTTCATTTCTTGTGCAAATGAACAGAAATACAATTGTCATTGCATGGCCCCAAACACGTATTTCTGTTCATTTGCACAGAACACACCAAAATACACTTGAAGAATGTATTTTTTATTTCAACTTCAAAGCATGTCATTTGCGACATAGAGATTGGAAAGGTTAATGGTGAAAGAGGTAGCGAATGAATATAGTAAGAGTATATGATGAAATGAATGTAAAAGATTCAGAACAAGTAGATATGAATGAGATGAGGAACGTGACCGAAGAATGTCCGATTGGAAGTGAAAGGAGTGTGCGGAGTTACAAAGAGAGTATCAGCGGTTGAAGATGAAAGGAAGAAATGAATATTGGATGTGTTAAGTAAATGTGAAAAAGAAGAAAGGGATGTGTGAAAAGAACGTGAGAAGAGACCAGTGTGAGAGGAGCAGCAGAGAATAAGTAAGGAGTTTGTAAGAAGGATGAATAATATTTACAGAATTTAAAATATTCCCAAACCAATCAGAGACTATCATAAGCAGAGCAGCGTTCCACCTTTTTGGATCATAATTCTAGCTGCAATCGGAATAAAGAAAACTAAACCAAAGCCTAAAGATCAACAGAAACCAATGGTGATATGAGAGGCTCTCCTAGGGAAAAATGCTTAAGCAACAAAAGGGAGAAACGCAGTTGCTTTTGAAGATATTTCGTCGAAACATCTTCGAAAGGGCCTCGTATTCAGGATCAAATAAATCAGCTGCCATAATTTGAATCTGTGTAGTATCAACGTACGTAGATCTTCGTTTTAAGCAGGGCCGTAACTAGGGTTTAGAAATTAGGGAGGTCGATTTTTTTCGAGCGCGGCGGGACGAGCAAAATTCAGACCAAAATGACATCTACAAACACAACCCAAGCTATACACTAAACACAAAACGCTTGTCTATAATTAAATACTGTACAAAGGGACCTGTTAGCAAAAATACTTTTATTAAAGCTGCAGCAATATTTCACGGTTGTCTTTTTTTTTTTTTAGGAAATAATTACCGAGGTCCGGACCTCGGTGACCTCATAGGTAGTTACGGCCATGGTTTTAAGCTCCGATGTTTTAACTAAAATGACATGGAATTGAGAGAGATAGACAGCGAGAATGAAGTGTTGACGGATGTGGCTTTATATACAGAAATGAGGGTAAAGGTTTACAGAACTTTTATCAAATTATTCCCCCCCCCCCAATATGTTCACGAATTGGAATTAAACAAGATCGCTTGAATGACTTCATAATTGCCGTTTGAAGCAGAGGGGATTCATACAGTTGACCTGGAGTGTGTTGGATGTTTCCCGAAATTTAACCGATAGACGGCTCGGAGGTAACTAGAAATTTTTTTAGACATGCCTCGTTCTCCCTGTGTGATCGTAATAGATGAATTCTAGAATAATTTTTCTGCCCTTACGTATTATCGGGACTACCTACCTTCTACCACAGAAGAGGAGCAAGTACCGATTCTTCAAACTTCAACAGAAATTTTTTTTCCCAATATTTTCTTCTCAAATTGGTAGATGCAGGAGGGTTGGGGGGAGTTGAACCATTCTCCAAGTTTTATTTTTGAGAATGACCACAAATAGCTTCATTATTTTCGATGAAAAGTACGTGTAGACAATTTACTGTTTTTTTTTCAGCTACCAAATAAAATGCAAATATTCTCTACAAACAAGCCATAATTATTCTTTGAAAGAGTAGCAAAACTTCCTGGAGTCTTGTCCAACGGGAGAACTGACTCAAACTTATTATCGGTTAGTTATAACGACACTCCACTACGTGTTGTTGTCAACCAAAAATGCACGATTCATCTCCAGTGGGAGTGTTAGCATCACCAGCCGTGCAACTTAACCACGTTTCGCTTTCTTGGTTGGACTATACATAATGCTTCTATGTTTAAGCAGTGAATATTAATTCGCATAATTGACTACCTTAATCTAACCCGCAGGAAATTTTTCCCCAAGATTTGTATAACAATCTTAAACTGGTTAACAGTGGGACAAATTAGAATCCAGAGAAAATTGATTTTTCATTAAAAATGTGATCACTCTGGTCTGGAGGGGACGTCATCGTCCGAAGTTGATCCAGATCTAGGCACTGGAGACACCAGAAAAAAAATTCTTCGGGAATTATAAGGAAAAATCTTACAGAATTCATTTGGTCTTCAAAGCCCTTGGTCTTTCCTTCTGAATAAAGATGAAGACGAGGTTTGGGGAATCGACACAAGTTTAAATCCGCAAGGTAGCGGAATTCGTCCGTCCCATAAACCACTGAGCCATCGCACTTCCCGAAGGAATATTGTCGAAGCCGTTAAGTCTATTGATAGAACCCCGTCCTCATCCAGTACTAGTATAACCCACCCGTTATCAGAAATTTTTACCTCCCGAAATGAAGTCGTTTTGAAAAGAAAAATATTCCTTACACGAAAATCATATCCAATATCGATTTCAAGGACTTCGAAGACTAGAAATTCATTCTGTAGGAAATGAAACTCATTCAAGCATTTATTAAAATAAGTGACCGTTACCTCATCGATGTGCTTGAAGGCAGTTAACAATATTGATATATAAAGACGTAACATCTGATAAAGAACTACCAAAATCTTTAAAGTTAGTCGCCAGTCCTTTGGCAAAGCTCGGTAAATAGGTCTTGCTTCGAGTTTGAAGACATCCTCCTATCTTCCTACAACGAGTTACAGTAGTACTCGGCTCATCACTATCCACAAAGAAATTACAGCCTCAGGTTATTCCTGGTGGGGGGTAAAAAAAATTATGAGAAATTACAAATGAAATTCGCGTCACCTAAAAATTTTAAAAAGCATATTTTAAATGTATTTAAGTGTATTTTAAAAAAGTAATTTTCTTTCTGACCTATCCATCACAGGCCACACATCACTTTCATGCGAGCAGCACGTTAGTGAAACTCTTCACACTTGGCGTGTGGCCTGCCCAAAATTTGTAGAAATACCATACCACTACCAATCTCTAACAAACCAACATGACCACTTCAACAAAATAAAGTGCAGCATTCAAGGTTCAATTTTTGAATGTTTAGTCCGAATTATTTATCAAACAAATGGAAAATTTGAAAAATGTGAAATTTAGAGAAAAAGATTCACTTTATACCTTTTACAAAACAAAGATTTCTTGTATAGGATTACACATACTGTAGGTGTAAAATACTTTAGAACATGACCAAGTTTTAAAAGTACACTTGACGAGACTATCTGCATGTCAACTATCTGCATAACTATGACGTCACACGTGAACTACCCCCGACAAAATTGGCCGTATGACGTCAGCCATGTACTAGGACTTTTTCTATAACTGTATAAATTGTTTCTCTATAATTATTTCCCTCTTCCTCTATTGTACTTTATATTATTTATATTTATTTTCTAAGAACATCAATTATCGTACGCCTCTAGGAACGGACATGTGCGGATAATAGAGAGTATACTGTAAATGCTTTCACCAGTTACAGAAACTGGAATGGTTTATTATTCTAAATGCACTTTACTCCAACCTCAACATCTGAAAATCCTTATACCAAAAAGAACTGGTTTTATTTAATACAAAGTTATAACTGGAATTCAAATTACAAATACATTGAAGCTTTACTAAATAAAAATCGAAATTATGAAAATGGTGTACGCAAAGGTTCAGTTTCAAATGAAGTCTCGCGTCTAGATCCTTTTTAGCAAATACAACCAACTAATTCTTTTCAACAAGAGATTAGTTCTGGACGCGAATACAAAAAGAGCCAAAGTAAAAAGTAGCATTTTAAAAAAATAGCACTAAAGACTATGAACTGCTTTTCTGACAGTGGCTAAGAAAGAATTGGAGAAAAACTGTTTGCAAGACGACATTTGACATTGGTCTCGCGCTTAATTGTAACGTCTAACCACACCTGAAGATACGAATATTTGATATTTAGTAAAATTTGTCATTGGCCTTTATTGCACTCGGGCCCAGGATTGCCAACACACAAATAGGAACATTTTATTCGCAAAGTTCAACTATTATTCTCCACGGAATTATACAGAAAGTTCTAGAAGTAAATATTCACAATACTTAACCTCTTCTTCCTTTCCAAAAAAAAAAAGTCACTTTCTTACTCTTCATCTCGAGATAACAGGCACGTGCACAGGAGGGGGGGGGGGGGGCTGCTTGAGCCCCTGCCCTTTTTCTTCTTCGTATCAAAAGTGCCCTTTTAGTCAAAATTCATAAATATATTGATTCGACATAAATTTGAATTAATTAGTTATATTTTTATTTAGTTACTGCTACTTCAACAGATTTTCAAAACTGGAATTACTTTGATCTATGATTTTTTTATTAGAATAATAAACTTAACATACCGTTACTATTATTTTGTCAATCAGGGAGGGCGTCCCTAGTGGTAACGCTGACTGCAGCTGTTCACTGTTGATTGCGTCTCTCGGGTATGTGGGTGTATTTGTTTACTGTGTTTATTTTACGTTAACCTAAGCTAACTAGTGATTTCTCACTGATAATTATGGTAAGTTGGAATCCAAAGCAGTGTGACATTACTCCAAAAAATATTGTATGAATTACTCGTAAAGTTGGTAAAAACGTCCACTTTACTTATATTGACTTTTAGCTTGCTCATCATGAGCAAGCTAAAAGTCAATATAAGTAAAATTGAATAATAATTGTAAATACACTCCAATATCTTCATATCTTTTGAAAATCTTGCAATAAAAACATGCCTTTCTACAACAAATTTTCATTTATTTTCTTTAATCAGCTTTATATACAAAAATAATGCATTGAATTTAATGGAATTTAAAAATATTTACCACATACAATTTTAAAATTTTTCTTTGTGTGTATACACATATATATAGCCTATATGGCACTGCGGATTTCATTTTTAAAAATGTTAGGGGAGTGCCCTTTTTTCAACTGAGCCCCTGCCCTTCTGAAAGTCTGTGCACGTCACTGCGAGATAAACATCGATATTTTGCCATGAAGCAAAATCCAAAGTTGGAAACTAGAAAAACAAACCTTACTAATTTTAGGCATACAAAAATTGTAAGAAAACTTAGGAAATTTCAGCGCAAAAGAATTGTTAAAAATGGGACCGCAAAACTGAAGGACAAGATAAACTAGGAGATGTTGTCAAGATCGATTCCTGGTTCATCAACTGATCATATAAAGGGTGTCCCATAAGTACGAGTAATACATCAGAACTAAAACAAATGGTCAAATTGGCGTCTTGTTTTGAGACTTTCTTTCATCCCAATTTGAACATTTATTTCAGTTCTACTTTATTACTTTAGTAAATTTAATTTAAAATAAATTTTCCTACGAGACCGGACTTATGGGATACTCTGTATACAGTAGCGTATTTAGGGGGGGGTGGCTAAGCCACAGGGCCCACCGTCACAAGGGACCCACTGAAATATTCTAATAAATCTACTAATATTGAAAATCAAACAGTTGATATATCGAAACTAAAATTTTTATCTCCTGTTTTATCAAAATATTCGAGGTTTCGATGCGTCTCAAAATGAAATTTCTCAAAATTATCATCAATTAATTAAAATTAATCAAGTCATTTTAATTAAAAGCTTGGCTTTGGAAACAGTCATAATGTCAGAGATGTGGAACTCACTTCTTGAACGAATTGAAAAAGTATCTGAAGCGTTGCAGAAACCAGAGATGGATCTTTGCACAGCTACTGAAATGCTCAATTCGCTGGAGCATTACATTGGTTCACTTCGTGACTCTGTGATTTTGACGAGATTTCTATGAAGAAAACCGACGAGGACTACAGATTGGCCAGAAAGCGCAAGCACAAAATTATGGCTGACAAATCTTTCGAACAAATTGTGCTCACGGGACGGGACAAGTTTAGAGTGGAGACATACTTCGCAGTGATTGATAAGCTAATGGTTGAAGTAAACGGAGATTAGCATATGTTTGAATAAACGAGAAGTTCGGGATACTGACTTACGTATCGAGGCTAACTCCAAAAGAAGCAGAAATAAAAGCAAAGAATTTGCAGTCACAATATCCTAATGATCTTGACGAAACGTTTCCGAATGAATTACGTCATTTTGTCACGTATGCGAAAGAAAACTTTGAGCCCTTGAAAATTCTGCAGGTTCTGAAGCAAATGCAAGACTGGACTGTCTTCCCAAACACAACGTATCGTGTATCGAATTTATTTGTGTTTAATGGTTTCTAACGGTAGCGGAGAAAGGCCTTTTTCTCATTTAAAACTCATAAAAAAATGCAAAGTTTGGCATTACTGTGCATTGAAAACTACATCCTGAACTCTCTCGATGTTGAGAAAATCATCGAAAAATTTTCAGATGCAAAACTTCGTAGTAAATTGATGAGAGAGATTAGTGAACGAGGATGATACTCGAATCGTACTGGCATTTTCCATTCACATGTTCTTGGTCGATTATTAATAACAACGTAAGTTTGCCCAAATATACAACTCATCAATTTTAAAATCATTTTATTTGACTACACTCATTACAAACCAAATATGTTCTTGGGGGCCCACCAAAGTTTCTAGCCCCAGGGCCACCAAACCCTGAATACGCCACTGCCTGTATATTACAATTATATACAATTTCAAGAATACCCAATAAACTTAAAGATTCTTGAATACGCAATCTGATCCTTAAAATTACCATTTGAACAATAAAATAAACAAATTTGCTTAAATAGTAAAAAGCCCATCTTTTTAAAATATCCACACTGCCACATTACAGAAAATTTTCAAGTGTGCAATAATTAGAATTGTACTTTTACAATTTAACGCATTTTTCTTAAAATTTCACAACGAAAATGTAAGATTGCTCCATCCGACATTTTGTCGATGAGAAAATACTTACGAGCAAAAGCTTACTCTGCATTCAGATTTTAAGATAAGGATTATATTAAACATATTAAATGTATTTAAAACGACTCTTATTGACCTCTAAGTAGGGCATATGATTTTCGGGTTGAACCCAGAAATGCCCGAGACTTCTACTCCTCCCAACCCAAATGATTTTTAATAAGCAAATACGGTTGATGAAAATTGGAAAAAGTTCAGAATTTTTCCTTAATTGTAGATTTTTAAAATAATTAAATTTCTTCAGTTTAATATTTGAGGAATGCGTCCATTTCAATCATAGATAGAGAGATTATGGTAGTCTGTCTCGGAACATTCAATTTAATCGGTATTAGATAATTATTAAGGAATACTAGAGTTAATTTTTGAATAAGATATACGACTTTCTTATTAGCAAATAATATGTCATATATAAAATAAAGACTCAGTTTCGAATTAAAATTAATCAAAACTTAAAAATATCTAAAATTTATCAGTGACTTTAAACAACATTAAGCGTTTCAAAGTTTTTGTTCGTTCGTTTTGGAAAACTTGGAACAGTCCGTAACCCAAATATAAGACTACAATATATTGCACAATAAGTTACCTCCAAAATTAATTAACTGTTTAATCTCATACGATATTTATTGTATACGGTAAAATAATCGACCACCAAATTATACTACAAATAAAGGTAAATGTTAAGTTCGCCGGAGAAGAGTTTCTTGATATTGGTCACGTGAAAAATAACTAACCAATATAAAACGACCACCTAACCTAGGGTAATCTGGTTTCGGCGAAACTTATTAACCGAAATTAAAAAATAATCGCGTACTTTTCCTTTTTAAAGTTACCCGATTCGTAATATACTGGCAATGTATATTTATATACGCAATTAAAGGCAAAGCAAAAACTATTACAGACTTCATTCACATCATACTAATAAGAAATTATAAAGTAAATAGCTATACGTATACTTTAGCGTCGGAAATTATTGGTTAGATTAAATAGTGCTATTTTTGATAGTTTTAACGAAAATATCACGACTTAACCAATTGCTAAGGGCGTACAGTTGACCTAACCCGGTGTTTAATAATAAGCAATTAACGTTAAGCCTGAATATAACTTAATAAAGTTATATTCAGGTTTCCATATTTTTTGTTGATATTAAAGGCAGAAATAATTCCCGACGGTAAAGTATACGGATACCACTAAATATTACTTACACACTTTTCATTCCTGTAAATCTAACCCCAACTGTAAGTCACACGATTACAGTATAAAACAAAATTAAGTCCTGGTTTGACAACAGGCGAGTCCATCTATTCACTTTTTATCCAGTAAACTTCGGCTAACCAAATTGTAAACAATAAAATAGCGTTAATTGTAACAGTATTTATATTTTAACTTACCATTTAATGACTGAACAAAATAGAAGACACTTACGACAACAACTTCCAACCTTTGCTTGGTTAGTAGTATTCCATATTACGTCCTCTTACAACTGAAGGGACTGAGACGGAATTTTCAACCTACATGAACACAAAGTACACAGTAAGGTTTTGGTCACTGGGTTGATTTTTTTCTTTTTGTTGATTTCTTCATTTGTGTGTACGAGGGCGCGCTTCTAATTTGCAAAGGATCATTGTAAAATGTAATTTACTTCAAATTAAATTTGGAAAAAACGATTGAACATAATTCTTTTTTAGTAGAAACTTTAGGAAACTAATTTTTTCTAATTTGGTTTTAAAAAGAAACTACTGAAATATGTGTGTATGCCTTGAAGGAAATGGTCTGTAAATATCAAACTCTAGATGATAATGTATTTTTGTGTTTCCTGGATGCCTCTAAAGTCAAAGCATTTGATCGTGTTAATTATGACAAATTATTACAGTATATGCTCAGGGAAATACTTTGGTTAGAAAATTTCAGGTGTGTTCATTAGATGTTAAGTTGATTTTGTTCAAAACTTTTGTATTCCAATATATACAGCTCATTTGTGGTGGAACTACAGGATGTATAATTTGAGGAAATTATAATTATGTTGCATATAATTTTATAATAATACTTTTAGGAGTTTATTAAGGACTCCAAGATTTGTAAATGGTGCTCCTTCTAGTGTCAGTATGCTGTTTGTAGTCAATAAGGTGCCTAACTGTGCCAGTGTCATTCGCAATTTTGTATTTAGATTTATCACTAGGCTTGGTGAGTCAGTAAATAAGATAATAGAAGCCATGATTAGTGGACTGGTCTCCGATATATTTTATAAATCTGAAATCTGGAAGCATTGGCGTAGGCAATTGTATGTTCATTATGCACAGTGATTCACTGGTCTACTAAGTCAGTGTTCCAGACAACTATCTCTTAATCTTCTATGGAGCTCTTGTATAATTTTGTACTTGTTGAGTCTGAAATAAAGTGTTTGTTTGTTTGGTTGGTTTCCGTTTGTGTAATAAGACATCTAAAACGTAGTTACTAAAATATTTATAATAGTATGCCTTAAGATAAATGTAAAATCAAAGAAAACGAAATTTAGAGGATAACGATAGTTCTAAGTATTTAGTGAGAGTTAGCATATACAAAACAAATATCTTTATTGCTGATCATTCACAATCGATAGCCACTTAACCTAACATACAAGAACAATCTTACGTATACATTGAACTTAATACAAAAATAATATAAAAATAAGGCCAACATAGCCACTTAACCTAACATACTGGCATACAATTTTATGTGTATTGTTATAACCTGAGATATCTTATAACACTTATAATAAGTGTTATAGCAAGTGGCTATGTTATGATAACACAACTTAATATGCATATATAATCTTTGCTACATTACAAAAATAAGGTATTGTAAACCAGCAGTTGTCTGAACCAAGACTGCCATATAGGTGAGAGGTACACAGTATCTGAAGACAGGACATTGTACAATAACACATTAGAGCTGTTTTAGACCCTAGTAATGAAATTATGTATATTCTTCCGGATTAACATTTGGCTGGTAGGACGTGGTAGCTATTACGCGTAGTAAACATAAAATTGGCACTGCACCATTTTGGTTCCCTTCATAGCATACGAAAAATATTATTATAAGCAACAGAGAGTTTATTCATAGCAGTTTTTGTTAATTCCACCACCGATGGGATGTATACAATGCAGTACTGTAAGTTCTAAACAGATAAATTTTAACTGACTCTGAACACAGACCGAATTTCCTTATTAGCATGTTACCCTGTACATACAGCTTTTTATGTTGCCTCTCAATATCAAGTTCATCTCGCAGCTCGTGAATAAATTACATGACCTAAGTATTTACATGTGTCTTTGACAGGTATAGTCTGACCATTCATTTCAAAAGACCCACATGATACATATTTCAGTAGATTACACCAAAAAATCAAAATACAGCTCTTTGCCTCATTATAGTTGATGTCATTTTCTATACCATATTGCTCACATACCTCTAATAGTACTCTCAGCCCATGGGGAGAGGGTGACAGAAGAACAAGGTTATCAGCATACATTAAATGATTAATTTTTTCCTTTTGAATGACACAGCCAGTACGTGCAGTTTTTAGTTCATTGGTAAGGTCATCCACGTATATACAGAAAAGATAGGGTGATAATATACCTCCTTGCCTAACACCATTAGTCACCTTAAAACCTGGTGATACGGTGCTTTTCCATCTTACAAACATGTCTGCTCTGTATACCAGAATGCAAGTATCCTAAGTATATATTTAGATACTCTTCGACACAAGAGTTTCTTGAGAAAAGTTTGTGATGGTTAACTCTATCAAATGCTTTTGATGCATCCACAAAACAGGAATATACATTGTTGTTTGGACATGTTGTACTTTAGGACGGCTTCCTTTAGCATATAAATACACATGTCAGTACCATGTTTCACTCTAAAACCAAATTGATTGTCATACGTCTGCAAGTAAGTGTGTGAAAAATGCTCTGTATGAATTGGTCCACAATTAACCCACCCCTTATATCTCCAGTCTAACTATAGAGTAGATTAAGTCTAGCCCTGTAGGGGTCAGCCTAGAGATTCCGGAAATGGTCCAGAGCGGGCAGATAAATTGAGGTCCACAGTAGGATTTCTCACCAAACTAGGTTAGGGCAATCTACCTTCACCTTTGTTAAGCTATGAGTTGATGCTGGGTCTTAGGCCACAATGTAGGCCTAATTTGTCTGACCCAGCTTAATTTAATGCGTTTACTTCTAAGTTAGAAGTTAGAAGATCTAACTGGGCTAAAAACACAATTAGTCACTTACTGCTAGTTATTAGAGAGTCTCTTTTCTCCTTCCTGTATAATTGTCGAGAGCGTACTTGCTGGTGGGGATCTTTCCTCGGTGTCTGTTCTTGTCCCTTCTCTAGTCCCGTCCTCTCGCCTCGTTCTTCGTTTTCGTTCTCCTTTTGTTCTCCTTTTCGCGGGGCTTTTTCCACCAGCGTCGTCTTGGTTTTTTCCTCGTTGGTTGATCGGTAATGTATATCTATTACCGAGGCACGCTCTGTCACACAGTATATAAATACTAGTGTGGAGAATAACTCTGGTGAGCAACCAATTGGTTTCATCCACCCAGTTATTGACATAAAAGGAATTTAATAATTGTTAGATTAACTACCTACCTACTCAGTGAACCATTTCGTTACCCCAACTACCCACTCATCAGTTTTCCATATACTGGGGCCCCGGGAGATAAAAATTTTGGTGTCATTGTCACCAATTTTTATGTCAGTATAGACTATCTAACTATTTGACTGTAAATGCCTGTTAATCTGATTAACAGTGCCTCTCCTCACCTTCTCATGGAGAGGTGTAGCATTTAATTAGAAGAGAAATATACATCCATAGGATGAAACTGTCTATGGTCTTTACCATACGAAAAGAAAAAGTGAAAGTTAGAAGATAAAATTACAATTCCCCAGCATCTATTTTTTGTTGTAAAATAGTCGCGCCTTTAAGCTGTTTGTCGCTGAGGTCTTGTGTCTGTCAATGTTGTAGTAGGATGCGTTACCACTCCTACTGTCAAAGGAATAGTTACTGGAAGTTCAGTGTCTCAGTTGTTACTGTCAGTGGAGAAGGTTTCCCAAATCCATTGTTTTGGGTCCAGACTCTAAAGGGACAAAGAGAAATGTCTCTTGTTGTGTCACCCGTTGAAGTCCTTAATTTGACCACTCTTGTTACCCGTCTGCCCCTGGTCTGAGTTCTAAACTCTAGCCAGAGGCCAGTATTGTCTTGGAGTACTGTCATGTATGAGAACAAGGTCCCCTACCTTAATTGTGTCAGACAATCCTTCTTAGTCCATTTGTTTATGTCTCTCCTTAGACCCATCAAGTACTCAGTTTTTCCACTGTTTAATAAAATGAGCTTTAACTCTAGTTAAGTGTTTAACTTAGTCTGGAGTTTCATCGTGTCGTTGAGTCCAGTTTTGGGTCTTCTGAAGAGTCTATTTGTAGTCCGGCAGGAGACTAACTGTTCTTCTCCCCGAATCAAATGTTTGGAGTTAATGGTTCCGGGTCATTAATGTTGTCACTCACATAAGTGAGTGGTCTATTGTTGATGATGTTCTCTCAATCTAGCAGGAGAGTGAGCAACTCAATAAGTTATCTGTTTTTTACCATTTGCTTTCTTCAAGCAATTCTTTACTGTTTGTATATTCCTCTCCCAGATAGAACCATACCAAGGAGAGGCAACCGGAATATACTTCCACTTTATGTTTGAATTTTTTATATATAATTGTGTGAGTTCATCGCTTAACAAGTCGTGATGACTTGTTCACCAGCCTTGAAATATGTAGGCATTGTCAGTCCAAACTGTCTTGGGTACTGAATGTCGGGCACAGAATCTCTTAAGAGACAGCAACAAAAGATTCTGCTGAAAGGTCCTCCACAACATCCAGATAAACAGCTCGTGAGGCAGCACATGTAACATACAATGTACATTTTTTGTTCAGTGTCACCCACCCCTACAGTCAATGCCTCCTGTATAGTCAATGCCTACAGTCTCAAAGGGTCTGTTGAGAGTAACTCTCTCCTCTGGCAAAGCAGGAGGATTTGGTTTCCTATAGGGCCTAGCATGAATACGCCTACATGTGACACACGCATCAACTGTTTTAACAGTGATCCTTCCCTTGGGTATCCAATAAGTTTTTCTTAATGTAGTTAGTGTCTGTGGTACCCCCATATGATATACATCATTGTGTGTTTTCTGATGATTAATGTTGTCAAATAGCTAAATCTAGGTAAAAGGATTGGATGTTTGCTTTTGTATGACAGTTTTGATTTGTCTAATCTCCCTTTACACCTTAGAGGCCTTCCTCATCTCTGACAAGTTTAGATCCACAACCTACTGATGTACAGGTTCTTTTGTTTGTTTTCCCATTAGTCAAGAATTCTAACTCTTTATTGGTCTCTTTTTGTTGTGCATGGCCTATCCAGTACTTGGTTGCAACTTCTGTATAATTATGATTGTTTTTATTTAGCTGTTTGTTAATTGTAATTAAACAGTTGTGAGCAAACCTCAAACAGTAGGCTGTGACCCTGACAAGTTTACTGAAATCAGAATACTGTTCATAATTAGTGATTGGTTCAACCTTTTCATTTGAAAAGATTAAATTTAATGTCAAGTTAACTTGTTCCACAGGCCATTGGTCTGTATTACAGAGCCACTTAGGTCCCATAAACCAAGTTTTGTTTGACTTCAACAACTTGTAGGGTAAACCTCTGGTCAGAAAGTCTGCTGGATTTTGTTTAGTTGGAACATAGTGAAAGTTTACTTGTAGGCTTTCATTAGCTTCAGCTATTTCTTTTAGCCTATTTCTTACAAAGATATTCTTACTATTAATGCTATCATTCCGTATCCAGGCAAGACAAATCTGACTGTCAAGCCAGATGTGGATATCAGTTATGTTCACATCATGGTAAGCATCCTTAAGCAATGAAATGGTTTTAATGGCTAATGCAGCAGCAATAGTTCCAATTGAGGTATGGTTCGGGTAGGTTTGAGAGGTGCAACTTTCCCTTTTGCATAAATTAGATGACTTTCTGTAGGACTTACAAGATACGCACAGCACCCATAAGCTTGTGTGCTTGCATCAGCAAACACATGAAGTCTCTGGGGCTTATCCCTAAACCCACAGCACTTTGAATTTTAATGTTCTGCACTTTTGTTAAATCGGCAGCTAACTTCTTCCAAGATTTTTGATTTTCATTTGTTATTGGATCATCCCACCCAACATTTGTCCTCCAAATTTCTTGGAGGAGAATCTTTGATTTTATTGTTGAAGGCAGGAATAGACCCATGGGATCAAAAATTTTGGAAGCCTCTGATAATATTTGTCTTTTAGTATTTGCTTCCTCATCAAGTTTAAAACCTTTAGTACAGATTGAATCATGACTGTTAGAAGTTGCATCCAAATACCAGTTCATACCTAAAGTTTTAACTCTGTCTGATGGCTCAGTAAGACCATTATTATCCTTTAAAATATTTTTGTTTAAATCCTCATCATTTGAAATCCACTCTCTTAGTTCAAAGTTATCTTGTTGCATAATGTTTTGAGAGTGTTCATCGACTTCAGATAATTCAGATTTTGTTGTTGTTGAGCCTATTAGATTGTCTACGTAAAAATGTTCCTTAAGGAAGTTCAATGTTAAAGAGTTATTAAACTGGTTTAAATGATGTCTAATTGTCAATGCTAATAGGCTAGGTGAGCAATTGGCTCCAAACAACACAACATTAAATCTATAGGTTATGAACCCTTTATTCAAATCAAATGGATGCTTGAACCATAAGAACCTAAGTTGGTTCTTATCATATTCACTTTTAAGATTTATTCTCAAAAATGCCTTTGAAATGTCACTTAGTACGGCATATTTATCTAACCTGAACCTCAGTAAGATCTTCACAAGGTCAGAAATGAGATTAGGACCCTCAATCAGGCAATCATTCAAACTGTGTTTATCACTGTCTTTGAGGCTACAGTTATATACTACTCTGAGTTTTGTTGTTGGGGCATCTTGTCGATAAACCCCCCTGTGGGTTAAATAATGACAACCATCGTTTTTAAAAGGGTTATTTGTTACTTCTTCAATGAAGCCTTTCTGTAGCTGTTCTTTGAAGACATCATTATATATTTGAATATTATTATCTTGTTTGAGTTTTTTCATTACTTTATAAATGTCCTTTAGCTACTTTGAGATTGTCTCTTAAATTTGGACAATTTATTTTCCAAGGTAACTCAATAAAATAACTATTGTCTTTGCACTGAATGGTGTCTTCAAATCTTTCTACCATTGACTGATCTTCTGAAGTTTGATTTGTGTCATGTATACCCACAGATTCTAGCAACCATAAAGTTTGAATTGCCTCATCCAGAGTTTCATTTGATAGTGATGAATTAATGTTCTCAGTTGATATAATATTATTCAAAGTGTTGCTATTCTTACAGGTGTTATGTAGGACTGAGTTGAGGCACATAGTATTTGTTAGTCATGAACTATTTTGGTTTAGGTCTAGGTTGTATTTGGATAGGTCACCCAAAGGGGCTATCCCTGATATAGTCTGATAAGCTATACCATTACCTATCTTTACTATGCCCTTATGAATAAGATTAATATAATCTGCCCCTATTAACATTTCAATGTTAGCTACTGTGTGGTTTGTGATATGTCTATCAGCTATTTTGTAGTGTTTTCCCAAATGATTTATGGTTTGTTCTAGTTTGGGTATAACCAGTTTGTTTTGTCCTACTTTAGAAATAATAACTGCTTCAATTTTCTCTAATTTATTTTCTAAATGTAGTTCCAGGTCAATTGTCTTATAGCTATTTTTGTCCGAGTTATCCTTAACAAAGGATGCAATATTGAGTTTTTGTTCATTCGGGTTTGGTGTCAACCCAATTTATTAACTACATTTTGCGAAACAAATGTTTGTTGAGAACAACAGTCTATAAGACATCTCACTGGAGTGGTGCTACCCTCACTATTCACTAAGTCCAAAGTAATAGTTGGTAAAAGAATCTCAGTGTTTCTTGTTACGTTGTTTGAGCAAACAGAATGTCCCATGAAAGTGGCATTTTCTTGATTACCTTTGTTTGGTGGAGGTATCTTTTGAGTTTGAATACTATTGTTTGGACACTTTGGTGAATCACACATTGATGAGACATGTCGTAAACTTTTACAAAACTTACAATTGAACCTTAACCTAGATTTACAGTCTTTCTTATAATGTCCCTGGCCAGTACACTTTTTACATAGGTTCAACTGTTCACATCTTTTAGCTCTTTGGTTAAAGTCTGAATATTTGTCACACCCAGTACTACTGTGTTCATTACTTGCACAAAATCTGCAATGTAGTGTGTAAGTTGAGGCAGCAGTTACATTAAAGTTCTGTGATGTAGGTGTTCGTGTATTACAGTTGGTCACATTTGATTCTACAGTATCAAGTTTTGTCTGTTTGGCTGTAGCTAGTTGGTCTCTGGGAACAGTCTTCGGTTTATCCATAGTCTGGGTCTTATTTTGTGTTGGAATATTTCTCAATTTGTAATTAGTTAGGATATTGGGAAAGTGTTTTCTGATATCTTCAAGATTAGGATAATTTCATCTTGGTTCTTGGGGTCTGTAAAATACAGAAATAAAAAGAATATTTTATTTGTATATTATGTGGCAATCAACACAGTTACACATCACAATCTTGGCTTTGTTCTTTTATTCTCAGAAAGACAAAATGGGAACCGTACACAACCAAAGTGGCAATTTAATATAAGTGGCAATTAAATATAACTCAACCGAAATATCAACTCGAAATGTGAATACAAATCAAATCGAAAGAAGGAACCAAAAGAAGGAACCGAAAGAAGGAACCGAAACCTATAAAATAAAAATACTTAACATTAGAAAATAATACGCAATCTATAAAAATATCAATATTAACATTTCACTATTAACGAGCCACATTTATATTTACATTTATTTATTTATTTAAAACACAATATTTAATTATAGGAAATATGAACATTTGCTTAGGGCCTAAATTGTCCTAACTACGTTTGATGTTATATATACATTACAAATTATTCACTCTGGTTATTACAATCTAAATTCTTTTATACTGTTATGACAATAGATAAATAAATTATAAAATAAAGATACGTGTATGATAAAATATTGTTATATATACAAATAAAGTACACTTCATAAACTTACCCTAGAGAAGAAGAGAGAGCAACAGATAAACTTCTTCAACGCTAATTAACTTAGGTCAGTATATCTTATTATTATAATGGCCGTGATAAACATCACTTGATACAACAGCAATATAGAGAGTTTATAGTTTCTTTTATTTTAATATTAATTTATATTACAATTCTATAAACCTAAATCTTTCTGTAAAACAATACCAAATGATTATGTAAAATATATATTTAATATTATATGCACAAATCACACGTTCAGAATAACTTCCTATAGCACACGAAAATATTTAATCTATATGTATTTTTAATATGGCGCTCAAAGATTTGATATAAACAAAATAATAACGCAAAGCGTAAAGTGTGTGATTACAACGAAATATATTTATTCTCTCAAAAGGGTTGTTGTTCACTACAAATTCAAACAATGAAAAAAAATAAATACTATATATGAATATATATAATTCAGTTTTCAACAGCTTATAGGCTATAAGCCGCGTTTATAATAGTATAATAAATCCATGGTAAATCCGACAATGGAAAATTTCTGTGGTGCCCCCCTTCCCTTGATGCCCTAAGCACGGGCTTATTTTGCTTAATGGTTAATCCGGCCCTGACTGGGGATCGTAATGAAATAGAGGACAAGAAGAAATTACCAGAGAAGAGAGATCACAGACAAAACAGTCAAGTTTTAAATTTGGTTTAATCCCCCCAAGTACTTATGTGTCACTCAGGTCTAAGCTTATAAGAGAATGAGACTCCTTAAATGTAAATGTTTCCTAGTTAGGCCCTAGGTTGTAGACCTAATTAGGCTTGATTAGGTTAGGCTTAGGCTAGACCATTTAGCCTAATTCTGCAATTTTTGTTAAGTAAGGTTAAGGTTTGTAAATTCCCCACACACGACCACCAATGTGAAAAATGCTCTGTATGAATTGGTCCACAATTAACCCACCCCTTATATCTCCAGTCTAACTATAGAGTAGATTAAGTGGTATGCTAAATCCTGAGTCACAAGAATTGAGGGCTCAGTTACCCATTTTGCTAGTACCAACATTTGAAGGGGACAAGGTACAATTCCCATCTTTCATTGATAAATTTGAGAGTTTAATAGGTAATAAACCTTATATTTCAACTGTTGATAAGTTTAGCTACTTAACTAGTTTCCTTAAAGGCCCAGCCTATAACCTGATAGCCTATTTACCAGCTGTAGGGAATTCATATGAAGTAGCTATTGATCTCTTAAAACGTAATTACATTAATAAAGATGAGATTGTATATGAATTATCTCAACAAATTTTTGAATTTGCACCCATAAAAGATAACTATAGTGATATGGAAAAATTTTATACAAAATTAGAAGCTATTATAGGACAACTGGTTAGCAATGAGATAGATATTAAAGCTTCATCTTGGATTATACAAGGCATAGTTCTTAGGTGCCTTCCTTTGAGGGTTAAAGATATTTTAGTTCTAAAGACGGGAGAAAATTATCCTAATCTTGAAGATATCAGAAAACACTTTCCCAATATCCTAACTAATTACAAATTGAGAGATATTCCAACACAAAATAAGACCCAGACTATGGATAAACCAAAGACTGTTCCCAGAGACCAACTAGCTACAGCCAAACAGACAAAACTTGATACTGTAGAGTCAAATGTGACCAACTGTAATACACGAACACCTACATTAAAGAACTTTAATGTAACTGCTGCCTCAACTTACACACCACATTGCAAATTTTGTGCAAGTGATGAACACAGTAGTACTGAGTGTGACAAATATTCAGACTTTAACCAAAGAGCTAAAAGATGTGAACAGTTGAACCTATGTAAAAAGTGTACTGGCCAGGGACATTATAAGAAAGACTGTAAATCTAGGTTAAGATTCAAGTGTAAGTTTTGTAAAAGTTTACGACATGTCTCATCAATGTGTGATTCACCAAAGTGTCCAAACAATAGTACTCAAACTCAAAAGATACCTCTACCAAACAAAGGTAATCAAGAAAATGCCACTTTCATGGGACATTCTGTTTGTTCAAACAACGTAACAAGAAACACTGAGATTCTTTTACCAACTATTACTTTGGACTTAGTGAATAGTGAGGGTAGCACCACTCCAGTGAGATGTCTTATAGACTGTTGTTCTCAACAAACATTTGTTTCGCAAAATGTAGTTAATAAATTGGGTTTGACACCAAACCCGAATGAACAAAACCTCAATATTGCATCCTTTGTTAAGGATAACTCGGACAAAAATAGCTATAAGACAATTGACCTGGAACTACATTTAGAAAATAAATTAGAGAAAATTGAAGCAGTTATTATTTCTAAAGTAGGACAAAACAAACTGGTTATACCCAAACTTGAACAAACCATAAATCATTTGGGAAAACACTACAAAATAGCTGATAGACATATCACAAACAACACAGTAGCTAACATTGAAATGTTAATGGGGGCAGATTATATTAATCTTATTCATAAGGGCATAGTGAAGATAGGTAATGGTATAGCTATTCAGACTCCATCAGGGATAGCCCCTTTGGGTGACCTATCCAAATACAACCTAGACCTAAACCAAAATAGTTCATGACCAACAAATACTATGTGCCTCAACTCAGTCCTACATAACACCTGTAAGAATAGCAACACTTTGAATATTATTATATCAACTGAGAACATTAATTCATCACTATCAAATGAAACTCTGGATGAGGCAATTCAAACTTTATGGTTGCTAGAATCTGTGGGTATACATGATACAAATCAAACTTCAGAAGATCAGTTAATGGTAGAAAGATTTGAAGACACCATTCAGTGCAAAGACAATAGTTATTTTGTTGAGTTACCTTGGAAAATAAATTGTCCAAATTTAAGAGACAATCTCAAAGTAGCTAAAGGACATTTATATAAAGTAATGAAAAAACTCAAACAAGATAATAATATTCAAATATATAATGATGTCTTCAAAGAACAGCTACAGAAAGGCTTCATTGAAGAAGTAACAAATAACCCTTTTAAAAAAGATGGTTGTCATTATTTAACCCACAGGGGGGTTTATCGACAAGATGCCCCAACAACAAAACTCAGAGTAGTGTATAACTGTATCTCATTTCTGACCTTGTGAAGATCTTACTGAGGTTCAGGTTAGATAAATATGCCGTACAAAGTGACATTTCAAAGGCATTTTTTAGAATAAATCTTAAAAATGAATATGATAAGAACCAACTTAGGTTCTTATGGTTCAAGGATCCATTTGATTTGAATAAAGGGTTCATAACCTATAGATTTAATGTTGTGTTGTTTGGAGCCAATTGCTCACCTAGCCTATTAGCATTGACAATTAGACATCATTTGAACCAGTTTAATAACTCTTTAACATTGAACTTCCTCAAGGAACATTTTTACGTAGACAATCTAATAGGCTCAACAACAAGAAGATCTGAATTATCTGAAGTCTATGAACACTCTCAAAACATTATGCAACAAGGTAACTTTGAACTTAGAGAGTGGATTTCAAATGATGAGGATTTAAACAAAAATATTTTAAAGGATAATAATGGTCTTACTGAGCCATCAGACAGAGTTAAAACTTTAGGTATGAACTGGTATTTGGATGCAGCTTCTAACAGTCATGATTCAATCTGTATTAAAGGTTTTAAACTTGATGAGGAAGCAAATACTAAAAGACAAATATTATCAGAGGCTTCCAAAATTTTTGATCCCATGGGTCTGGTTCTAGGATAGTTCATACCAGGACAGCTCATACCCAGACAACTCATACCCGGACAACTCATACCTAGGACAACTCATACCTAGGACAACTCATACCTAGGACAACTCATACCTAGGACAACTCATACCTAGGACAACTCATACATAGGACCAGAAAAAAAAATGAAAAATTAATGAAAACATTTATTTTGTAAAATTAAAAATTAAATTTAAACATTTAGAATTCATGCAAGTTATTAATGAAAACATTTTGAAATGAAAACATTTATTTTTAAAATTAATGAAAACATTTATTTTGTAAAATTAAAAATTAAATTTAAACATTTAAAATTCATGCAAGTTATATACAGTATATATATATATATATATATATATATATATATATTAGGGTGTCCCAATTTTTTTTTTGAAGACGACCTGACCACTCGTGTCATGCCCGGATGTGGTTTGGGCTAAAGCATTGGCTATGTGATTTTCAACTCGATCAGATGATATTTAGAGGTCCCGACGTTTGATGACGTTTTTTGGTTTTCAGAATTGATCATTATGGCGTTGACAAGATCAAACATCAAGTTGTGGCTTCTTGAGAGGTCTCCGATAGCAGAGCTGGCTAAATCTCGATTACCAAGTAATATGGACGTGTTGCTCCTTTTCTTCTACCATCACCGCGACCAAAAGAAGACAGATTCCAACAGTGTCAAGGCTGTAATATCGGCTGTATTAGAAATCTGGGCTAGACCCAACTCGAATCTGGCAACAACCTCCGTTCATGCCTCGACTAATCTGAAAGCTTTGGTTCAGAGGTATCGAAATTTGCATAAAAACAAGAACAAGACTGGAATGACTTACAATATGCAGCGGGATGTATTCTTGGCTGATATGGAGGATATTTTTGATGTCGCCCGCTCAGACGTTCTGGATCGGGGAGATATCCCTCTTGAAGACAAGGAATTCCTCATTTCCCAAAGGGCAGATCGACATACGAGTTACATGGGAGGTGAAGATAGAAAATATAATGCAGCCACAATGAAAAGACAGGAAAGGGAAAGAGCTCTTGAGCGGGCACACCGACGTCAAACGGAGGAGGCTCTAGCTGTAGGAGTCACAGAAGAGGCTACCGACAGCAGTTCTAGCACATCGTCAGCTGACAGTGGAAACGAAGCCGTCACTTGTGGACTTAAACCTTCGAAAGCTCCCAAACATGACAGACTAAACGAAAGTCTGAGTGATCTTGACCTGGCAGCAACTTGGGATCGCGAGGGCCTTTCTGTTCGACAGGCAACATCAGCGTTTGCTGCGACTGCAAAATCCCTAGCTCTCGGTCCTGACAGTGTTCCATCAAAGAGCACGGTTCACCGCTTCCGACAAAAGGCCCGTACAATGATAGGGACCAATGTTATTGGCCACCTCGAGCAGCTTCCACCTCGACTGCAGATCCACTGGGACACAAAGATACTCACTGACATCGAACAGGAGGGTAAGTCAGTCGATCGGATTGCTGTTGTGGTGACTGGGGATGGTGTGGAAGAGCTATTAGGAGCACCGAAAATAATAGACGGCACAGGACAGCAAATGGCAAGCGCAGTCCAGCAAGCGCTCACCCTAGTCGGAATTGAGGACAAGATCATAGGGTTGGTGTTTGACACGACGGCATCAAACACAGGGATAGTGCAAGGTGCGTGTGCGCGTTTGGAAGCGGCATTGGGAAGATCTCTTTTATGGTTTGCTTGCCGTCATCACGTTCACGAAGTGATTCTCAAGGATGTCTTCGTCGTGTGCCTAGGAACACCACCAAGTCCTCAAATCCCACTTTTCAGGAGATTCAAGGAGGCCTGGCCATCAATGAACCACTGTCAGTTGGATGCATTTGACAAGGACGAGGTGGCTAAAGCCTTCATAAATGACACTGCTTGCCTTTCACAAGTGCGACTTGAGGTAATAGACTATCTCCGCGATGCCCTAAGAAGTGGTAATCATCCTCGAGAGGATTATGAAGAACTTCTTCGACTGAGCCTCCTGTACCTCGGAGACGACGTAGGACGTTACAAGCTTCGGCCTCCAGGGGCTTACCATCAGGCCAGATGGATGGCCAAAGGTATTTACTGCCTGAAAATAGCATTACTGCAGTCCCAGTTCTCCGAATTTCGTCTCCAAGAACTGCAAGGGGTTCGCCGTATGGCTCTCTTCGTGAGCCTTGTATACGTGCGTCACTGGCACGAGGCTCCCATCGCCATCAAATCTCTCAAAAATGACGTTAGGCTGTGCAATCTTCTTGTAGGTTACCCGGACAAGGACGTTGGAAACAGCTTACCGGGCTGTGCTCCGTCATCTGTGGTATATCTCGGAGGACTTAATCTGTCTTGCACTGTTTGATGACAGAGTTGACGACAATGAAAAGCATAACATGACGGCTAACCTGAAAAAGCGCCCTGGGAAAGGACTCAAACGGGTCCAAGGCAAGGGACTGCAAGTGGATGGCCGTTTAAGTCCGTGGGTGACGAGTCGATCCACCACACTCTTCCAGTTTCTCCAAGTTGAGCCTACGTTCCTCACCAAAGACCCTGAAACATGGCCTACTGACGAAAACTACCGTCTGACAAAGAGCCGAGCTGCAGAACTGATGGTGGTCAATGATGCAGCAGAGCGAGGCATCGCCCTCATTGAGAAATACACAAGCAAACCTCTGCGCCGTGATGAAGACCTCCAGTTCCCCCTTCGAACTGTCCACTCACACCGACGGAATGTGAGCCGGAAGGGAACAAAAACGGATCTCATGAAACACGTGTTTAGTTAAAATGCATAAATGTGATGCTTTGAAATTGTTGTTTGTGTTAAGATTAAAATACATGTTTATTTAGTATAATCATCTTTGTAATGGAACTTTTGAGAGAAATATTTCAGTTAATTTGCCTTTCAGTTAAGAGGAGAAATAAAGTGTTCAAAGTTCGGGACCTTTAAATTTCCTTCGATCTCTCTGAAATTTTACAGGAAGACTTCTAATGGGAAACATCAAAAGAGCGCAACACGAGCGGATTTGTATCCCGAAAAAACATTTGGCCCCCTATGAGTTTGGGACACCCTAATATATATATATATGATACACACAGACCGTGCATGGAACAAGGAACTCTTCTGGGATAATTAAATCCACTATAGTCCGAATAAGTAATGGTAAATGACAAATACCATAGTTTTTCTTTTTCATGATGCAAGCCCGACGTGGGCAACGGGTCTCTCGCAAAGAGGTCCCATAGATATAGCTTCCCTCACCAGCTATCTGCAAAGCAGACAGAATCCAGCTTTGGGACATGGATCTAGGGTTTAAAGCAGCCTAGCCCCACTACATTTAGAACCCCAATATAAGTAAAAGACTCGTTGCATTCACGTCGGATTGAATAAATCAAAGAAAAAGGGGCAACGAGTCTTTTACTTATATTGAGGTTCTAAATGTAGTGGGGCTAGGCTGCTTTAAACCCTAGATCCATGTCCCAAAGCTGGATCCTGTCTGCTTTGCAGATAGCTGGTGAGGGAAGCTATATCTATGGGGCCTCTTTGCGAGAGACCCGTTGCCCACGTCGGGCTTGCATCATGAAAAAGAAAAACTATGGTATTTGTCATTTACCATTACTTATTCGGACTATAGTGGATTTAATTATCCCAGAAGAGTTCCTTGTTCCATGCACGGTCTGTGTGTATCATAAAAAACTCAGGGAACCATTCTGAGTTCATTCCCATATATATATATGCCCGGTTAGGTCAACTGAATACCCGGTTGGGTTCATTGAATGCCCAGTTAGGTCAACTGTACGCCCTTGACGATTGGTTAGGTTTAGTCGTGATATTTTCGTTAAAACTAACGAAAACATCACGACTAAACCTAACCAATCGTCAAGGGCGTACAGTTGACCTAACCGGGCATTCAAATTTTATCTTATGTAAATAATGGTTCTCTATTTATTATATGTTTGCAATAAATAATAAATTTGTTGTTATTGTTTTCTTATCTTATTTTGGTTAATTTGCAGAGTTTAAACTTTCGGGGTGGATATAGATGAAAAGATCAACATTGGGGTGGTAATTGTTGAAGAGAGTATGAGTTGTCCTAGGTATGAGTTGTCCTAGGTATGAGTTGTCCGGGTCTGAGTTGTCCGGGTATGTGTTGTCCTGGTATGAGCTGTCCGGTCACGCATGGGTCTATTCCTGCCTTCAACAATAAAATCAAAGATTCTCCTCCAAGAAATTTGGAGGACAAATGTTGGGTGGGATGATCCAATAACAAATGAGGATCAAAAATCTTGGAAGAAGTTAGCTGCTGATTTAACAAAAGTGCAGAACATTAAAATTCAAAGGTGCTGTGGGTTTAGGGATAAGCCCCAGAGACTTCATGTGTTTGCTGATGCAAGCACACAAGCTTTTGGGTGCTGTGCGTATCTTGTAAGTCATACAGAAAGTCATCTAATTTATGCAAAAGGGAAAGTTGCACCTCTCAAACCTACCCGAACCATACCTCAACTGGAACTATTGGCTGCTGCATTAGCCATTAAAACCATTTCATTGCTTAAAGATGCTTACCATGATGTGAACATAACTGATATCCACATCTGGCTTGACAGTCAGATTTGTCTTGCCTGGATACGGAATGATAGCATTAATAGTAAGAATATCTTTGTAAGAAATAGGCTAAAAGAAATAGCTGAAGCTAATGAAAGCCTACAAGTAAACTTTCACTATGTTCCAACTAAACAAAATCCAGCAGACTTTCTGACCAGAGGTTTATCCTACAAGTTGTTGAAGTCAAACAAAACTTGGTTTATGGGACCTAAGTGGCTCTGTAATACAGACCAATGGCCTGTGGAACAAGTTAACTTGACATTAAATTTAATCTTTTCAAATGAAAAGGTTGAACCAATCACTAATTATGAACGTTATTCTGATTTCAGTAAACTTGTCAGGGTCACAGCCTACTGTTTGAGGTTTGCTCACAACTGTTTAACTACAATTAACAAACAGCTAAATAAAAACAATCATAATTATACAGAAGTTGCAACTAAGTACTGGATAGGCCATGCACAAAAAAAGAGTACAATAAAGAGTTAGAATTCTTGACTAATGGGAAACAAACAAAAGAACCTGTACCATCAGTAGTTGTGGATCTAAACTTGTTCAGAGATGAGGAAGGCCTTCTAAGGTGTAAAGGGAGATTAGACAAATCAAAACTGTCATACAAAAGCAAACATCCAATCCTTTTACCTAGATTTAGCTATTTGACAACATTAATCATCAGAAAAACACACAATGATGTATATCATATGGGGGTACCACAGACACTAACTACATTAAGAAAAACTTATTGGATACCCAAGGGAAGGATCACTGTTAAAACAGTCCTGAGTGAGTGTCACATGTAGGCGTATTCATGCTAGGCCCTATAGGAAACCAAATCCTCCTGCTTTGCCAGAGGAGAGAGTTACTCTCAACAGACCCTTTGAGACTGTAGGCATTGACTATACAGGAGCATTGACTGTAGGGGTGGTGACACTGAACAAAAAATGTACATTGTACTGTTTACATGTGCTGCCTCACGAGCTGTTTATCTGGATGTTGTGGAGGACCTTACAGCAGAATCTTTTGTTGCTGTCTTTAAGAGATTCTGTGCACGACATTCAGTACCCAAGACAGTTTGGACTGACAATGCTACATATTTCAAGGCTGGTGAACAAGTCATCCACGACTTGTTAAGCGATGAACTCACACAATTATATATAAAAAATTCAAACATAAAGTGGAAGTATATTCCGGTTGCCTCTCCTTGGTATGGTTCTATCTGGGAGAGGAATATACAAACAGTAAAGAATTGCTTGAAGAAAGCAATTGGTAAAAAACAGATACACTTGTTTGAGTTGCTCATTCTCCTGGCTGAGATTGAGAACATCATTAACAATAGACCACTCACTTATGTGAGTGACAACATTAATGACCCGGAACCATTAACTCCAAATCATTTGATTCGGGGAGAACAAGTTAATCTCCTGCCGGACTACAATATAGACTCTTCAGAAGACCCAAACTGGACTCAACGACACGATGAACTCCAGACTAAGTTCAACACTTAACTAGAGTTAAAGCTCATTTTATTAAACAGTGGAAAACTGAGTACTTGATGGGTCTAAGGGAGAGACATAAACAAATGACTAAGAAGGATTGGTCTGATACAATTAAGGTAGGGGACCTTGTTCTCATACATGACAGTACTCCAAGACAATACTGGCCTCTGGCTAGAGTTTTAGAACTCAGACCAGGGGCAGATGGGGTAACAAGAGTGGTCAAATTAAGGACTTCAACGGGTGACACAACAAGAGACATTTCTCTTTTGTACCCTTTAGAGTCTGGACCCAAAACAATGGACTTTGGAGAACCTTCTCCACTGACAGTAACAACTGGAGACACTGAACTTCCAGTAACTATTCCTTTGACAGTAGGAGTGGTAACGCATCCTACTACAACATTGACAGACACAAGACCTCAGCGACAAACAGCATTAAAGGCGCGACTGTTTTTACAACAAAAAATAGATGCTGGGGAATTGTAATTTTATCTTCTAACTTTCATTTTTTCTTTTCTTATGGTAAAGACCATAGACAGTTTCATCCTATGGATGTATATTTTCTCTTCTAATTAAATGCTACACCTTCTCCATGAGAAGGTGAGGATAGTCACTGTTAATCAGATTAACAGGCATTTACAGTCAAATAGTTAGCTAGTCTACACTCAGACATAAAAATTGGTGACAATGACACCAAAATTTTTATCTCCCGGGGCCCCCAGTATATGGAAAACTGATGAGTGGGTAGTTGGGAGGTAACGAAAATGGTTCACTGAGTAGGTAGGTAGTTAATCTAACAATTATTAAATTCCTTTTATGTCAATAACTGGGTGGATGAAACCAATTGGTTGCTCACCAGAGTTATTCTCCACACTAGTATTTATATACTGTGTGACAAGAGCGTGTTCGGTAATAGATATACATTACCGATCAACCAACCGAGGAAAAAACTAAGAGGACGCTGGTGGAAAAAGCCCCGCGAAAAGGAGAATAAAGGAGAACGAAAACGAGGAACGGGCGAGAAGACGGAACGAGAGAGGAGAGAAGAAGAGACAACTAAAAAGATCCCCACCAGCAAGTACGCTCTTAACAATTATACAGGAAGGAGAAAAGAGACTCTCCAATAACTAGCAGTAAGTGACTAATTGTGTTTTTAGCCCAGTTAGATCTTCTAACTTCTAACTTAGAAGTAGACTCATTAAACTAAGCTGGGTCAGACAACTTAGGCCTACATTGTGGCCTAAGACCCAGCATCAACTCATAGCTTAACAAAGGTGAAGGTAGATTGCCCTAACCTAATTGGTGAGGAATCCTACTGTGGACCTCAATTTATCTGCCCGCTCTGGACCATTTCCGGAATCTCTAGGCTGACCCCTCTAGGCTAGACTTGATCTACTCTATAGTTAGACTGGAGATATAAGGGGTGGGTTAATTGTGGACCAATTCATACAGAGCATTTTTCACAGTTTCCAATCTACAAGGTCGACCTTCAAGCATACCCTTCGTCTCGAGAGGGATTTTCAACACAGCCGGTAAGCTATCTGTGCCTTGTTCTTAAGCAATGCTCGCTAAGCCTACGAAGCGTAATCGCAGCAGCGTGATTAAGCTATACCTAAAGTGCTTTCAATATCGTTCAAACTAACTCTCGTTGAAACGCAGTAGGCCTATTTCATAATCCAAGTGTCATTACAATATTTGATTATGCATCAGACTCAGGGGCGTCCATACGAGGGGGCATTAGGGGGCCATGACCTCTCGTTTTTCAATGGTACCCCCTCGTTTTTTCGTCAACTGCTTACAGATAGATTTTATCATAAACCCAAAATCCAGTCATAATATTTGAAGATAGTAATTGATTACTATATATATTTAATATTGTATAATTTCCCATATTTAAGAATAATAAACTTGTATATCTACCAAGTTATTGTGTATCTGATTTCACCCTAATATCATGGACATACAAAGGATGTCTAAAAAAATCGTTATTTTTCAGAAAGCAGGAAATGGTGTCCCAGACAACGTAAATTTCAAAAATTTCCAGGGGGAGCATGCCCCTGGACCCCCCTAGAGCTCGCGCCTTTGGCGCAAATACTTGTGCCCCCCTCCCTGTATGTGGAAGTGCCCCCTTACTTAATTGATCCTGCGGACGCCCCTGATCAGACTAATTCTCTAATACAAACCCGCACTAGGCTTACCGTATTTGACGGCTTACAAGACGCACCTTAATTTTGGAAAGGTAAATTCAAGAAAAAAGTTTTTGATGCACTTTATTGTTAATACAATGAATATGTAAAATTCAATAAAAAGAAAACCCAAAAGCCAATAAAGAAAGATAATATGATTATTACTCTTATTAGTTGTTATTAATCAACTTCAGATTCATTACTGTGTAGCTGGTTCCTTCTTGGTGCTACTTGTAGTTGCCGGGAAGAATGAAGGATACGAGAGGCAAGTTATCGCTTTGTTGGGTATCTCTTTTAGGGGCCTCTCGTGTCCTCTTCTCTCCCTGTCGTTTGGGGGGTTGGCGTCTTGAAGGAAAAGCCGGTCGTTTTCAGAGTTTATTGAGTTCTTGGTTGGCTGAGCTTATTTTACAGAAGATTTTGTTATTTTATATACAGCTGAATTAATTAAATATACCTTACCTTACAAAGGTTCCACGTGATGATTTCTCATTTCGCGAAGGTCAAGCGTGTCGCCCCTCCTCTCGAGTTGGCCTGGTGAAGTAGTGAGTTGGATTCTTGCGCTCTCCACCTCGCATAGCCAGGTACGCCCGGCTCATCGGGGATTATTCTGAGCCAGGCGTAAAGTCTTCTTTTGAAGATTTCCACTGCAACTCCCTTCGTGTTTCTTAGGTCTTTGGGCAGCTGATTAAATAGTTTTGGTCCTCTCACTACAAAACTATTTTCTTTCAGGGTTAAGGATGTTCCCTGTCTCGCCTTCAATTTGGGAATACGACACAGTCTACCGTTTCTACCTTCCACCGTTGTTTGGGGAGTTATGGGATTCAGAGTAAGATTAGGGACTAGTTTCTCCATTATTTTCCAAGTGTAAATAATGGTGTATCTCTCTCTTCTCCTTTCCAGTGAATATAGGTCTAGTTCTCGTAACCTTTCCCAGTAATTTAGTTCTTTGCACCCATTGATCTTGGCTGTGAAACTTCTTTGAATCCCCTCCAGCTGTCTAATGTCTTCTTTTTTATATGGGGATGTTAGGACCGAGCAGTATTCCAGTTTGGGTATTATCAGGGTTTTCAGTAGGGGGATCATTACATTCCTATCCCTTCGTTTAAAAGTTCTCAATATCTGACCCGTTATTCTCTTTGCTCTGTTTACTGCTATCTTATTTTGTGTTTCAAATTTCGCATCATCTGTCATTACAACCCCTAAATCTTTTGCTCTGGAATTTCTCTGGACTTCCTGTCCATTTGGGGTATAATATTCCATGGACTTTAGGTCTTCTCTTTTTCCGTACCGTAATAGCTGAAATTTCTCGGTGTAAACTTCATATTGTTGTCTTCCGTCCACTTGTAAATTTTGTTTATGTCGGTTTGTGGAGATCCTATGTCTTCTGGTTTTCGTATTTTTCTACTGATCTTTGTGTCATCTGCAAAGGATGTTACTGTGCTGTCTCTGGTAACGTCCTCATCTATGTCAGTTAGCATGATTATGAAGAGTAGTGGAGCTAATACCGTTCCTTGTGGTACTGAGCTGAGGACCTCTGATTCTGATGAAGATACTCCTTGTACTGTAACGACTTGCCTCCGCTCACTGATTCTTAAAATTACACAATGATAAAATATATACAATTTGGTAATCGCAAAATTGGTTTGTCGGTAACTAATATAAAAATAATATAAATGCGGAAAATTAACTGCGCGGCCCCACACTACTGCCCACCCCGAGAAGCGGAGCACGTATATCAAAAGTAGAAATATTCGGGTCTTGATTTGAATCGGATCCTTCGTCCAGCTCGCGTTGATCCTCGGTCGGCCTCGTTTCCGGTTGTTGCGTTGTCCTGCGCGCCCGTCCTGAGGTCTGTATTTGCTACCTCCGAGGTGCGTCCTCCATCGTCCTTTTTCCTTGCGTGCTTTTTCTCCGATCCGATGTCGTCCGATTGTGCGCCCGGTACCTGTGTGGGACCTGAAACTATATACGCCGGTTTTAAACGATTAATTGAAATGGCTTCTGATGATCCGTTGGTTTTTTCTATTACGAAGTACTTATCGTGGCGTTCGAGAACACGGAAAGGTCCTTGATATGGTGCCTCGAATGGTTTTCGAACGCGGTCGATGCGTACCCATACGTGGCTTGATTTGTGGAGTTCCGATGGAATGAATGATTTGGGGGCTGAGTGAATGTTTCCTTGAGAGAGTTGGGCGAAATCGATTTGCGTCATTTTCTTGGCTAATTCGGAGATGAATTTTGAATTGGATTTTGACGACGAATTGGCGATCATTGGCCTCGGGCATAATAGGGTGGTTCCGGTGACGGTGGTGAACGGTGAATAACCCGATTCGTTGGGGAGACTGCGTAAACCAAGGAGAACTATGGGTAAAGCGGGGAGCCAATCTTGTTTTCGAGCGATGATTGCTGTCTTGATGGTGCGATGAGATCTTTCAATTATTCCGTTGGTCTGAGGGCGATACGACAAAGTTCTTAGTCGGTGAAATCCGATGAGAGCTGAGAGTTCCCTAAAGAGTTCGGATTCGAATTGGGATCCGCGGTCCGTTATGACTTGCAGTGGTACACCAAATCTTGAAATCCATACATCGAGAAATGCGTGTGCTATTGATGTGGCTGTAGTATCAATCAGAGGATATGCTTCTATCCATCTTGTGGCACGATCGATGCAGGTTAGGAGATATCTATATGGGGAAGGATATGTTTGACCGGGCAAAGTGGTTGGCGGTAAGGGACCGACGATGTCGATATGTACCGTTTCAAATCTTGAACTTGGTAAATCGAAGGGGGTTATTTCTGATTTTGTATGGCGAGAAATTTTTGAGGATTGACATGATTCACAATTTCGGGACCAAGTTCGAATATCCTTATTCATTGAGGGCCAAAAGTATCTTGATTTAATGATACGAAGTGATTGCTTGATGCCTGGATGAGAAATATTATGAAATTGATTGAAGATGGAAGATCGATGCTGCTTGGGAACAAAAGGACGGGGATATGGCGTGGATGTATCGCAATATAAAGTTGTATTTTCTGGAAACGGGAACGGCTTGAGACGTGGGAGAAATTCTTGCGCTTCTTGATCTTTTTGTTGAGATTCCGCGATTGCTGATAAATCGAAAGCGTCGATACTGCGTTTACGTTGCGTGAAAGGCAGTCCGCTACGACGTTTTCGGATCCACAGATATGTATTACATCGCATACGTATTCCGTGATGGCAGACCAATGACGTTGTTGTCGGTCTGTCTTGGCTCGTAAGGGACTCTTGTAGGCAGAAACCATCGGTTTGTGATCCGTGAAGAGTATTACTTGACGACCTTCTAAAAATTGACGGAAATGCAGGACGGCTAGGTATGCTGCGAGTAATTCTCTATCGTATGCGGCGTACGCTTGCTGAGTTGTAGTTAATTTCTTGGAAAAGAAGGCGATGGGAACTGGTGTGCTGTCGATTATTTGATGAAGAACTGCTCCAGCTGCTATTTGTGAGCAGTCCGTAACTAAATGAAGGATTGAGCTTGATGGAAGAGGATGACAAAGCGTAACGGCGTTCCGTAGTGCATCCTTGACATCTTGAAAGGCTTGAATTGCTTCGTCGTTCCACTGTAGACTTTTGCTTTTGACTTGAGTTCTGACGATTTCACTTAAAGGTGAGACTAAATCGGCGTAACGGGGTATCATATGGCGATAGAATCCCGTCATTCCTAGGAATCTTCTGAGGCTTTGGTAATCTTGCGGTTGGGGAATATCTTGAATTTCGGAGACTTTGTTTACAGGAGGACGAATGCCTGCTGGGGAAACTTCATGACCCAGAAATTCAATTTTGGATTGCTGAAATATGCATTTTTCTAAGGAAATTCTTAAATTGTGTTCTTGAAGGATCTTGAATACGCGTTCTAAGTCTTTCAAATGGTCAACTGCGTTATTTGAATGGACTAAAATATCGTCGAGATACACAAATACGCAGTCAACTCCTCTGAAAATTGTATCCATGAAGCGTTGAAATGTTGCAGGGGCGTTTCTTAAACCAAATGGCATGTATAAATACTGAAATAAACCAAATGGAGTTGTTATAGCCGTTTTCTCGATATCTTCTGGGTGGACTGGAATTTGGTGATATGCTCTGACTAGATCGATTTTGCTAAAGCATGATTTTCCGTGCAGAGATGTTGACAGACTTCTTATATGAGGAAGTGGATATCTGTCCGGTTTCGTGACAGCGTTTAGGCTTCTATAATCACCACACGCCCGCCATTCGCCTGGTATCTTCTTCGGAACGAGGTGTAACGGTGAGGCCCATGGTGATTTTGAGGGTTCTATAATTCCATCTTGAAGTAAGTTGTTGAAAGTAGCCTTAGCTGAGGATAATTTATCGGGTGGAAGACGTCGAGGGCTTGCAAACACTGGTGGTGCGCTGCCAGTGTCGATGGTATGCTTGACAGTGTTGGTGGAAACTTTCTGCGGTTGAGCTGGTTTCAGTAGTGAGGAGTACTTGTCAAGCAGGTTCCTGATTTCTTGAGGTAATTTGTTGGTAGGGTTAATATTGATGAGGTGAAGGTCTTTGGATTGCACAGGTTTAGTAGTGGCTTGAAGAGTTGTTGCTCTATCCTTCAAAATGCCATGCTTGCAGTCCACAAGGATGTCATAATGGGATAGAAAATCGGCGCCGAGAAGTGGACTGGAGACTTGGGCGACGACGAATGGCCACCTGAATATTCTTCGTAATTTAGGAATTGATATGTCCAGTGTTCTCCGAATATTTCGAGCGGCTGACCGTTTGCGGTGGAAATCTTTACTGCGGTTGGGTGGAGTTGACAATCATTGACACAAGTTGGTGGTAAAATTGAGATGCTCGCTCCTGTGTCAATGATAAAATTGACCTTCAGACTGGCGATGCGAGCTGCGACTGAGATCAGCGGCAGGCCGGACGTCGCGTTAATCACAGCCTGCTTATCTAGTTTTCCGACGTTTCTCTTGATGGTGAGGAAGATCTTGAATTTGGGCGTGACGAGGGGAGCAGCTTGGCGTCATCTTTATTTGGCCACTTGCACCATGGCCTGCAGGTCCTTGCTTGGGGGCCATAATAAAGGTGCGCGCGGCACACCACCGGCCGCTGATTCTCGCTGAAGGGTTTTAGGCCGATGGGGATATTCGTTCTTGGGCTTGTATTGGCTCGAGTTGACGTTGGCGCCGCGTAGCAGCTTTGTTGAGCGAACGGTATTAACTCATCGGCTAGTTTGCCGAGTTGAGTTAGCGTCAGCTCCTTTTGTGCTGCTACGACGGGCGCTATTGAGGATGGGAGCGCCTGGATGAATTTATGCTTCACCAAATCATCGCTGACGCCCACCTTCAGTGCCGTTTGGTGGATATCTTGAAGGAATTGGGAGGGCTTTCCAGTGAGAGGAGTGTTGGAGATGAGTCGTTCGAAGAGTTCTGGCTTCGTCTTTTCGTAATGACTCACGATTTCTTCTTTTAAATCGGTGTACGACTTGTTGGAGAGAGTTGCTGCTGAAATTCGTGAGACGACTTCGGGGGGTAACGAGGCTAGAACATGGAAAAATTTGGTCTCTTCGGATGTTATTCTGGAAATGTGGAATTGTGCCTCCATGATGGAGAACCATCCTGCGGCCGACGCTTCAGAGAACGTGGGTGGCTTGATGGTGACATGGTGCACTCCTGATTCAACAGATTCCATCTTGCGGGAATGTAATTCGGGTCTGCTGCTGCTTTGGTTCCGACCGGCTACTACGGGTGGGCGGCGAAGAGGCGTGGCTTCGGTTTGTTCCGCCCGGCGACTGAAGGATGCTGCTTCCACTGGCTGCTTCGGGTCACTCCGGGGTCACCAATTGTAGCTGGTTCCTTCTTGGTGCTACTTGTAGTTGCCGGGAAGAATGAAGGATACGAGAGGCAAGCTATCGCTTTGTTGGGTATCTTTTTCAGGGGCCTCTCGTGTCCTCTTCTCTCCCTGTCGTTTGGGGGTTGGCGTCTTGAAGGAAAAGCCGGTCGTTTTCAGAGTTTATTGAGTTCTTGGTTGGCTGAGGTTATTTTACAGAAGATTTTGTTATTTTATATACAGCTGAAAATATATATATATATATATATATATATAAATTTATGTACAATACTTATTTATGAAGATTATATATGATTCTTAAAATTACACAATGATAAAATATATACAATTTGGTACGCGCAAAATTGGTTTGTCGGTAACTAATATAAAAATAATATAAATGCGGAAAATTAACTGCGCGGCCCCACAACTGACATTATCATCATTATCCCATCATCATAATGATCATCATCTTCACTTGTATCACTGTCACTCTCATACAATAAATGATCTTCAGTGCCATCCATTGCATTACTTATACCACATTTTTTAAAGGACTTGACCACAATTTCAGTCTTAACATCATGTCATGACTTCAGCACCCATTCACACACTTGTGCTATTGATGGACGTTTCATCCTTCCCCACTTTCGGCTTCTAAGATGCAGGGCGATTTTTTAAGGTATTTATAAGGAAAAAAGTGCGTCTTATAAGCCGACAAATATGGTATTTCCTGTGCCCAGCAGGGCATATCATACTCTGGGTTCAGGGTTGAAATTTTGGAAAAACAGTGGCTAATATGTATTCCTATGTAAAAATTAATTCTAAGATGGGTTTATTATTTGCAACTTTTCCGAAAAATCTCATTTTCATGGTCAAAATCGCGATTTTCTGATTTGAAGGCTGCCTAACGCAGCCTCAGGGCACCCAAACCAAAGCGCGCAGCTGTTCTGCATATGATTGTCTAAAAGCTGCTTTTCTGACCTCATCCTTGCTTTCTTGCGTGTTTCAACACCTCTGGGTGCTGAAAAAGTTTTTAGATTTCACGTAAAACTTAAGAATTTTAAGTTTTTCTTCAAAGAATAGGCGCGGCTCACCAGCTCTACTCCGATCGAGTAGCGGGAGACTTGCCACCTCCACGTGTAGGTTTACACGCCTGTTCTTCCTGGATCCCTGAAAAGCGTGGTCTCATAAGCTCTTATATTATGATCTTATGAGGACTTTCAGCTCTTATGAGCATTAACGATGGCTTCAGCCTCTTCATCAGCCACTCGAACCTGAAAAGCTCTTAAGTATGTCCTGCTTCGATCTGAACACTGGGAGCATTTCTCGATGGTCTATCCTGGCTCTCACCCACCCATCTCTCCTCTCGTGACCGTACACAGTTTGGGAAGTAGTTGAGACTTCCTGTACAGCTCTCTCGCAAGACTGAGTATGAACAGAGAAAGCGTCCACTTTGAGTGGAGTTTTCCTGAGATCCTCGAACTCAGTCAAGGTCATCTTGCAGGTGAAAATAGGCTCGTAAATATTCTCTGATTCCCAGTTGATGAGATCCTCAGGTGAAGTGGCTTGCAGACTGACTTCGGGATTTTTATGGGGCCTCACTGTCGTATCACCAAAGTCTCTTCCTTCTCTGATCTTCTCTATCTGGCTCACAGCAAAAGCTCTCTGATGCTCATCCTCACTGCACAGGAATGAAGCCAGGATGTGCGTGGTAAGCTCCTCTTATTACTGCAGCAGAGATGATGTTCCTGACCTCGATAGTCTGGTTCCTCAGCAGCCTCAGGCTTGAAAAAACGTGTGCAGGACCAAATTTGAGGTGGTGGTTCACTTTGATGTAGAAGTTAAGCCAGAACTTCACGAGGACCTCGAGCCTCCTCAACACCTCCCCCTTCAGTCCGTGCTCCCTCATCCACAACAGCAAGATAGCCTGTGCAGTAGTGAGCCACCTGGATTGGTTCAGAGGTCCGCACTTGAGACCAGCCAACTATGGACTGAGACTTCCAGACTTGATGGCTTTGATCAGGATAGCAGTTGTGCTGGCCTGTGGAGAGAGATTTGACTATCTCTACTGGCAGCTCTATGATATCGTCAGTTCCTTCCACTGGTTTAAAATTGAAGTTGACCTCAAGCTCATTCACTTTCTCAAGAAGTTTTCCAATAGGCCCACTGAAGCCTGACCGGGGAGTTACAGGGCCGTCCAGCTTGATGATTAAGTACCTCAGGGGGAGTTCGTTCACATGGAGCTGACAGATCATCCAGTGGCACTTGCGACCCAGCAGCTTCTCCAATAGGGCTATAGCGCCTCCAGACCACCCCGTGTTGGTGTTGGTAGAGTCTCCTCCAATCATTACAAGGCTCTCGTCAGCTCCGTGATCCAGAAGCCACTCATGCAGGCCCTGAGCGATCTTATGAACAGGCTTTTCTCCTTCCTCAGGTTCCTCGGGAGTGAAATGGAAGAGGTATTTGCCTTGAGGCTCCCACGTGATAGTGTAATGCTCCTCGATCACTTTGCCAGGATGAAATCTCCCTGTCACCGTCATATTTCAACACTTTTGTGTTCCTATCCTGCTTGCCATCAAAGAATATCCCAGAGATCTTCTCTTCCTCTGACCTCTGCGTGAGAGCTTCAACTGATGAGGCCATTACTTCCTCCTTGGCCCTCCAGACTTTCATGCCATCTATGGCCAAGTAAGCCTTGTCTTTGGAAAGATGACCGGCCTTACCGAAAAAAATGGCGTCCACTCACTTCTACTTCACAATTATAGCTGGCGTAATTGCTCAGAGCCATCTATTGAGAGAATGTTGCACTTCGCCTTCTGCGTCCAAATGGTTACAAAGATTCAAATGGAGTAGATTTTTTCTTATGTATGTATGTATGTATGTATGTATGTATTAAACCTGTGTAAAACTTAAGCAAAGTTAATGTGTCTAAATGGCAACAAATTACGACAAAGGGTTAAAAATATGAGGTTGTGTTCAATTGAATATTCGATATTTCAACATAGAACAGAAAACCGCAATTTTGAACATAACGCAATTTTTGGGAAAAGTTGCAGAAAAGAAACCCCTCTTAGAATTAAATTTTACATAAAAATACATATTAGCCAGGGTGAAATTCGGACTCGGAAAAGTATGATATGCCCTAGTGCCCAGTTCAAGTGTCATTTCCAATACCATAATCGTCTACTGCATCATCCTGCTATTGTGTTCTTTCATGTAAAAATCAACATTTTGCATCCACTTATTTATGTGATTTATTTAAACATTTCATTATTGACGGCCGAATCCACTTACCGTGTACTAAACGCACGTGCATTCTTAATATCATTACTCGGCCCATTCAATGTTCCATTTATGCGTAACTAGCCTGCGTCACCTATTCAGTGTACCGTACGTACGTGGTTAATTTTTATCATTATTAGGTTGCAAGCATTTATTCCATCTTCATTCATGCATAACCTTTAGCCTACACAATCAATGTGTTACGTATTATATTCAGTGTACTAAAACGTGCGTACTTAATTTCTATTATTTATTAGGAAGAAGCATTTATTCCATGTTCATTTGTGCATAACCTTTAGCCTACATAATCAGTGTTATGTATTCTATTCAGTGTACTAAACGCACGTGCATTCTTTGTCATTACTAGGCCCATTCAATGTTCCATTTTGCATGCCATTAGCCTACCATAAATGAATGTATTACTTGACAATTAAGCTCTTAACCATTTCTCTTATTGGCTAAGCTCCATGTCATCTTAGCAGGCCCGGATCTAGAAGAATGGGGCCCGTGGCTAATTATTTTTTTTGGGGCCCCCCTTGGCTACAATTTTTATTATATAAGGATTATAAGCTTTGTTCACGAGGAAAATTAAAGGTTTTCAGAGCAAACATATTACTTTAATTATTTTATTTAGTTTTCAGAACAAACATATTACTTTACAAATATTTTACTTTATTTTACATATTATATTTTCCTGAATTAATAATTTTATACACACCTACCTACTGATTATGAGCTGGCAACCGATTGAACCGACGAGCCTTTTTTTGTGCAAATTCATTAATAATATTTCGAAAATCGACTTCTTTGGCCAGAGCATGTTCAACATAGAGAATTGCCAGTAACTGTAATCGCTTTTGCTTCATTGTTGAACGTGTGCAACATTTCAGTCGCTTTAACTTAGAAAAACTCCGTTCGCCAGTACAATTGGTCACCATCAATGACAAGTACATTCTGTATGCATTTAAGACATTGTAGAAAATTTGGGGGCCCCCTCAAATGCGGGGCCCGTGGCTGCAGCCCACATAGGCCCCCTAGATCCGGGTCTGCATCTTAGCATAATATAAAGGTTGTCAATCATTTGTTATTCACTGTGAACAAATAACAGATTTATTTTCTTAATTAAATATAAAACAATAAGGGCCTTTTTATAACCTTAACAATATTTGCTTGGGTGTAATCCAAGCTGGTGACCTCGAAGCAATTTGTATCACTCAGAAATATTATAGTAGGCCTACTCCATTAGCCACCTTCAACCAGTGATACTGTAGGACCTCATAAATTGTTAACCCAGCCTGTCATTATAACGACCAATTTGCATCAATTAATCACTAGCATTAAATTAATCATTATCATCTTGAACAGCTAAAGCTTTGGCCCACTATACATTCATTTAAATATTTAGTTTGTGAACTTTCTAAATTTTGATAATTTTAAGTACTGTATTGATTAAAACTTTGTGTGTATGAATGTGTATGAATCTCATGCAGAGACACGTTAAATACAAATCACCCAATATTATAAACAGGGATGGGGTCAAATACAATTGCCCAAATACAAATATAGATTCAAATACACTATTTTTTTTACGGCCAAATTCAAATACAGATACAAATATTCGAATTTATAAATCCCCAAATACAAATATAAATACAAATATGAAACTTCAAATACAAATAAAATGCAAATACAATTTTTACTGTATTTGCAAATTTCGTACCAATTTCAACCTAAATATAAACGGATAATATTTACTTGACTTCGGCTACCCCTCAAGTAAGACAATACTGGTATAGTACTTATTGTATAAAACTTAACATTGCAATACTTTGGCTCTTATCAAAGTAGACTTCATTTTCACACCAAGGCAAGAAAAGTAACAAATCCCTCTTGTTTATTATTTTTATTAGAGAAAATTATTTCACACTTCTTGATATTTCTGCACTTTTGCATAATTAAAGAAAATAAATTCATATTTCTCAATGTTTGATTTTTACTGTTCATATCAATTTGTAGTTATATGCAGTTATATTACATTAGTGTATTTGACTGTATTTGAAGCAAATACGGCAAATAAAAGGCTCAAATACAAATTCAAATACAAATATGCAGCTTTTTAAATTCTCAAATACAAATGCAAATATCCATTTTTGTGTATTTGTAAATACAAATACAAATACGTATTTGACCCCATCCCTGATTATAAAGCAACTATACACTTCATATGTGAGACCCCTCCTTGAATACTGGGTTATTATTCGTTTTTTGACCCAGTCACACCCAGCTATAACAGCAATATATATTGAATAACCAATCAAAACTAAATAAGAAAATATATATTTTATCTTGTGCAATTTAAATTTGTATAAAATGTGTTTTTTATTAAAATATATTTCCTATTTTTGGTGTTTTTTCAATATATAATATATATATATATATATATATATATATATAATATATATATATATATATCGACTATTTGGTGAATATTTCTTATTTTTGGTGATTCTGGCTACTTCTGCGTAATTCAATTTGTCCTGTTTTACAAATAAATCATTTTTAGCAACTGTTCGTCTGTTCAGTTCAGTTCAGTTTTTTTGTGACTAGAAGTATGACGTGTTAGTTATGCATATTTGATTTTGAAGACGTGATCCGCCATATTGCCCTCGATGAAGACGAGAGTTTAAACCTTTTTTTCAAAATCACAGAATAATTAAGATATCCGTTACCTGCCCTAAATGCAATAGTGCTTGTATTTTAAGAAAAGACCAGAAGGTCTTTAGGTGCCGTAAAAAAAATCCTAAAAATAAACATGTGTCGTTTCAGTTTAAGGTCAGGCGAAATTTAGCGGACTACCCATGCAAGGTTGGCACATGTTATTACATTATCATTTGTATAATTTAGGTCTCGGGGGTACGGGGGTGGAGCCCCTGTAAAGATCACGCATCACAAATTGATCGGTCCTAATGTTTTGTGGACAGTTCAGTACGTGACACCGGTTAGATCAACTGTACGCCCTTGATGATTGGTTAGGTTAAGTCATGATATTTTCGTTTAAATTCATTAGTTTAAACGAAAATGATGAGTGCAAACTTTTCTGGTTAATTTTGAGGTGTTTTGTACGAAACTGCCATCCGTTTCCTGTGCAAATGCGTAGTTTTCAAGATGACAATATCTTGAAAACTACTCATTTTAACAGGAAACGGATGGCAGATTCGTGCAGAACACCTCAAAATTGACCAGAAAAGTTTGCTCTCATTATAAAAAGAGACTGGGTCAAAAAACGAATAATTACTGAATACTGTATTCAATTTAATAGTCCCTATTTGATACAAGATATTGAAAAACTGGAAAAAGTACAGAAACGAGCAACAGGAATGATCCCCTCTCTAAGACAATTGACATATAAGGAAAGACTGGCGTATCTAAACATGTTCTCATTAAAAAGGAGGAGGTTAAAGGGTGATATGATAGAGGTGTATAAAATGATAAAAGGGTTGGATAAGATAGATTTTGAGTCTCTTTTCATTAAAGATAACAATAACCAGACTAGAGGTCATAGTATGAAATTATTTAAGCCAAGATGTAGAACAAATTTAAGAAAACATAGTTTTACAGAGTAATTAAGTTTTGGAACAGTCTGACAGAAGAAATGGTGACTTCAGATACACTTGATTCTTTCAAAAGAAGGTTGGATAGTTTGATGTCTGCAAGGGACATCTGGTGATAGTGTTTAAGCCCATTTTTATTGCATGAATGGTACTAGTTTATTTCATATATATTATGTGCATTTAGGTGATAGATCCCACAGCTCAACACAAGTGTTGTGGGATATAGGGAGGCAGCATCTTGGGTTAGGGAATACTCTCTGTCCTTACACACCCATTTAAAGACTGTGAGGTATTGAAAAACTCGATCTTCACTTGCCCCACAAACACCTTTAAATGGGAGACCCAAAATGGGTGCACACACATTTCTACATTAATGTACAGTCTTTACAGCCACACCTACACTTTTCCTCCTAAGTATATATATTGTAATGTATATGGTTGTAAATTGTGACTTGGTCTGCAATTGATATGGACCGTGACTTATTTTTGGTTGGCAAGGTACTGGTATTGATGGGTACCGTAATGAAATTGACTGGATTCTTTGGATCTGATATATTTGCATGTCAGTTATAAATAGATATAGAGTGTAACATATTTGTGGATAGTAGCCTATTGTGACTTTGATCCTCTGGATCCAGAGATTCTATCTTTAGTTTTAAATTGACAATTAATTAGTTTTGTAAAGATTGGTTGTTGCCAGTGTACAGGCAATTTTTACATAGTGGAGCCACCTCGATGGGCTGGTGGCCCCTAGTGTGCCCACTATAAAAATTTCTTGTGTGTGTGTGATCATGTGTGAAGGCTGCTGGTCTCAAACACGTAACTAATAAATGAAATGAAACATTAAGTATATTTTTAAAATTTGGTATTCAGTTTTTTACACATTTTAAAATTTAGTTTCAAAGTTTTCATTTAATTTAAAAATTTTCACATTGTATTGCACACAAAATTGTGTGTGGATTTTGTTTGGATTTTTTATTTCATTATAATGGACTTTAATGTTATGGTTAGTAATAATTCCTATTTCTATTTGTAACTTTGTAGAGTACTATTTGCAGGTGTCACAGGACTGAAGGTAATGGACCTTTATAAATTTTTCAAAAGAAAAAATGGAAAAAATGTCCAAACTGACAGTGGTTCTACAGAGCATGATGATCAAAGTACTGTTTTCCCAATAAAATTGCTAGGTTACAACAGGATGAGAATGAAAGTTAAAAAATTTTGGCACCTTCGGCGCTAGTTTTTGCCTCCCCTACTACTAAAAATCTAAAATGGCTTAGGATTCCAAAAACTCTTAATCCAGCCCTGAGAATAATTTTCTTTTATAAAGGTAACCATCCAAGGGAATGCTTAATCTCAAAATTAGCACTTTTTTGTTCTTATATTAATACAAATCTGAGCATCCTAATTGCAGTTTGCATTGAATATTATGTTATTAATCAGATTTTTATCATAATTTTTATATTTTTTGTAATATAATTTTTATATTTTTATTCATAGTGTGTCTTAGCAGTAGCTAGTTAATCATCTCTAACTGAATGATAAGCTCATCATGAACGTACATAAAAATTATTTATCTATTTCAATTATACTTCTACGATTAGTTCCAAGTTTGCCACCCCCTTGGCAAATTGCTGGGTACGCCCCTCATTCTATGTGCTGTCAAACTAATAAAGGCTTCAGTTTTTTATAGTGACGCCTAATAACCCAAATAAAATTAATATTCAGAATTTGGTATTTGGCCAAATAGTTTTACACCAAATATTTGGTATTCAGTGAATTTTAGTACTCAGTATATCCCTAATACTCGTATGTATAATGTTACACACAGACCATGCATGGAACAAGGAACTCTTCTGGGAAAACTAAATCCACTATAATATAGTCTGAATAAATAATGGTAAATGACAAATACTAAAGTTTTTCTTTTTCGTGATGGAAGCCCAATGTGAGCAACGGGTCATGACTGGGTCATGATTTAATTTTCCCAGAAGAGTTCCTTGTTCCATGCGCAGTCTGTGTAACATAAAAGTTTCTCAGGTGACCATTCTGAGTTGTATCATGTGTATCTACTATATAATTATATTAATATTAGGGTGAGCCACACATATATGGTAAAAAATTAAAATGCACAAATAAGAGCTTCTGATGCATTTTCTCAAAAGACCTCGGACCAGATTTTGAGCTAAATCCATTAATATTTAAGGGTGGCGTAAGTTTGAAGAAATTTGCCACCCCAAACTGTATAATGATACTAAGGCTTCGAGTTGCGCCACATCTAAATATGCACGAATCGATCCAGTTTTTTATTCCCAACATCGTTAGTGGTTGTGGAATATGGGCAAATGTCATGAGAAATATATTTTTCATTTTATTTGGACCACCCTAATATACAGGGCGTCCCAAAAAAATGTACACACACTTTAAATAATTATAAAGGCAGTGTTTATTAAAATACATTTCATTTTCAAAATGTAATAGAATCTACAAACATTATTTAATTGTTTTGTCAACGCCTGTTTTCAAACTGACATCCATTCTGGTCCAGGCACTGCTGATAACGCGAAGCAATGGAATCGCAAACATCACGAAACATTTCGTTTGGTATTTGTGTGCATTCTCGTTCAATGGCTGCTCTCAATTCAGCGACTGTTGCAGGTTTTATAGCGTAGACTTTGTCTTTTAGGTATCCCCATAAAAAAAGTCTAGTGGTGTGAGGTCTGGTGAACGCGGAGGGTATTCTACGAAACCCCTTCGTCCAATCCACATCCACATCCACATCGTGCCAAGTACCACTCGCAATACTCCACTCTTCGGTCCGGATCATCTTCATTAATAGCATGGACTAATCTTGGAATGTAACTTTTCCATTGACAGCGCTTCAAAATGCGTTGGACAGACGATTCTGAAATTCCTACCTCACGACTCGCTTGCCGCACAGATTTTCTTGGACTTTGGTGATACGTTTCCAGTACTCTTTCTTGCTGTGTGGGGCTTGTCGATGTCCGTGGTCTTCCGGAACGCTTCTTGTGGACATTCTGAACAGTTCCATCGGCTTCAAACTTATCTCTAATTCGAGTGATGGTAAGTCGCGTTGGTGGATCTGTTTGAAACTCCCTCCTAAACTGTCTTTGCACTTCAACTGCGTTTTCACACTTCCAGTAGCATTTTAGAATGAATTTCCTTTGTTCAAAGCTTAGTCTGACTGCCATTATTAATTCTAATGGGTTTAACTTGGAAAGAAAGAAACATCAATTGAGCTATCAGCTGTTAAAGTGTGCATACATTTTTTTGGGACGCCCTGTATATATATATATATATTACGGCCTTTTTGCAAAAGGATTAAGACATGATATTTTCGTTAAACAACGAAAATATCATGACAACCTAACCACTCATCAAGGGTGGACAGTTGATTTAAGTTAATTTAATGCCCGGTTAGGTCAACTTCCTGCCCTTGATGATTGGTTCTGTTAAGTCATGATATTTTTGTTGTTTAACAAAAATATCACGACTTAACCCTTTTTGCAAAAAGGCCAATTTCACATGAAGGCGGCCATAATCATAAGCGTATGGGATAGCACTTTACCTGGGGGGGGGATGGGATAGCACTTTACCTGGGGGGGGGGGGCCTAAAAATTTTCAGGGTGCCCTGATTTCTGCATAAGCACTATGCGTAGCATAAAATAACACAGAGGTTAGAGTCTGAGTAACATATATTAAAACCTCTTTTATATAAAAAATATTACAATTTACAAAAATGAGAAAATTTTGCTACAACATTTCTAAGTGACAAGCAAAACTATGGCATTGCAGTTCATACAGAATTCAGTAAGTCCTCAACTTACGTTTTTAATTCGTTCCGAAGGTCTGAACAAAAGTTGAAAAAAACGTAAGTCCAACTTAACTAAAATACAATATATTTTGTGATATATACAATCGGTTCATGAATAAATATAAGTGCGATTTTGTTCTATTACGATCGGAGATTAGTTTCTATGCATAATTAAAGCTAAATGTAGGGTGTACAAAAACAAAATTCTAAGAAAATGAAAAGTGAATTTCCTTTAAACAAAGGAATGTCGGGAAAATCTGCCCTGAAAATGCTCATTATAGTCCTGGGGGGAGGGCTACCAACCCCCAGACCCCCCCTGCCTCATACGCCTATGGCCGTAACCAAAGCTGGGCACAAACCGTTAATCCGTTAATCGTTAATTAACGAAGTTAACTTTTTCGTTAACGATTTAACTTTTAAGTTAACTTTGAAAATCATTATCGGACTAATTAACTTCCATTACATTTAACTTCCGTTAACTCAAGTCCGTTAACCCAAAAAATTCATAAATAAACGTTTAAAAGTTTCTATTATTTTCAGTGCTGAGCAGGTGCGCAATTAATCCGCCACTGTTAATAGTGATGAACGAATTTCCATTTCCGCAGTGCAAAATCAGGCAATATATTTGTTTCCGTCGCTACAATTTGTGTCTTACCAAATATGGTAGTTATTTATGGCATTGGTTTGAGCAAAACATGGTCGACTGTAAAATCAGGCGGAAAGATTTGCCATTTGAATTGAATGTTTCAACTTCTTTCAAGAAATATCACGAGCATTTTAAGGCACTTTCAATAATATATATGTAACAATTACAACAAATAACTACATTCGTTTCATTTGCAGTCTGTCTCTTGCGCAACATGTTTGTGCTAGTGAATATTTAAAAATAATCGTTGTCAAGTAAGTCATGTATATTTATAATATGTCTGTGAGTACCTTATTAGTAGTCTCCTTGATACATTTCAAGAACCATAAAACTGATCAGGTAAGATTTCAATTCTCATGTCACTTTGATGACATAAATTAAGTCAATTGATGTCTTACAATGGGAGCGTTTTCACCTTAACCCTTTATGTCCTGACGGTACTTCTAGGTACCACATCTTTAAAATCTCCAAAATTATTTTTCTACCCGGTTGATCCTGCCGGTACTTTCATGTCCCAATGTGAATTAGTTTCTTTATGCGATAATAGATGGCGTTGAGAAGTAAATGTGAGCGTGTGGCGCCAGAGGCTGTTTACTCTTTAGTATCTCTGCTGTGAAGACCGAAGAAATTTCAGTGCAATTACTTCCCGAGTATTATGTGCCATATCTGTTCCAAATAACAAAGGTAAGGGTTATTTTATTTTTTATCTTGTTCTTGAAATGTTCAAGAATGCTTCAAACAATTGTTGTTCTTGTTTATTATTTTTAAGTGTGAAATAATAAAGGATTTATTGAGTCAACTTCTAAGTACCAACAGGACAAAAGGGGCATAAGTCTACATCGTTTTCTTTTGGTTTTCTTTCAATTTTATGGATGACTATTTTAATTTATGTGGAAATATTTGAACTTGAACTCATGTGTTTACACAAGATGCTGCCTTCTTGGGTGAGCAAGTGTTGGTGGACTTGTTCATCAAGTTCAACACAGCCATCCCCTCCAATGCTGCAGTGGAGCGTTTGTTCTCTATGGGCAAGGACATCCTGAGGGCCAAGAGATCATCCCTGTCTGATGAAAACTTTGATATGCTAATTTTCATGAAGGGTAACATGCATCTCATGGACAAAATGGAGAACGAGAAGAAGAGGGAAAATTAAATTATATATATATTGTGTTTTTCATTTTTTTTATAATAAAAGTTAACGTTAACGGTTTATCGGTAACTTCCGTTACATGTTTAACGGATTAACGGTTAACGAAGTTAACTTTTTGGTTAATGGATTAGTGGTTAACGAAGTTAACTTTTTGGTTAACGGTGCCCACCACTGGCCGTAACATATATATATACAGTAAACCCTCAATTTAACGGACCCCGATATAACGGATTTCAGATTTAACGGACTGGACAAATGATAATACAGTACATTAATTAATAATAATTTTAAAAAATTTAAAAAATTTAAAAAAAAAATAAAAAAATAAAAAATCTTAAATGCCGCACCATGCGGTCAGGTTGTATACAGTGTGTTTCTGTGATTTCTGAATTGTGACTTTATTTATTAAATAATTTTGCAATCCTTACAATTCAAAATGGCATCAAGTGATAGAGGAGTTAAAAGAAAGCGTGTGAACTACAAACATGAACACAGCACTCCTGGTAGCAAGTTAAGTAAGGAGCGAATTTCTGCCTTACTTTGTGCAAATGCTGATGGCTTGCATCGCCTGAAGCCCATGGTGGTAGGGAAATCAAAGAAACCACACACTCTTAAAGACATTATGAATCAGTTGCCTGTTATTTACACCAGCTCAAAGAATGCGTGGTTTACCTCAGAAATTTTTTCTGACTGGTTCTTCAACCACTTTGTCCCTGATGTGAGGCGCTTCCAGACAGATGTTCTGAAGATTTCCCCAAATAATGTAAAGGCATTGTTGCTTCTTGACAATGCCCCTGCTCACCCTAATGCTGCTTGTACATCACAACCATCTACAAGCAAACAGACAACACCAGTACCTCCATTTGTGCACATTTTCGATTTAACAGACTTTTGGCATTAACGGACACCCCTCCCCCCTATTAGTCCGTTAAATCGAGGGTTTACTGTATATATAACTATGGGCCAATAGCCTATAGTTATCTTTACCACTGACTTTACCCTTTTATCTTTAATTACTGGCACTAAAACAACAGATAACATTGTATCTGGCAAAAACACTATGTATCAGTAAACTTATAAAGTGCAATGCTAACAGAAGCACTAATCTATATCTATATATATATATATATATATATATATATATATATATATATATATATATATATATATATATATATATATATTTATAGTTGGCCAGTATTATGACTAAGGTGTTTGAATATATACTCAACAATAGACTTGAATGTTACCTGTATACAGGGCTGGCCAGAGCTGCCCCGGGGATGGATTGGTATATGGGCCCCCCTGTTTACTCAGTAGTTGATAATGAATGGGTTTTGTGTACATAACAAGCAAACTGATTATATGTCCAAGTCACTATTCAAAACATACAGTATGATAATCTCTATAAAATGTATGTTCATTAATTATATTTCCTCTGTTATTTAATCAATTGCTTTATTAATATATTTAGATTTTATCCCCCCATCTTTCTGGGCACCCAAGAGGTCCAGGCCCTGGGGATTTAACCCGGCTTCCCTGCCCTCTCGGCAGCCCTGCCTGTATACTAATGATGGTCTGTAAATACCAAACTTTAAATGCTAATGTATTTTTGTGTTTCCTGGATGCCTCTAAGGCACTTGATTGTGTTATTTATGAAACTTGTAAATCATGATATACCTGGTTACTTGGCCTGTATATTAATATTCTGCATCTCGGTGGTGTAGTGGTTAGCATCGCTGAGTGCGAATCCATCGGCCCCGCGATCGAAACCCAGTGACGGTAGGTGGCGTGCAGTGAAAATCAGCTGTTCATCCTTCCACACACAAAAAATTGGTCAGTGGATAAATGGGTACCCTGGGTAGCCTAGTGGTTAAGACACTGGGCTGCTGATTGGCAGGTCATGAAATTGAGTTCAGGCAAGGACTTCGTAATTTCTGACTGCCCGTAGTAGGGCGTGGTTCAGATTACACGTTAAACTGTAGGTCTAAGGTGCAGTCAGCAGTGTAGTGGCAAATTTTAAGGTGCAGGAGCTCTAAGGAATATATAATAATAATAATAATAATAATAATAATACTTAGCTAAACTTGGAATATTAAAAATTTGAATTCACAATTAGAAGCCAGTGCTTTCATCTCAATCCATTTGTTCCCAACTTCCAAGTATTAATTACTAAATAAATAAAATTTGGATGAATGGAGGTGCGGGAGCGGCTCTCTTGTGCACTCCCGCAGTACTACACCCCAGGGGGCAGTGACAAGTTTGACCTTCATCAGAATGAACAATTCGGGGGGAAAGCAAAACCAAGATTAACAAAGGTAATTATCAGACAATGATTGTAAGATGGGGTGGGGCCAATTCGGAGCCATTCTCTGTAACCAGTGGTGTTAGCCAGGAAGGGATATTATCATTCTACTCATTCAGTGTTTATATGGGTAATCTATCTATTGTAATGAACACTTGTAAAATAGGCTGCTATCTTGGTACAATGATTGTTAATTATCTCCATCTGTAAAAGGGCTCCGCGCACCTTTGAAGGTTTGTGAAAGGTATGGAAAGGATAATGACAAAATATAATCCTACTAAAACTCATTATGATTATGAGAACCAAGGCCTACAAATATATAAAATTTTCTGAACTTCAGTTGAATGGTATGGTGCTGTCAGAAGTGACCCAGATGTATCTTTGCTACATACTAACTGATCATTTTCCAGATGACTGCGACACTAAGGCAATGTAGACAATCATATGCTCAGGGAAATACTTTGGTTAGAAAATTTCATGCGTGTACATCAGATGTTAAGTTGATCTTGTTCAAAACTTTTTGTACCGCAATGTATACAGCTCATTTGTACTGAAACTATGAGAAAACCGTAATGTTGCACATAAGATTTTTAGGAGTTTATAAAGAACTCCTAGATTTATAAATGGTGTTCCTGCTGCTGCCAGTATGCCATTTGTAGTCAATAAGGTACCTGACTGTGCTAGTGTCAATGTGTCATACACAATTTTGTATTTAAATTTATCATTAGGCTTAGTGAGTTAGTTAATAAGATAATATAAGCCATGGTTAATGGACTGATCACCGATATATTTTATAGATCTCAAATCTGGAAGCATTGGCGTAGGCACTTCTATGTTCATTATTAATGATGTTCCATTGGCTTACATTATCACTACTCCAGACAACTATGTCTTAACCTTCTATAGATCACTTGTATACTGTTTGTACCTGTTGAGTCTGAAATAAAGTGTTTGTTTGAATACTGGATTATTTGTTTTATACAACTGAACTTGGACTTCTTGTACATAATAAGTAAAAGGTGTACGTAAATTAGATTAAGCAGTTCAGAACTTATGTTTCATGCTATCCTTACTCTCCAGTTCTCCAATACGTAATTGGGTACATGAGATAAGTGTACTCACGGTGTGAGTGAACTGTAAAGCTATTCTTTTCATTATAGTTTTTCCACATTTTCCTATAAATCTTCTTTCATAACCATTTTCTGTCAGCAGTGGCTACCAGAGGAGTGAAAACCTTGTCTGTTCTATATATACTTCACTACTGATCCTGTGCGAAAGCTACGCACGTCTAGATGTATAAGCATGGTATAAGTTTATAGTATTGTTTTTCATGTATGTTTTCTATTTTTCTTATACAGTGTTTTGTCTACTACTTTCTTGAGCTAGCCTACAGTGCAAGGGCGGATCTAGGCATTTCAGTAAAGGGGGGGGCTGTCCAAAGAAAAAAGGGCACAGTACTAAAATTTTTTTTCTTAAAACAGACCACCAATGATCGAGTGTAAAATCAATTGTATTGTTTTATTAGATCAGTCTCATTCAAATATGATACAAAATAAAAATCTAATTTGGACACAACAGTTATCAGAAATTTTTTCAAACAATACAAATATCTGGCCAATTAAAAGAACTATCCAGTCCCGTAGTCAGGACTTCCCTAGGGGTAATGGGGGGAACTCAAAACTGTAGAAAGGCGGACCTTTTGGTGCAATGATGCAATTACCTAGTACTGTAACTGCGGAGGGGGTTTAGAGTAGCTTATGAAGTTTTAAAAAAATGCAAGTGTTTATTTACTAAATGATGTTATATCACATCATAAGTTATAACTGTGGTTACAAAAGTTACCCTGACCCCCTGGCTATGGGCTTGCTATCAGAATAAGATTAAGATAAAAATAGTGATATGGCTGCATCAGTACTAAGGGCACCTATGAAAACCATTACAACTACAAATTTGAAAGTACAATGTATACAGATAAAGACTCAATATAACGTTTGAATAAAATAAAATAACCATGATCTATTTACAAAAACAAAATTTGTTTTCAGAGGCATACACATCATTCTGAGAGGGAGGACAGAATGAGTTCTTCAACGGCTGGGGTGGATAAGAAACATGCCATGGCTGTCAAATAGAAAGAAGCAGTAGCTAAGAAACTTGAACTTCGAAAACAAAAGCATGCTGAAGAAGCTGAAAAGATCTCGGAGAAAATGAAGCTGGATAGCACACATCCTCTAGCTCAACAGCAACAACAGATGATGATGATGAAGATTTTGCTGCTCCATTAGCCTCTAAGTCACCTCATTGTTCCAAGAACACACTTGATCCAACACTCACAGCTACTTGGGATAAAGAACAACTCTCTATTCAACAAGCAAGCACTTCCTTCATTGCAACTGCTAAAAGTCTTGGGCAAGATGTATCACAGATTATTATTTCACCATCAACTATTCATCGAGCATGTGCCAAGTATCAAGAGAAAATGGCCGAACAACTTGAGGAGTCAATCTTCAAAGATCCACCTCTCTTAGTTCTGCACTGAGACAGCAAGCTGCTGGCGGAAGCTCTAGAAGCTTGGAAGACAGAGTAGCTGTTGTGGTAACAGGGAAGGAGTTCAAGCATCATCTTGGGAGTGCCTGAGAATAAAAACCCACTCTAATAGACAGAGTTTATTTCCACGACAGTTTCGACGCCCACTGGCATCCTCCTCGGGTGGATACAGAAACACAAATGAAACAAAACAAGAGGGAAAAAACAGTTCAGGGATCGACCGTTAAGAAATTCGCACCTAGGTTGGATTCCATTCTCTCGAGACAGGAGGGGCATTTTCATTAAGTACATTCGCACAAATTTTAAAACTATCTTCCTGTTCTAAACATACAGATTCTATTATTTTTACATAATTATTACATTTATAATTAAATTTATTACATTTAATATTGCATAATTATTAATTACAGAAATTATAAATTTATTATTACATTGGTTATTACATTGTTGTTTATTATACAGAAATTATAAACCGAAAAACGAATGAAAAAAGGCGATTAGGAAATAATCCAGAGACCATTGAGAAATTCGCACCTAGGTTAGATATTGTTCTCCCGAAACCAGAAGGGCATTTTATTACAGGGTCAGCTTATAACTACATTTCCACAAATTAAAAATATCTTCTTGTTCTATACATACAGATCCTAATGTTTTGACATAATTACTGCATATATTTATTTCCACATTAATTACTTCCATTATTACATTTACTAAAAGCGAGTAAGGAAACATTCCAATCCAGAGACATTTAAGAAATTCACACTTAGGTTCGAACACGTTCCCACGACTCCGTAAGGGATTTATTGACCAAGAATCTCATTAAAGGGTCTAACTTATAAGTACCTTCGCACAAATTAAAATTATCTACTTTTTCTATACACACAGATTCTATTATTTTTCTTTTGACATAATTATTACATTTATAAAGTACCTTACTTGATTCCCAATCTATAGCATGATTATTTTGGCTAGCGTGATAAAAAATGGCATTATTAGTATTACAACTTCTGAAGGCATATTTGTGTTCTTTGATACGGGTTTCAATATTTCTTCCAGTTTCTCCCACGTATACTAAATCACAACTTTTACAGGGAATGCTGTAGACACAGCCTGACCACTGGAACAACTTTGACACTTTCTTTCAGTCATTAAATAATCTTGTTCCCTCTATTAAATTTAAATATGAATGGGAGAACGACAAACAATTACCTTTTCTAGATGTTTTGGTCATTAACGAAAGCGGAAAGCCCAATTTCACGGTCTATAGAAAACCTACTCATTGTAATTCGTACATTCATTATTTTTCATATCATGATGAAGGGGTTAAAAGCTCAATTATTTCTTCCATGTTTCTAAGAGCACTCAGGATTTGTAGCCCACATTTGCTGGATCCGGAAAATTCAAAGATTTGGAACATTTTTAAGGATTTAAAATATCCTGAGTGGTTTATCAGAAAGGCGTATTTTAAAGCCAGAAAATCTTTTTATGCCCCTCGGGAACCTTCAGTTAACCAAAAACAATATGTGAGTTTGCCTTACATTGCCGGCTTAGAAAGAGTAAAACCGTTGACGAAAGAATTTAAGTTTGCTTTGGCGTTCAAATATTCGTCTACCGTGAAAAGTAAATTGGTTAGGAATAACGTTGCAAAAGAGGAACAAGCCTGTGTCTACAGCATTCCCTGTAAAAGTTGTGATTTAGTATACGTGGGAGAAACTGGAAGAAATATTGAAACCCGTATCAAAGAACACAAATATGCCTTCAGAAGTTGTAATACTAATAATGCCATTTTTTATCACGCTAGCCAAAATAATCATGCTATAGATTGGGAATCAAGTAAGGTACTTTATAAATGTAATAATTATGTCAAAAGAAAAATAATAGAATGTGTGTATAGAAAAAGTAGATAATTTTAATTTGTGCGAAGGTACTTATAAGTTAGACCCTTTAATGAGATTCTTGGTCAATAAATCCCTTACGGAGTCGTGGGAACGTGTTCGAACCTAAGTGTGAATTTCTTAAATGTCTCTGGATTGAAATGTTTCCTTACTCGCTTTTAGTAAGTGTAATAATGGAAGTAATTAATGTGGAAATAAATATATGCAGTAATTATGTCAAAACATTAGGATCTGTATGTATAGAACAAGAAGATATTTTTAATTTGTGGAAATGTAGTTATAAGCTGACCATGTAATAAAATGCCCTTCTGGTTTCGGGAGAACGATATCTAACCTAGGTGCGAATTTCTCAATGGTCTCTGGATTATTTCCTAATCGCCTTTTTTCATTCGTTTTTCGGTTTATAATTTCTGTATAATAAACAACAATGTAATAACCAATGTAATAATAAATTTATAATTTCTGTAATTAATAATTATGCAATATTAAATGTAATAAATTTAATTATAAATGTAATAATTATGTAAAAATAATAGAATCTGTATGTTTAGAACAGGAAGATAGTTTTAAAATTTGTGCGAATGTACTTAATGAAAATGCCCCTCCTGTCTCGAGAGAATGGAATCCAACCTAGGTGCGAATTTCTTAACGGTCGATCCCTGAACTGTTTTTTCCCTCTTGTTTTGTTTCATTTGTGTTTCTGTATCCACCCGAGGAGGATGCCAGTGGGCGTCGAAACTGTCGTGGAAATAAACTCTGTCTATTAGAGTGGGTTTTTATTCTCATATTTTGACCTTCACGTAAAAAAAGTGAAGTTTTTTGCATTTATTGGGAGTGCCTGTTGCCTAGGATGGTACTGGTGAAATGGCTCAAGCCATCATCCAGGAGCTGCAACGATTTGGAATTCAGGACCACATCATTGGCCTCTCATTTGACACTACGGCGTCCAATACCAGACTTCTGCACGGGGCATGTATGAGAATTGAACAATTCCTTGGTTGGTCGCTCTTGTGGTTGCCTTGCCTTTGCCACATAAATTTATGAGCTCATTTTGAAGGTCTTTCATAAGTCCCTGGGGCCAACAAATGGTCCTGAAAGCCTGTTGTTTCAATGATTTCAGCAGTGTTGGGACTTTATTAACAAAAATTGTTTCAAAACCATGATCAATAAAGAAGAGCCAGCCACTAGGTACTTGGAAGATGAACAAATCAGGATGGTGAGTTATCTTCATGGAGTCAATGAAAGTTCATGTCACCCAAGAGAAGATTATGAGGAACTCCTCAAGCTGTCACTCCTTTTCCTTGGAGGCTGGAGTGGAGCGGAGTTCTCCTTCAGGACTCCAGTAGCCCATCATCAAGCCAGGTGGATGGCAAAAGCTATCTGTGTGCTGAAAATGGTTTTGTTCCAGGAGCAACTGGAACTCACCAACCGAGAGGTGAAGGGATTGCACGACATGGCCCTTTTTACATATTTTATTTATGTCCAGTTCTGGCACAAGGCAGTGGTCAGTAGGTGGGCCCTGAAAAATGACTAGTCATGATTCCAACTGTTGATTTCATATCCGAACAAGGATCTGGGCCAGTGGGCCAGGCTGCCTTGAGAGTTGCCAAAAGGCATCTATGGTATCTCTCAGAGAGACTAGTCAGCTTGGCTTTTCTTGATGAATGGATATCACCAAATGAGAAAGAAAAGATGTTCTTTCTAGGCCTTGAACAAACCTGTGTCGAAGAAGGAACTCAAATGGCTCAAGTGGAAAAACCTGAATTTTGAAGGCAAGAATCTGAGCAACTTTGTCACTCAAAGGACGAAGACATTCTTCGACAACGTAAAGGAGTACACCAAAAATGACGGCTTGAGAGAGTCAGTCAACATGCTGATAGTTGTAAATGAGACAGCAGAGAGGGGAATTGCATTAATCAAGCAATTCAATGAATCAGTCAAGGACGAGAAGCAAAAACAATTCTTGTTGCGGATTGGTGAACATCATCGAAAGGAGGTGCTGAAAAGAACCAAGGTAGGAACATCCTTGTACCAATTCAAAAATTTATTCAGATTTTCTGATTTTAATACTAGAGTTTTTTATTTTCTGTGCTTCCAAGGGAGAATTCTTTTGTAATTGAAGAAAATTGTTTATTATAAAAGGTTCAAATGTGTGCAACCCCTAAATATCACTTAATCATTTTCAAAATTGGTGCTCATCTTTCTTACATGAAAAGGAATAAAAGCACAAGCAAAGTGGTGAAAAATATTGACCTTTGATATTATATACACATCATTTTTGGCTGTTATTCCATCTTGCAAATCTTTTTCATGTATGCCTCATCTTATTCATGTTGAAAGTATTTTTTCTGATTCTAAACTATTAGGCTGCTGTACAGTCCTTCAAGTCATTCATCTCAAACTCTTCTACAAGTGTAAGCCTAACTATACTAAAATTTTTCCTCTCCAGTACTTTTCTATTTCATGTTCTTTACATAGTTCTTTGATGCCTACTGTTTCACATACAAGATCTTTGTACAAAAGGCTTGGGTTTGTGTCACAAAGGCAGTTTTTTAATTGCTCTTTGTTTTTCTTTTTTGCATTTTTGATTTGTTGAATCATTGCTCTAATTTGTGGTTGGGGTGCCAAGCTTTTATTGAGAAATTGGCTTGTGATACTGATAATGTACTTCTATTTGATGCCTTTTACTTCCTTTGCTAGCATTTTAACTCTGGGGTTTCTTTGGTAGTCTTGGATTTGCAAGACTTCCCATCTTAGCTGCATAATCTCACTTCCCTTGTTTTCCACACTGGGGGGGGTTCTGGTGGTCTTTTTTTCTCGTTATTTAGGCCTTGGGTATTAGGGTTAGCATTTACTGTAAGCATTTACTTGTAAAGCCCAAACACATAATTTAAACCATTTATTTCTGTTATTGTAGCCATTTTCTGCTGAGAGGTTTTCTACTACTGGTTTTTTCCAAAAGTTGTTTGAATTTATTTTTAGTTATTTCTATGAGTCTAGGGCACTGGTTCCCAACCAGTGGGTCATGGCCCACTTGCTTATCTTTTAGCATTATGTTAATAAATTACCTGAGCTATTTACTTTTTACTTTCCCAAACAACTGTCAAACTTCATTGCTCTATTTTCTATAAATATTCTGGTGGGTGTGATGTCACAGAAAATGGTGACCTCTTCATTTTCTATGATTAGTTGGGGGTTATGTTCCCAGGACCTTTTGGTGACTGAGATGTGGTACTTTTTCCATAGATACAACAGCCTATTCTGTTGCACATCCTGATACTAGGTGTCCAATGCATATCACTTCCTGCTAGCAGAATCTGCATTTACCTATAGGTGAAATACCAACTATCTTTTTAAATCCATTTGTGTATAGTACTTGATCTTGGGCACCCATCACAATTTGTTCCCCATAAAAACCTAAGGTACCTCTGTGTAGCCACTCTAGTGATCTTTCCTTATTGATACAATCTATGGAAAAACTACGCACACACCTGTCATACAGTTTACATTACAATCCACAACAAGGTCTAATTCAAATCCAGGCCTAAACATGCCTACAATATAGGGGAGTATCAAATATTGTACCTTTATTTCATAATTTAATACAAAATATTAATTTATTGTATTGAATAACTACAAATTGACTCAAGATTTGGGATAAAGCCTATTGGGAATGGGTAAAATTGCCACAGATAGAACAAAAGAATATGTAGGCATTGGGCCTACATAACAAAAGAAAATTTTTGTACCAAAATTTTCCATCACACTGACTCATGAAAATTATTTAGTGAAGTATGTAATGAAAATATATGAATTATACATCTGGTGTTTTTCTGTCAGTGAACATAAGTAAAAAATTGAGTAAGAAAGAATTATAACGGGGCAAGACTAGTTGGAAGCATTGCTTTAGGCAAGGAAGTTGTGTTAGTCTTCCTACAAGTTCTGAGTGAAAAACTAACAAAACCAAAGGGTAGGCCTATCCCAGTGAATAATTAGACTAACTTTGCCTATGTTAACTGAACTTAACAAATACCTTGCATAACCTAACTTCCTACATCCAGAGGGAAGTAGGCAATTGTGCAATGTACAAGCAGACAGACTTCAACAAAAAAAAAAAAAAAAAAGTATGGTGTTTTCCTTTTTACCACTGTGCTGTGCTAGATATTGAAGGCAAAAATTAAGAATTTAACTAAAACACTACTTGACAAGGTCTTTTGAAGACCACCACATACACACACCTTTTAACAAAAAAACATGAGCTTTTTGCCATTGACTGTAGGCATTAAATAATGCTGGAAGTCTTCATCAGATTGCCAGGATGAAAGCAATCAACCATAAGCCTATATAGTTTTTTCACACAATCCTTTGCCATTTTAATATACCTTTTCTAGCTCTTTCATGATATTGATGTTGCTGGTGTTTCTGTTACTTCTCTCTTTTCACGAATGTTAGTCCATGCAAAGTGCTTTGCTAATTTGGTTACTGCAGTTTGTTGGGCATGTTTTTTGTCAGGATGTTTAAAGGCCAGATTTACTTAGGGGTTGTTGGTACTAATCAGGTACTGACCTTTAATAACGCTGATGGATCTAGGCATTTGGTTAATCTCAAACCTGCTCCTCAGTGTCTTCTGGGCAAATACAAGCTGCTAAGGCACTGGTTTCTATAAACTAATTTGTAGTGTTAGTATCTTCCCAGTTTTTACACCCACTTTGTTGATTCATTTTGTGGGCAATCTATTAATCCACAGCTATACTGAATAACTTGGATCACTAATTGGTTAGTTGCTATTACTATTATTTTTTTATTTTTTTTTTTGTGGTTAGCTGTCTTTCACATTCTTTGCTCTTTACATACTCTTTTGGAGACTTTCCTCCTCATATTTGGCATTCTCTTTAATTCTGAAATATTTATAAGTAGCATCCTCTCCAAGTCTCCAATTATTAACATTTTCAGTCAGATCTATATTTTCCACTCTAAATTTTTATACTTAATAACGCATTATGAGCACCTGTGAAGTACCAAATTACATCTGTATATCTGCAGAAAATTGTGGAGATTAGTTGGCAAATGGATTAGGTTCTCTTCTGTGTCAGCATACAATTTTAGGTCATCCATAAACAGTAAATATCTTATTGCTTTGGTTGGATTCCTCCATCTTCCTTATGATAGTTCGGAATCTTTGTTACTTTGAGAGGCTGGCTTTGTGGGTTTAGTGTGAAGCAAAACAAGAGAGACAGGCTGTCCTCTTGGAAAATGCCTCTTCAGATGTGAACATATGCTCTCATTTGGCCTTATTCACAGTCATCCATCCTTCTGCTTAAGAAATCTATCACTTTATCATCAGTATTTTACAGCTTCATAATTCAATTGACTATGAGTGGAGCATACTGTCAAAAAATGTTTGGTAGTCTATCCAGACCATTCATAAATTTCTACTCCTTTCTACAATCCTCTATTTGGTCTTTAGTTCCAAGGCAGCTCCTCCTACATCCCTTTTGTTCTTGTTTCAAATAGTTCTTCTACATAATGTGGCTATATATGTTGTCTGCTATTATTTCTATTAGTAATTTACAGGTGAGCATTCTGATCTGGTGGCTCCTCAACTTGTATTGTTTCCCTAATCAGACTTTTATAGAGTACTTGGGTTATTTGCAAACAGTTGTTTTTGTTCTTTGGCTAATGCTTTAATTTGTGCCTAGTATTCGCAGCATTTTTGTTGCATCTGTTCATGGTTACTCATGTTATACAGTTGACTCTCAACTATCAACATGTTAACTGTCCACACAACTATGACATCACACATCAACTACTTGCACAACTATGACATCATGCATCAACTATCCACACAAAATTGGCCATATGACATCCATCATGCAGTGGTAAATTTTCTATTGTATAATTGCTTTCTATTTTCTATAATTATTTTGTTGTTTTTATTTATGCACTAGTCTATATTGTACTTTATACTATAGATTTTTTTATATTTATATTTTTTCTCTAAGTGAATGTCAATTATCCACATTTTTCAAATATCCACACGCAGATAGTAGTCTTCAATTTTTTATTTTCTTGCTATTTTTGTGGCCAGTATGAATTTTTAAACAAGACTGAAGTCTTGATTTTTGTGATGTAGTGTAGGTACAAAACCCACATTTAAAAGGATTTTCTCAGTTTATACTCTTTTTTTAGTACTTTTTATAGCTGTAAGTGGGGCTTCCACCCACAGCCAAACACTTCAACTATGTCTGAACTTGGTCTAGCATTCATTTAAGGAGGGTGACTGTGCCTTTTAATTAGTGATAGGACGATACCAAAATTTTTAACGATTCCGATTCCAATACCACTAAAAAGTCTCGATTCCGATACGATTCTCGATTCTGATTCTCAATATTTTTAAATTTAATTCTATACTTGTTTTTCTGGAAATTGTCATATTTTACTCTGGTAAGATTAACTATTTACATTATGAGTATGGTAATATAAATTATAATAGATTGGTTTAAAAATAAAAATCAACTGTAAGTTGTAACAATTCATTTTAATCTTCTTGATTACACATCATGGATATACATGTTTTAATGTATAGCTACAATACAATAAAAATAAATTTGTTATCCTCTTTCATTTAAATTTTAAAATTTACATTGCAAAACTGGTTCAATTAAAAGTTAAAGAATCATTTTAAAAATCGGAAATCATGGTACAATTCTCTCGATTCCGATTCCTGAAAAATGCTCGATTCTTCCAATTCCCGATTCCGATTCCAATTAATCGTCCCATCACTACTTTTAATGCCCTTATTTAAATTTCTATGGCCTGGGGCTGTCCTGGGATTGAATTCAGGTAAATTGTTAGGTTGTTCTTCATCATACCTGTTGCCCCAACTATGATGGGGAGAATGGCAGCTTCTTTCAATCTCCAGTTTCTCTCTGTCGTAGATAAGCACCTGGTATTTAGTGAGATTTTCCCTTTCTGCTCTATTAAGGCTGTAGTCATTTGGGACATTGACCTCAATAAGTAAGGCACACCTTTCCATCTTGTCCCACACTACTATGTCTGGTTTTACTGCTGAGTTGTCTATAAAAGTAGCAGTTGGAATTACTGTCATAGTATATAGTATAATGGTTATTTCCAGTGACTAGTGCAGATGTATGGTCCCATAAATTTTTACTGCATTCCAATTCTAATGCTGTCATGATCTTCCAATGGTATATTTGCAAATTTTATTGTGTCTGGCTACACAGTACCCATCTGCCATGAGCACCCTACAGCCTGATATTAGATGGCCAACACTTTCCACTTCAACATGACAAAATCTACACCTGTCGTTATTACTCAGTCCAGCCATTTTTTTAAATGCATTTGTTAGGAGTGCAAAATCTTGGGCACACATTATTAGCCACTCTTGGTCATATTGCAGAACTCCTCTCCTTAGCAATTACAATGATCGTTCTTTATTGACGTAGTCCTTCTGTAATTCTTTATAGTATTTTCCAGCTCTTTGATGTTGTTCCCATTCTTCTGCATGTTTGGCCTGTTGTTCCTGCATAGTGATGTTAAAAAACCATTTTTTTTATGTCCATGTTGTCGTTTTTTTCGTTTTTATTGTTTTTTTTTTTTTTTTGTTTTGTTTTTATAATTAATATAGATATTGCCAATTTAATTATAAGGTATACTTTTGCAATGATATATATTATAAAAATAAATAAATAAATAAATAAAGATAGGCCATATGGTACCAGTATAGAATGTCCTTTTTCAGCCTATTTACAGAAAAAAACTGGCCTCTTTCTTGCACTGAAAGTCTCGTATCTTGAGATCCGTTAAACTTGCGAGAACACTGGCTGGGAGCTGACTGCCCATTGTCCAACCTTTCCAGGATTCTCCCATCCATGCCTCGGATTTTGAATCTCCCATTTAACTATCCTTTAGACCCACGATGACATATCCCCCCCCCCCCCCCGAGACCATCCATATATATACATACACATACACCCATATACATAAATACCAATATATACATAAATACTTATATACACATATTTATATCTATTATATACCCCATACACACGCATACATCCAGAATTCCAGATACATACGCATGCATACTCACATATATACCTACACAAACTCATACACCTCTATTTCGCCCTTTCATTACCTCCGAGATCATTTAGCACATACAGTAATATCCATACAGCCAAAAGAAACTGATTAAGCACAGACAGAGCAGCAAAGCTAGTATTTATATCCCAAAATGCAAAATTCCAAGAAAGTGAAGTAAAACATGGTGCTACATTGGCTTCATCAACATCCAAATCTGCAATAAGTACCAGTCCCTGTGATATTGAAACTATATGCTCTAATCAATCTAGTGATAATGATTCTTCAATGGAAATAGAATCAGATAATGAAAGTTAACAGCATTAGGTTAATACAAAGGTTAAAGAAAAAGATGAATATTTTTATTTTTTTTTATTTGGAATACATATATATATACACACACTGGTATTCTTGCCAATCACAATTATATATATTGTTTTATACCAGTATTATGTACTTTTTATTATGTATATTACAGAGCTGGGCACTTGCGTTTTTTTTTTGCGGTACTGCGGTACTGCGGTACTACCGCACTACCAAACCGGTACCATATAACGCAGTACCGCAAAGGATTGCTGAAAGTACAGCAGTACCACTACTGCATTTTTTGCGGTACTGCATTATGCGGTACCGGTTTGGTAGTGCGGTAGTACCACAGTACCGCAGTACCACAAAAAAACCGCAAGTGCCCAGCTCTGGTATATTATACCAGTACCTGTGATATTGAAACTAGCATATATGCTCTACCCAATCTAGTGATGATTCTTCCATGGAAATGAAGGTTAAACAACTTAGGTTAACAAAAAGGTTAAAAAAAAGGTGAATATTTTTTTTTTATATCTGGAATATACACACTGGTACTCTTGCCAATCACAATTATGGGTAAATCTCTAGGAGCGCTCCATTTTTCAATATTAAACATACACTCATAAAACATATACCATTTGAAAGCTCACATTTTTCTGAGTCTAAAAATATAGTAATTCAAAAGTATGAATAGCAAATAAAAAGTAACTAGGTTTAAATATAAAACCCTATACTGATCAATTCGTGATGTGTGATCTTTACGGGGGCTCCACCCCCGTACCCCCGAGACCTAAATTATACAAATGATAATGTAATAACATACTCATGTTAGGTTAGGTTAGCGTAACAATTACCAAAAATACCATCTTACAACACAGACTGAAGATTTATAACTTAGCCAACCTTTATAATGTAGTTAATTAAATCGTTACTTTTTATTTGCTATTGATACTTTTGGATTACTACATTTTTAGACTCAGAAAAATGTGAGCTTTCAAATGGTATAATGTTTAATATTTTATGAGTATGTTTAATATTGAAAAATGGAGCGCTCTTAGAGATTATCCCAATTATGTACATATATTGTTTGAAACGAGGAAGAATGTTTTATGTTCTAGTTAAAAAATATATATACATATAAAAAATGAGGGTTTGTTTTTCCTTTCTATTATATACTTTTTGCGTGATTCAGTTTTTCTAAAAGATGACTATATAAAGGGTGTCAGGAAATGATTGCCCCCCCCCCCTGTACAGAAGAAACTGAAAGGAATAGAAAAAAACAGACAAAACCACGCGAAAGAGCGTTTAATTTTGAATAAAAAACACTTGTTTTAATATCGGGTGTTGCCCCCATTTGCAGCTCTGACGGCCATTAATCGACGGGGGTATGATCCCAGAAGTGTCTCAAAGAGATCGGTATCATGACTCATTTCTTCAAGGACTTCGTTGATCTTTGCAGTCATAATTTCTGTTGAATACCGATTCTGAATGGGTTGTTCCAGCATTAAGGACTCCACCCGATCCTTCATGATGGATCAGACATGTTCACAGACATTAAGATCGGGAGAATTGCCAGGCCATTCATTATTTCCGAAAAAATCAATGTTATCGTCCTTAAGCAGTTGTTGAGTCGCAAGTGCTTTCATACAGGGGGCTTTGTCGTGAAGAAAGGTTGCCTGTTCAACATCCAAAACACACTCGGGGGTCTTTCAAAAACGGAATTACATGTTGGGCTAAAATTACATTTCGAAAATAGGCCCATCCCAACTGGTTCCTCTTGGTTTGATAACCCAGATGAGCTTCCGAATAGAGAACATAATGAAAACACCCACACATGCTGGATTTTTTACTATTTCTCGATACTTCTGGTCGTCTGGGACTTCATCAGGAGTTGTTGCCCAAACCCGATCATTCTGAAAATTTGGTTTTCTGGAGACATAAACGAAGAATTCATCGCTGACAACCAAGTGAAGGAAATCGTCTTCTGTCCATTCCTCAAGATAATCACAAAACCATAGCCGATCTTCAATATTAAGATCACTCTTCCGTGGCTTAGCTATTTCATGCCAAGCACTCAAGCCTTGGCGAACTCGAAATTGATGCACAAGTTGCCGATTGACTATCTTACCACGACGGATAAGTATCTCTTTCGCTACCTCAGAGCAGCTCTTCTTTCGGCGCCGTGATGCAGCAAGCACAATGTCTTTCGATTCTTGAAATAATTTCTCCGGTCTTCCTCCTCGAAATTCTGTTTCACAATCTTCAGGATTCTTATTCCAATTCCTTTTGACAAAGTCTTCTGATCTTTTTAATCTCTCAGCCACCCAGTGTCAAGTTATGAAAGTTGCACCAGCTTCCTTTGCTTCACGAAATGTGACAGCTCGAATGCGGTCAAGAACTCGCTTTTTCTCTGAATCGTTCAAAATAAATGATGCCATGGTTTCTGTGGGGAAAAAATGGTAAGAATTAAAATCACAGGAATAGAATATAATGGTTTTTATTCAGATTTTAACGCTCTTTCAAGTGGTCTCACCGGTTTTTATCTATCTCTTCTAGTTTTTGCTCTACAGGGGGGGGGGGGGGCAATCATTTCCTGACACCCCGTACTAGGTATAACTGTATAAGTAAGTATGGTAGTATAGTAAATTATAGGTAATACTAATATACTTATTAGATTAAAGGAAGAAAAATATGGAATAAGTTTAAAACAATAAAAAGCAAAAAAACAAAAAAAACGGACTATCTTTGTTTTAAACAAAAAAAAAGACAAAAAAAAAAAAATGACCACTATTCCTGCGCAAATCTTTTGCAACTTTTCCGAGCTATTAAGGTGGCTGGTACTCTTTCAGTTTCTACTTGTCATATTATTTATTCCCTCCAAAGTGCTGGGCCAGTTTAATTATGGAAATATGTTGCATTACCCTTGTATTGTGGTGTTCACATACCAGAGCTATTGTAGGGCTACTCAAACTCCTCAGATACTGCCCAATGCTAATGGTCAATGATCAGTGCAGCTGGTTAACCTCAATCAATCCCATTCCTCCAAGTTTCCTTGGTAGGTACAATCTGGGAAGACACTGGTTCCAGTATGTTGTTCTATTTAAAGTGAGGATTTTTCTGGTCTTAACATCGTTTGTTTAGTTCTTCTATCCCAAGGTATTTGTAGGAACTGTCCTTTTCCAAGTCTTTAATCTCAGTGTGTCTTCCTAAATTGATGTTATGGGTTTGTATTTTACTACCTTCACTAAGTGTACACTTAGCACACTTATCCAATCCAGACTTCATTTTTATGTCACTGGAGTAAGTATGGATGATCCGTAATAGGTATCCTAAGTTTTGGTCCGAGTCTGCATATAGCTTTAGATGATTCAAAACACTGTCTGGATTTCTTCACCACCTAATTTGACTGAGGTTGTAAGCCCTTGTTGTTATTGCTAAGTAGTTTGCTTAGGGGGTCCAAGGTGAGACAGAATAGCAAGGGTGACAAGCTGTCTCCCTGAAATATACCACTCATAATCTTGACATGGGGGATGGATATTTTTCCATTTTCATGGATGAGATTGATGTTTGTTCTCCATTTTGCAATCTGGTTTGTTAAAGTGTTAATAATGGGAGGATGGATTTTGTACAGCTTGAGGCATTCCAAAATCCAGGATTGTGTGATACTATCAAACGCCTTTTGATAGTCTATCCATGCCATACTTAGGTTTCTGCCTCTTTTCTTAGTCTTCAAGAATAGTTCTGTTGATGAGTAGCTGATCCTTTGTTCTAAAGCAGTTTCTTCTACATCCTTTTTGTTCTTTCTCCAGATAGTCTCCAGCATCTAGGTGTTCATATATACTGTCTGCAATTAGGCCTGTAAATAGTTTATAGGTGGTGGTGAGGCAACAGATTGGGCAGTATTTATTTGGGAGATTTGTCTCACAAGTCTTAGGGATGAGGGTTGTATCTCCATTTGAAAACCATTCTGGTGTTTCTTCTTCTCCCTGCAAAATTCTGTGAAAAGCAGCAGTGTAATGATGGTATAATGCTGTGATCTGTTTCAGCCAGAAATTTGGGAGCTTATCTAGGCCAGGTTTTTTAAAGTTGGAGAAATTTGCCAATTTCCTTCTTATCTTATCTTCCATTATAAATAACTCCTCCATTTCTGGTTTACCCTCATTTGCTACCCTGATGATCTCTATCCAGTCAGCATTCTGGTTATGCTGTTCAGGGGTTTCAAAGAGGGGCTTCCAGTATGCCTCCAACTGGGTTTGATCTGGTGGGTCATGGACTGTTATTCTTTCTCTAATGAGATTTTGGTAAAAGCCTCTAAGGTTTAATGAAAATTGTTTGTTATGGTTTTTCATGTCAATTTGCTTTTCTTTATTTCTGATTCTATTGGCTATGGCTGGGATTTTTCCTTCCAATTCTAGCACCTTGTCATGTAGTTGATTATCGCTCAAGTTATACTTTCTCTTTATTTTCCCTATTTGTTTTTTGAGTTTTCCTTGTTGTTGGGGTGTTTGGAAATATTGTTTTAATTGGTTTAGTTCTCGTCTGGCTTGTGTAAGTTGTTTAGTTAATTTAACTTTCCAGGTAGGAGGTTTTGGTTTACACTTATGGTTTTGACTAGGGGGCTTTGGTCTGAAGTTTTGGACAAGTTTCTGTTGTGTATATAGGCCAGCAGCATAATTTACTTGGTTAAGTTCAGTAATACCTGTGTTGACTGGGACTAGTCTATTAATTGCTACATTTACTCTGTATAATAGTTGTTTAAACTATCTATTTCACTAAGTTTTTCTCTTTTTTGGTTTATACTCCTTTTAGTATTTTTAATAGCTGTAAGTGGAGTTTCTACCCAAAGCCAAACACTTCATCTATATCTGAACTTGGCTTAGCGTTGATTTGCCACTAGGATTACGTTCTTTTCTTTAATAGTCCAGTTCATTGTGTCATACCAGCATATAGTTTTGTTGGGCCCATTGTCTGATGGAACAGCTGGGGTCCAGGGTCAGCACCTTGACCTGGTGGGATCCCCCACATTGATCCCTTTGGTGAAGAAGAATCTTTTCTGGGACTGAGAAAAGTTGACCATTGCTCACCTCACTCACCTTGGTGCATAAGCAGGTTGAGGGGACCTTCTTATCCTGTGTAACATCCTGCCAGTGTGTGAGCTTTCCTTAGTAGACATTACATCCCATTCTTGTTTGTGGAAAGCTACATACAGGATGGAGGTTTTTCTCCCACACCCATCCCTTATTTTTAGTCACATTTTACAACATGCTGGGACCACATGGGAAGTATTCTTTCAAATCACCTATGCCCAGGGATAAACCCAGTATGAACTTTTAAATGCTGTTGAAGATTACTTTTTCATGCTGCAGTGTAAGAACAAATATCACATTTAAAAGGTTTATCTCTTTTTTGGTTTATACTCCTTTTAGTATTTTTAATAGCTGTAAGTGGGGCTTCCACCCAAAGCCAAACACTCCAACTATATCTGAACTTGGCTTAGCGTTGATTTGCCACTAGGATTACGTTCTTTTTTCTCCAATGGTACAGTTTATTGTGTCATAACGACATGTTTTTGTTGGGCCCATTGTCTGATGGAAAAGCTGGGGTCCAGGGTCAATCCCTTAACCTGGTGGGATCCCCCGCATTGATCCCTTTGGTGAAGAATCTCCTCTGGGACTGAGGAAAGTTGCACCATTGCTCACCTCTCCCACCCTGGTGCGTAAGCTGGTTGAGGGGACCTTTTTATCCTGGGTGACATCCTGCTAGTGTGTGAGCTTTCCTTAGTAGATATTACATCCTGTTCTTGTTTGTGGAAAGCTACATACAAGTGGGAGGGGTTTCCCCCACACCCATCCCTTATTTCTAGTCACCTTTCACGACACACTGGGACCACATGGGAAGTATTCTTTCAAATCCCCTATCCCCAGGTCCTCTCTTTTTTTGGTTTATACTCCTTTTAGTATTTTAAATAGCTGTAAGTGGGGCTTCCACCCGAAGCCAAACACTTCAACTATATCTGAACTTGGCTTAGCGTTGATTTGCCAATAGGATTACATTCTTTTATTTTCTCCAATGGTCCAGTTTATTGTGTCATACCAACATGTTTTTGTTGGGCCCATTTTCTAATGGAAAAGCTGGGGGCCAGGGTCAATACCTTGACCTGGTGGGATCCCCTGCATTGATCCCTTCGGTGAAGAATCTTCTCCTCTAGGACTGAGAAAAGTTGCACCATTGCTCACCTCACCCACCTGGTGCGTAAGCGGGTTGAGGGGACCTTTTTATCCTGGGTGACATCCTCCCAGTGTGTGAGCTTTCCTTAGTAGATATTACATCCCGTTCTTGTTTGTGGAAAGCTACATACAAGTGGGAGGGGTTTCCCCTGCACCCATCCCTTATTTTAGTCACCTTTTGACACACTGGGACCACGTGGGAAGTATTCTTTCAAATCCCCTATCCCTAGTATGAACTCTTAAATGCTGTTGAAGATTACTTTTCTGTGCTGCAGTGTAAGAACAAGTATCACATTTAAAAAGTTTCTCTCTCTTTTGGTTTATACTCCTTTAGTATTTTTAATAGCTGTAAGTGGGGCTTCCACCCAAAGCCAAATGCTTCAACTATATCTGAACTTGGCTTAGTGTTGATTTGCCGCTAGGATTGCATTTTCTTATTTTCTCCAATCATCCAGTTTATTGTGTCATACTGACATATATTTTTTTGGGGGCCCATTGTCTGATGGAAAAGATGGGGTCCAGGGTCAATTCTTTGACCTGGTGGGATCCCCTGCATTGATCCCTTTGGTGAAGAATCTTCTCCTCTGGGACTGAGAAAAGTTGCACCATTGCTCACCTCATCCACCCTGATGCGTAAGTAAGTGGGTTGAGGGGACCTTTTTATCCTGGGTGATGTCCTGCCAGTGTGTGAGCTTTCCTTAGTAGACATTACATCCCGTTCTTGTTTGTGAAAAGCTACATACAGGTGGGAGGAGTTTCCCCCGCACCCATCCCTTATTTTTAGTTGCCTTTTATGACATACTGGGACCATGTGGGAAGTATTCTTTCAAATCCCCTATCCCCAGGGATTCAACACCAGTATGAACTCTTAAATGTCTTTGAAGACTACCTTTCTGTGATGCTGTGTAAGAACAAATATCACATTTAAAAGGTTTTTCTCCAGTATGAACTCTTAAATGCACTCGAAGACGTCTTTTCTCTGCTGTAGTATAAGAACAAATATCACATTTAAAAGGTTTTTCTCTTTTTTGGTTTATACTCCTTTTAGAATTTTAAATAGCTGTAAGTGGGGCTTCCGCCCAAAGCCAAACACTTCAACTATATCTGAACTTGGCTTAGCATTGATTTGTCGCTAGGATTACGTTCTTTTTTTTTCTCCAATGGTCCAGTTTATTGTGTCATACCGACATATGTTTTGGTTGGGCCCATTGTCTGATGGAAAAGCTGGGGTCCAGGGTCAATACCTTGACCTGGTGGGATCCCCTGTATTGATCCCTTTGGTGAAGAATCTTCTCCTCTGGTACTGAGAAAGGTTGCACCATTGCTCACCTCACCCACCCTGGTGCGTAAGCAGGTTGAGGGGACCTTTTTATCCTGGGTGACATCCTGCCAGTGTGTGAACTTTCCTTAGTAGACATTACATCCCGTTCTTGTTTGTGGAAAGCTACATACAGGTGGGAGGGGTTTCCCCCACACCCGTCCCTTATTTTTAGTCACCTTTTACGACTCTTAAATGGTATTCAAGACTACATTTCTGTGCTGCAGTGTAAGAACAAATACCACATTTAAAAGGTTTTTCTCCAGTATGAACTCTTAAATGCCGTTGAAGACTACTATTGTATGCTGCAGTGTAAGAACAAATATCACATTTAAAAGGTTTTTCTCCAGTATGAACTCTTAAATGCCGTTGAAGACTACCTCTGCATGCTGCAGCGTAAGAACAAATATCACATTTAAAAGGTTTTTCTCCAGTATGAACTCTTAAATGCTTTTGAAGACTACCTCTGCATGCTGCAGCGTAAGAACAAATATCACATTTAAAAGGTTTTTCTCCAGTATGAACTCTTAAATGCTTTTGAAGACTACCTCTGCATGCTGCAGCGTAAGAACAAATATCACATTTAAAAGGTTTTTCTCCAGTATGAACTCTTAAATGCTTTTGAAGACTACCTCTGCATGCTGCAGCGTAAGAACAAATATCACATTTAAAAGGTTTTTCTCCAGTATGAACTCTTAAATGCTGTTGAAGACTACTTCTGTTTGCTGCAGTGTAAGAACAAATATCACATTTAAAAGGTTTTTCTCCAGTATGAACTCTTAAATGCTCTCGAAGACTACATTTGTGTGCTGCAGTGTAAGAACAAATATCACATTTAAAAGGTTTTTCTCCAGTATGAACTCTTAAATGCTGTTGAAGAGTACTTTTGCATGCTGTAGTGTAAGAACAAATATCACATTTAAAAGGCTTTTCTCCAGTATGAACTTTTAAATGCTTTCTGAGGTTATCTTCCCGTGCTGCAGTGTAGGTGCATATATCACACTTAAAACGTTTTTCACCAGTATGAACTCTTAAATGCTTTTCAAGAGTATTTTTCCATTTTGTAGTGTAAGAACAAATATCACATTTAAAAGGTTTTTCTCCAGTGTGAAGTCTTAAATGCCGTTGAAGACGACAATTGTATGCTGCGGTGTAAGAACAAATATCACATTTAAAAGGTTTTTCTCTTTCTTGGTTTATACTCTTATTTGTATTTCTCTTTTGGTTTATACTCTTTTTAGTATTATTAATAGCTGTAAGTGTACTTCCAGTATGAACTCTTAAATGCTTTTGAAGATTACTTTTGAGTGCTGCAGTGTAAGAACAAATATCACATTTAAAAGGTTTTTCTCCAGTATGAATTCTTAAATGCTGTTGAAAACTACTACTGTGTGCTGCAGCGTAAGAACAAAAACCACATTTAAAAGGTTTTTCTTGTTTATTTAAAGAAATTCTTATATGCCTCTTAAGATCAGCATTACTTGTAGCACTGAAATCACTGAAATCACAATCTTCATATTTAAAAGGTTTTACCCCTGTGTGAATCCTTAAGTGAGTCTTAAGTCTTTGTTTTATTACTGTTTTGTATGAACAAATACAACATTTAAATGTGTTCCTTTGCACAAATTTATGATTCTCATCATCCTTTAAGTGAACTAAATTATTGTCATGATTTGCACTGGATATAGAGGTATGTACGTGTTGTTCATCGGCAAACATTTTATTTCTATCAAAATCTGATCTTGCTTCTGAGCCCAGCATGGAGTGTCCCTGAAAGTGAAATGTATATTAGTATAACTGCTTTACAGAAAATGTATGTTACTAAAATTAAACTTAAAACATTATTCTTTTCTATAGCTACTGAGAATATGGTGGCATCATCACTGACCAAAATAATTTTTTAAGCAATTTTATACTAACTGTAGTCACCCTTGAAATATTCACTTTCAAAATTGAAAATAATTCAAACACTTCCTTCATTATGGTCTTTATATTTCCTTTTCTCTCTTCGTTTTTAACTTAAAAATTTGTTGACTAATCCACTTTAATAAAGTTAATCTCTTTTTGAGCTCAGTTCTATTTTTAAAACAATGAATCTTTATATTATAGAGAACTTGCACATGGCACTTCTTCCAATATGCTTTTTAATGTAAACCCTTATGTCAAGTAGCATTAACAGCATGTTAAGTATTTTTGAGTAGTTCAGTCTGTTATCACTCTACATATTAAGCGCAGTTGGTGTTTCCTCCAACAGTACTAGGTCATTAGGTATACTGAACAACTAATAAAATTTAATGTTACTGGGAGGAGGGGAATACTCAATTGAGGAATAAAAATGAAGAGATAGTTTACCTCAAGCTTGAGTTAGCTCAACTATTTTGGTTTCTCCAGTGAAGATACATATGCTATATGTTTTAAAACATTTATGGGTTCTTAGCGAGATAGGATTTAAGTGTTTAAAGGAAAACCAAATATCTTTCTCTTGATGTATACTTCAGAATCAGTGAAGTTTAATATTTTCCCTTAAAAGAAACATCGGTCAATTCTTCTTTGATTTGATGACTGAACTCAATATTCCTTCCATCAATTATTATAAAGAATTTGTTTTGATGTAAGGTTTGGGAAAACATTTTCCTGTCTTCCAAATTCAAATTTTAAAATCTTAGTTATTTTCAAGACGCAAAAGAGCAATATAACTCTGAGGATATTTATTTAAATGTTTCTCTTCTTTGACATTTTTTAAATATAATCTCTCTCATTGAAATTAAAGATATAAGTCTGAAGACTGCAATTATATTAAGGTGAATCTTGCAGATGCAGATGCTAGAATAACTACACTGACTGGTAACCAAATAGGAATTCTATACACTAATCCCTCATCATCCAGAGGTCAGACTCATGTTTCCATCTCTAGAATTGACTTTGAGAGAAATGCTTTCTTAAGTTCTCCATCTCATGACCAGGTATCCTCTGGTCATCTAAAGTTGTCCTGAACCAGGTGTTTACTCTTCTTTTGAAGACATCCACATCAGCACCATTTGTATTTTGTATTTTTTGGGAGTAACTAGTTAAACAGTCTTGGTCTTCTGACAACAAAGCTAATTTCTTTCGGAGTTGAGGATGTTTCTTGTGCAACCATTAGTTTGAAAACACTACACATACTTCCTTCCTAATTTTCCACTGTTGTCTCAGTAGTTATCAGGTTTGAGATTAGGAACAAGTATCTCATTTTCCAAGTGTGTACCTCTCTTCTTTCTTCTTCCCAAAGAATATATTCCTCTGAATTCTTATATATATATATATATATATATATATATATTATATATATTATATATAATATTATATATACTATATGATCAAAAGTATTCGGACACCGCATGGTTTTGGGAAAAATGGTTTTATTATGGCATTTAGTAACCAGTAGGTCCACCCTTTGCTTTTATTACAGCGTCAACACGTTGAGGCATACTTTCCACCAGTTTTCGGTAAGTCTGTGCAGGAATGGCTCGCCATTCCTCTTGCAGAGCTGATGCAAGAGATGCAAGTGAAGCCAGGCGTGGTGTGTGGTTTCGTATCCGTCGCTCCAGTTCGTCCCACATGTGCTCGATTGGGTTGAGATCGGGGCTCTGAGCAGGCCAGTCTAACAAATCCACCTTATTTTCATGAAACCAGTCCTGCACACGCCTTGCAGTATGGCAGGGAGCTCGATCCTGTTGAAACAAACAATGGCCATCTCTGTAGTATTGCCACAGTGTAGGGAGGGCCGAATTGTCCAGAACGTCGAGATAAATGTCAGCGTTCATGGTAGTGGGTATAACAACCAACGGGCCGAGCCCTAGCCAAGAAAAACAACCCCATACCATGATGGACCCTCCACCAAACTTCACCGTTGGACGCAGGGTCGTGGAGTCGGAGTCATGGAGTCGTACGTTTCAGGGCGGAGTCGGAGTCGGTAAAAAACTTCCGACTCCGACTCCAATTTCTGTCCTGTGTCACCCTTAATTTCTAAATCCTAAATACTAACATTTAGGTTATTTAGTTTTTTTGGTCAATAAACCTTATTCATTGATAGCCCCTAGATTAAGTTTTTTTAATATTTTTTTTTTACATTTTCAGAATATACAATTAATATTTATTTAAATATAAAATATAAAATATAAAATTTCACACTTAGTGTGGTGGTGATGAAATGTCTTATTATTATGATAATTATAGAGTGAAACACTAGAGGAGTCGGAGTCGGATTTTTAGATTTTTTACAATGTGTGGAGTCGGAGTCGAATTTTTGACAATGTGTGGAGTCGGAGTCGGAAAATTTTGGACTGACTCCACAACCCTGGTTGGACGTACACAGTCAGGAAGAAGCCATTCTCCGGGCTGTTGCCACACCCAAACACGTCCATCAGACTGGAAGAGTGAATACCGGGACTCGTCGCTCCAAAGAACAGTTTTCCAGTCCTCCACGGTCCAGGAACGACGGGAGACACACCAGGCCAAACAACGCGTGGCATTTACTTTGGTAATCAGTGGCTTGTGTACAGCTGCTCTACCATAATAACCGAGTCTGTGCATCTCTCTGCGGATAGTTACAGTACTAACGGAGGTACCGGATGCTCTTCCTACCTCCTCAGCGATGGAAGCGGCAGAGGACGTGCGGGACTTCTTGACATGTCATACCAGACTTCTTCTATCATGTTCCGTCAGTTTGCGTGGTCGTCCGGAACGCTTTTTCGCGTTAGTTGCACCATCGTGCTTCCATCTCATGATAACATCCGCTACAGTCGACTTTGGTATATCCTGTTTGGCTGCAATGCAATGTTTCGTATAGAAACGTTACTTAAATAACATCCGATGACGAGTTCACGTCCGCGCGGCATGGCTTCACAACAGTTACTGATAACTTAACAGAACACCTCAGCATTATAGTTTCACCACGCTTTTTCCCAGCATACCTTTCGGCGAAGGTGATATTTGCAGAAATGCGGATTTTCCAGGGTGTCCAAATACTTTTGATCATATAGTGTATGTGTATATATATATATATATATATATATATATATACACATTTAACTGCAATGACCACGCAGTATATTAATGTATAGAAACGACATAAGTATAGAGGAGTGTTCTGCACACGAGGAAGAGAGAAAATGAACAAATGAAAAATGAGGTGACCGCCTGGGAATTGAACCCAGGATCTTCCGATTGCCAGTCAGATATGCTACCACTACACCACAGGCCTCGATCAGTCAGAAGTCGTAATTCTCCTACATAGGGCAGAAACCAATGCCTTGAGAGGGCACCCTCGCAAATCATGAATATGTACATTTAACTGCAATGACCACGCAGTATATTAATGTATAGAAATGACGTAAGTATAGAGGAGTGTTCTGCACACAAGGAAGAGAAGTAATGAACAAATGAAAAATGATGTGACCACCCAGGAATCGAACCCCTGGGTTCGATTCCTGGGTCACCTCATTTTAATTTGTTCGTTATTTCTCTTCCTCGTGTGCACAACACTCCTCTATACTTACGTCGTTTATACATTAATATACTGCGTGGTCATTGCAGTTAAATGTACATATTCACGATTTGCGAGGGTGCCCTCTCAAGGCATTGGTTTCTGCCCTATGTAGGAGAATTACGACTTCTGACTGATCGAGGCCCATGGTGTAGTGGTAGCATATCTGACCGGCAATCGGAAGATCCTGGGTTCGATTCCCGGGCAGTCACCTCATTTTTCATTTGTTCGTTATTTCTCTTCCTTGTGTGCAGAACACTCCTCTATACTTACGTCGTTTCTATACATTAATATACTGCGTGGTCATTGCAGTTAAATGTACATATTCATGATTTGCGAGGGTGCCCTCTCAAGGCATTGGTTTCTGCCCTATGTAGGAGAATTACGACTTCTGACTGATCGAGGCCCGTGGTGTAGTGGTAGCATATCTGACCAGCAATCGGAAGATCCTGGGTTCGATTCCCAGGCAGTCACCATTTTTCATTTGTTCGTTATTTCTCTTCCTCGTGTGCAGAACACTCCTCTATACCTACGTTGCTTCTATATATTATATATATATGGGAATGAACTCAGAATGGTCCCCTGAGTTTTTTATGATACACACAGACCGTGCATAGAACAAGGAACTCTTCTGGTATAATTAAATCCACTATAGTCTGAGTAAGTAATGGTAAATGACAAATACCATAGTTTTTCTTTTTCATGATGCTAGCTCGATGCAGGCAACGGGTCACTCACAAAGAGGTCCCATAAATATAGCTTCCCTCACCAGCTATCTCCAAACCATACCTAATTTTAGTGTGCAGTGATAACCAATTTGCGCAGTAATAATTTAAACTTGTGCAGTGATAAATTAGGTTCTGTATTTGATATAAAAGCTGATTTATCACTGCATACTAAAATTAGATATGCCCCAAACACATGTTGCATCATCAGTTAGGAGGTTTACATATCACAATTACTATCACGTTTCATTTTTTACTGCTGAAAGTTTACGTAGCTATATGATTTACTATCACTTTTGCTATAATGCTTTAAATATATTTATATAGCACAGCCTCCTGTCTTTCTGTTCTGTTGGCTCCTAATATGTTATAGCTATCAATATGTGAAGCAGATGTATATGGAAAAAAAGAGTTATTTCTACCTAATAATTACCTACCTCCCAATCATCATTCAAATTTCCATGACTGAGCAAGTCTTTGGAAAGGCTTTGTTCATACAACTCAATTTCCTCCTCTTTAATTTCAATGTCTTCAGTTTTAATGCTCAAATGTTCATTAATCCAGCAAAGTTCTTTTTCACCTTTGTTCATTTTCGAATCTCATTCAGTGAACAGTAAGCAACAAAAATTTTTTTTAAATCTTTTTCTTATGTTCTTTCAGATTTTTCCTTTTCAAGGCAAAACTAAGGTGCTTCCCTGAAATTATAGATGATGTTTAATGAGTCTCTGATTTGTGCTTTACATTCCATACAGGCCTAGAGGTTTACAATATAGCTATCAACAAGACTAGACATATGTAACAGTATTACAAAAGTTACAAGCTACTAAATACTTGAGGATCCACTCTGGGGTAGCCAAGAAGGAAGTAAAGTAGGAAAGGTAAGGAAGTGAAGTTATAAAAAAATTCCAAGTACAACTCTCACACTAGGTATGGGGAAATCTACTCAGAAAGTTTTACCATGGATGCATATTATCTTGTGTACTTAACAGTGTAGCTTGTACAGTGATCCCCTGACCTGCACAAGGTCCAATGTGCACAAATTCAGAAATAGGACAAGAATATTTCACTACCCTTTTTTCAATCTGCACAAGCTAAGATTCAAGGATAGGTCAGCACAAATTTTTTAAAATTGTAGTAAATACTAAAAAAAAAAACTTTTTCACATATGCAGTATGACACGTACTGTATGATATGATACAATGCTTATGCGTATGATATGTATGATACATACAATACTTTAGCATTTGATTTGCAGCTGGCAGCAACATGCCTAGTGGCATGTCCCTTGTACAACTGGCTAGTTTAGATGAAGTTCTCTCTCTCATATTCCTCTGAATTAATACAGTATTTTTATATAGTGATGTTTTCAGAATGTTTTTTTTTACAAGTTTTTACTATCTCTACTTCTTGTTATATATTATTTTACATGCATTATTATTTATATACATTTATTGTACAATTATTTAAAAGCTTTTATCTAGGTAAAAATTACTTTATACAGGTAAACCTCGATTTATGATGTTCCAATTTACGATATTTCGTGTTAACGATGGTGATGAATTAAGACCACCTCCCTATTTGTGATCAAAAAAATTTGCATTAACGATGGCCATCGGTTGGCCAAACTCACTGAAGCTTGGAAGAGGGAACGCATCTCTTGCACAACCCTCAAATTCAGCCTCTCCAGACTCCCCAGAGGCTGTGTGGTTGTCAGAGTGACATCTCCATTTCACCTACACGAGTCCCCTTAGCCTCGAATGGGACATGTGATGATGACCAGGCTTGTTCTTAATGATGTAGTGAGTGTTGTTTAATTGTTTTCTATTGATTTTATGTGTAAAAAAAATTTTTTCAGTGATACATGTGTGTTTGGGACTGGCTGGGAATGTATCCCATTGAACCCCATGTTACAATGAATTCAATTTACAATATTTCAACTTGCAATGGGGTTTTCAGGAATGCAACCCCATCATAAATCGAGGTTTACCTGTACATGATTTTTTAAACTTTTATATTATGAAGAGGTCACAGGATCACTGTATTAAGGATTCAATTCTCAAACTAGAAGGCTTTAATTTCTATATACTTTAAATTCAAAGAAGGCTAAGATCTAATGCTGATTTTAAGATCAGTTCAACCTTGGACCTAAATGATTATTTTAATGAAGTTTCTAGATCAGTGGTTTCCACCTTGGTCATGGGGCTCCTCGACTAGGGTCAAAAAGGGTTCCTATATTCATTATCTAATTCAATTTATATAATGTTTAAGTTTTATCATAAGCTTGAGGGTCAGGAGGTCCTGTTGGTGGCCAATTTAGGGTCACAACAAAAAAAAGTTGGGAACCACTGGTTTAGATCAATGAACTAACAAATTTTTAAAGAGTTCTAACTTTGATTTTGGGTTTAATTTTAACCCTTTAACGCCAACGTTTTTGTAGGGTTAAGTCTAAATGCGTGTATTTGAAACACTAAGTATTCGACTCAGTCGGCGTTAGAGGGTTAAATGACTCTGGACTATGAATTTTAATTAACTAGGCCAATGCTTTTTTAAATTCAATCTTACCTTCCAATTTTATACCAATTATGACTTGGCTTTTTTACTTCTAAATCCAAATTTATTCAGTCATTCAAAATTAAATTAAAACTTGGAGCCAGTTAAAATTCAAAAAACTAAAAAAAATTTAATTTGAAAAAAAATTCAACAAAACAGATTCATAAATATGAAAAAAATGTAAATTTTGATTTTTTTAAGAATATTTAGTATAACTTTTCTGCATCAATAATACTTTCATTAAATACAGGGTGTCCCAGAATTAACTATTTCAATGAAATCGGACAAATTTTTTAAACACTTTTATTTATGTTTATCATGTTTAATATGTGTTAAAAATGTATAAATTTCTAAATTTTTTTCATAATTTTATTTTCATAATTTTTTCATTATCTGGTCCAATGAAAGACCGTCTGAAGTCATAGAATGGCAGAGAGACTCTCCAAAAGTTAACGTGTGGCTTGGAATGACCAAATCCAAAATTTATGGCCCATTCTTCTTTGTGGAAGCAACTGTAACAGGTACCGTCTACCTTGATATGCTTCAGCAGTTTCTCGAACCACAGCTTCTTGATAATGTTGTGTTTCAACAAGAAGCATTGATCTTTTGGCGATAAACCTTTGTTTTTATGAAACCCCATGCAAAGAAATCCAGGGGTGTCAAATCCAGAGAATGCGGAGGCCAAGGTCGAGGTCCTCCACGTCCAATGCACCGATTCGGAAGGCGTCTGTTGAGGTATTCTCGAACAATTAGAGCATAATGACATGGTGCTCCATCTTGTTGAAACACAACATTATCAAGAATGCCATCATCAAGAAGCTGAGGTTCGAGAAACTGCTGAAGCATATCAAGGTAGATACCTGTTACAGTTGCTTCTGCAAAGAAGAATGGGCCATAAATTTTGGATTTGGTCATTCCAAGCCACACGTTAACTTTTGGAGAGTCTCTCTGCCATTCTATAACTTCAGACGGTCTTTCATTGGACCAGATAATGAAAAAATTATGAAAATAAAATTATGAAAATTTTTTAGAAATTTATACATTTTTAACACATATTAAACATGATAAACATAAATAAAAGTGTGTTTTTAAAAAATTTGTCCGGGTTCATTGAAATAGATAGTTAATTCTGGGACACCCTGTATAAAAATTAAAAAGGTATGGTTTTGGATTTTTTTTGCTTCCACCTGAATAATTTATTCTGATAGTCAAGTTTGTCACTCCATCTTAGACCTACAGTTTAATGTGAAATCCAAACCATGCCCCACCACAGGCAGTCAGAAATTACAAAATCCTCATCTGGACTCAATCTTACACCCTCCCAATCAGCATCCCAACACCCAGCTACCCAGAATACCCATTTACCTACCAACCAATTTTTTTTATTGGGAAGGATGAACAGTTGGGTTTTGCTGCGTGCTGCATGCTGCATGCTGCCTGCCATCACTGGGTCTCAATCCTTGGGCTGATGGATTCATAGCACTGCCCAACAAAAAAAAATTTTTTGCTGCTGATTTAATTCTAAGACCTGTTTCTGGATAATATTGATGTGCTGATTTCAAAAATCACCTTAGATTTTGTCCATCACATCAGGTTTTTGTGCAATGCAATATGCCTATTTTGGGTGATCCATGAAGGGCACTTATCAAAATTGATGATTTTTGAGACCTGTTAACAGCTGTTTTGCTGTTAAAATTTTATCTGTGGAATACGCAAATCTGCGCATTAAATCTAAAAGTAACTCAATGACCAAAACGGAGGCAAGAGCTTGGAATGCTTTTGAGGCAGTAGTTAAGAACTTCCTAGGAAACAAAAAGTCTGAAAATTATAAAGATCTTGTAAAGGATTTAGTTGTAAACTTTCAGCAGTTGGGTTGCAACATGAGCATTAAAGTTCACTATCTCAACAGTCATCTGGATAAATTTTCAGAAAATCTTGATGTTAGTGAAGAGCAAGGTGAAAGGTTCCACCAAGATATCAAAGTGATGGAAAAACGATACCAAGGAAGATGGGATACCCATATGATGGCTGACTACTGCTGGAGCCTGCAAAGAGATTGTCTTGACATCTCTCATTCTAGGAAGTCCTATAAGAGAAAATTTATCAGCACTGAAAAGTAAGAAAACAAGAAAAAGACAATGTTAAGAAAACTGGTCCTGTGCTTGCTTTAATTAATATGGATTCATTTTTTGCTTATTTAAACACTTTTAATCACTTTGTGTCAATATTACCATTGTATATTAAAGTTCACTCCCTGCACAATTGTTTACTTTTCCATGCTGATTCTGAGTATGTAAAAACTTATTTTTTGAAAAGAAAAAAATTGGGCATAACCCTGCCAAAATGCGATATCTCCAAAATATCCGTATTTGATTGCTCGAAAACCTGACCTGATAGGCAAAAACTAAAGTGATTTTTTAAATCAGCATACCAAAGTTACCTAAAAACAGGTGTTAGAATTAAATCAGCAAAATTGGTGTTGGGCAGTGTAGTCAGCAATGCTAATCACTACACCACTGAGGCACAAATATGTTAATATGTATGTTAATAACTTAAGGTTTTACTCATGATGAGCAATGCTGAAAAAGGTAATGCAATTTTTTAAATAATTTGTATAATACTTAATCTTAACCACAATTGTGGGATCAGGGAGGACCCTGATCTGGTTAATTTTGCACAACAGAAACAATAATAGCAGTTAAGTGTTAAACAACACTACATAATCTTCTAAATATTTGCTTACTCAATTATTTAAAACACTAAGTAGAAATTTACGATGACCATGATGACATTAAGAAGAATGAGAGTAATGACAAAACCTAATAGGTAGTTTGCCTTGTCCTAAAATCAGCTAAAAAAAATTTAATTCTGCAAACATTTTTTAACAATTTTTGTAAATGCATTGTGAAATAATATATATAATACAAATCAGAATGCTCCCCTGATATAACTTATATGTTAGGTTTATGTTTAAACCCTAAACCTAAAATGTTGTAGCCCTCATATAATACCTATGCTTGCAATGTGTTTCACAAGCTGCATGACATGGGTACTTGCCAAGTTGCCACAGTCCATTTTGTCAGTTGTATTGTTACCAGTTGTTAAAAATAAGGGTGCTAGTCTGTGATAAGAATAATTATAGGCCAATAGCACTTGCCAATATACTTTCTAAGGTGTTAGAATATGTCATTTATAATAAGATAAGTACTTATTTGCAGACGTATGACAATCAATTTGGTTTTAGAGTGAAACATGTTACTGACATGTGTATTTATATGCTAAAGGAAGCCATCCTAAAGTACAAGATGTCAAGTAGCAATGTATATTCCTCTTTTTTGGATGCATCAAAAGCATTTGATAGAGTTAACCATCACAAACTTTTCAAGAAACTCTTGTGTCGAGGGGTACCTAAATATATATATACTTAGGATACTTGCATCCTGGTATACAGAGCAAACCATGTTTGTAAGATGGAAAAGCACTATATCACCAGGTTTTAAGGTAACTAATGGTGTTAGGCAAGGAGGTATATTATCACCCTATCTTTTCTGTATATACATGGATGACCTTACCAATGAACTAAAAACTGCATGTACTGGCTGTGTCATTGGAAAGGAAAAATTAATCATTTAATGTATGCAGATGACTTTGTTCTTCTGTCACCCTCTCCCCTGGGCTGAGAGTACTATGAGAGGTATGTGAACAATATGGTATAGAAAATGACATCACCTGTAATGAGGAAAAGAGTTGTACAATAAAACCTTCATTATCCAGCAAGCTCGGGAATTAGGCCATTCTGGTTTCCTAAATTTTCCAGTTATCTGAGGGTACCATTATTAACCTAGGAAAAACCAATGTACAATAATAGTAAAACTCAAATTTTGGCTATACTGCACTGTACACCAATGTAAACTATATTGTAATCAACATAAACACTATGCTAAGTAAAAATTAGGGTGGTCCATAAAATTGAAGTTTTGATTTTTTGTTATTGCCGGGCGGTAACTTGTGAGGATGAATGAGAAAACACCTCTGGCCAATTTTTTCCTAAATCAATCACTTTTTAGGGGTAGCACACACTACTTCATTTTTGCACTACCTAGTAGATTTACTTGTATATTATGTTCAGTTCCAGTAATACATCTTTTCCTTGACAGATTATTGGTGTAGTGTTCATTGGTTGTGTTTAGTGGTTGGATATATGATGACAAGTTCGAAGCTTTGCTTTTATCTCCTTGAAGGAGATAAAGTGAAGGACAAGCTTCTTGGAAGCAAATTATCATCACGTGGAGAAGTATTGTCATGCTTCCTTCGTCACCACACTAATCTCAAGGGAGTTGAAGGAAAGTGCTCAAGTAGTGTGGGGTCAACTTGAAATATTTTGGAACAAAGCTCGAATCCCGACAAGGGAAAAATACAAAGGAATCCAAAAGATCTTGGACCTTCACCAAGATTGGATCAAAATAAAAAAAGGACGAATGAGGAAGCCAGAAGCAGGTGAGTTGGATGATCAATGATAAATAAAATAGTTTCTTGAGAGTATGACATATTATACTGTACAATAGTCAATACATTTATCATATATTATATATATTTATTATTTATATTTAGGTGTACAACGAAGAGGGATTCAAGGAGACACTTCGGAACCTATTTGATATGGCACATGCTGATGCCTTGTCTCTAATCAAAAACCCAGAAGACAAAGCCTTCTTGCTGGCCCAGCAGAGCCTGGAAGACGGGGATGCATGGTGGGAGTAGACAGAAAAACAGCAGAAAAAGAAAAACAAGCTGCCCACAGGAAGATGGAGGAGATGCGAAAGAGAAAGGTGAGATTGTTCTTCAAATTCCTACTTTCATTTGATTGCAATGATTAGGTTGTTCGTTAACACTAATTGTCCATTTTCTTCGATTGTATTGCAAGCAGTCAATGAAGGTGCATCAACGTCGGGTACAGCAGTATTGGTGTCCTCAACAGAATCCTCAGTCACTGACGAGTCATCCTCCACCGAAGATGAATGGGCAAAAGGTGGAAAGCAACCTCCAAAACAGGTGAAAAGAGTCAAGAATGTGATAACATCAAATCTAGCTGCTGCCCTAGATCGGACACACACTACGGACAGGATGGCAACCTACATAATAGCAGAGACTGCATTGAGCCTCGGCCACAGCCCAATGAATTTTAACATCACCCTGACCTCCATCAAACGGCAGAGAGAACGACATCGGATCATGATCTGCAGTAGCCTAAAAGCTTCCTTTCAGTCCGGTCCTGCAATCATCCACTGGGATGGAAAACTTATTCCAGACCTCCTCAACACCAGAGACCATGCGCATGTGGATCGGCTGCCTGTGCTCATTTCCTCCTTTTCGGGTCAATCTCGGCTCCTTGGAGTCCCCAAAATACCAACTGGATCAGGAGAACACCAAGCCAGCAGTTTTTGAATTATTGACTGATTGGGGCCTCGAAGAATCTGTCGTGGGGATGTGTTTCGACACCACTGCCTCCAATGCTGGTCGTTTGAATGGAGCGTGTGTGTTGTTGGAGCAGAAGTTGAAGAAAGACCTTCTCCATTTTGCCTGCCGTCATCACATCATGGAAGTGATGATCGGTGGAGTTTTCACTGCTTGCTATGGCCCAACGAGTGGACCTGATGTTCCATTGTTCAGCAGGTTTCAGAGCAAATGGACCTTCATCGACACAGGAACATACGGCACCGATGGGATGATGAGGAGGTGCATCGACTCTTGGCCCCCATTAGAGATTGGATTCTCCGCTTTGCTGAGGAAAAACACTCCTCAAAATCCTTTCGAGATGACTATCAGGAATTCCTCGATCTGTCCATCATTTTCTTGGGAGGGAGCATTGACAACTACACCTTCAAGCACCTGGCCCCATGCACCAAGCCAGATGGTTATCTAAGGTGATCTATTCATTGAAGATGTGGCTGTTCAGGGGACAAATCCCAGCCCTCACTCCACGAGAGCAAAAGTGTCTTAAGGATGTCAGTGTCTTCGCTGTTTCCATCTACCTGCAGGCATGGATGACAGCGCCAATAGCTGCTGCTGCGCCTCGCAGTGACCTCAGTCTTCTGCAGAGTCTTCGGGAATACCATGACCCCAAAATTTCGGAAGTGGCATTAAAAAAACTCACCGTCATCTTTGGTATCTTTCGGAGGAGATGGTGGGCCTCGCGATTTTCGATCCTGAGGTGTCTGAAGAGACTAAAACAGCAATGGTGAAGGCGATGGAGGAAGTTGAAGGAAAGCCTGATTGCCAGAAGAGAAGAAAAGGTGTTGCTGAGGGGGCTTCAATCGAGTCACTAGCAACAGCAAACTCAAAAAGACTGCTGTTGTCTCTGGGGTCAGGTGTGGGATACCTGAGGAAGGAGGTGCAGGTTGGGACAGTGATCCTGATTACCAAATAGCGAAGAAATCAGTGGCAAACCTCTCTGTCGTGAACAATCATGCAGAGAGGGGGGTTGCTCTCATTAATGAATACAACGGCTGCCACACCAGGAATGAGGAACAACTGCAGTATCTCCTGCAAGTTGTTGCTAACTACAGGAAGCAGTTTCCTCAACCACTGAAGTCAGCCTGGCAACTGGGCGAGAAAACAAAGATCAAATGAGGTGCAGAGGGAATTGTTAGTCAATTCATTTCAGAATTGTTAGTTACCCTAATAGTCATGTACTGTCACCAAGATTAACTTTGCTGTGATTTTCAGATTATACCAAAAATTCGTGTCATGTGCTACCCCTACAAATTAACTGATTCAAATAAAACTTTCCCAGAGGTGTTTTCTCATCCATCCTCATAAGTTACAACCCAGCAATAAAAACAAATCACAAAAAAAAATTCCACCCCTATAAGAGTGGACCACCCTACTAAGTATGTATGGGACAACTGAAACAATTAAAATTTAGTCTTATTTTATTAAAAATGTTAAGGATGTTCTAGATTTTTCCAGATGACATCGGAAAGCTTCCCAGTTTCTAGATTGGTGAATTGTATTGGCCTAATATGAAATTTTGCCAGTTTCTAAATTTTTCCAGGTAGTTGATTGCCAGATAGCACAGGTTTTACTATATTTTGATTTTTAGGTGTAATCTACTGAAACATGTATCATGTGGGTCATGTAATTATTCACAAGCTGCGAGATGAACTCAGTATTGAGAGGCAACGTAAAAAGCTGTATGTACAGGGTAACATGCTAGTAAGGAAATTTGGTGTGTGTTCAGAATCAGTTAAAACTTATCTTTCTAGAACTTACTGTACTGCATTGTATACATCCCATCTGTGGTGGAACTATACAAAAACTACTATGAATAAACTCTGTTGCTTATAATAATATTTTTTGTATGCTATGTAGGGAACCAAAATGGTGCAGTGCCAGTTTTATGTTTACTACACATAACCTACCTACCTACCAGCCAAATGTTAATCCAGAAAGATATATATAATTTCATTACTAGGGTCCAAAACAGCTCTAATGTGTTACTGTGCAATGTCCTGTCTTCAGATACTGTGTACCGGTACCTCTCACCTATATGGCAGTCTTGGTTCAGACAACTGCTGGTTTACAATACCTTATTTTTGTAATGTATCAAAGATTATATATGTATATTTAGTTGTGTTATAATAAGATTATATTTTGTATGTTGGGTTAAATAGCTATGCTGACCTTATTTTTGTATTACGTTCAGTGTATAATATGTAAGATCATACTTGTATGTTAGGTTAAGTGGCTATGGATTGTGAATGATCTGCAATAAAGATGTTTTGTTTGTTGTTTGCTTGTTCCTATCTGCTTAGCAAATAGCTGGTGAGGGAAGCTATATTTTAGGGCCTCTTTGCTAGTGACCCATTGCCCACATTAGGCTTCCATCATGAAAAAGAAAAACTTTTGTATTTGCTATTTGGTATTACTTATTTGTATTTACTTATTTGCTATTTACTATCACTTATATGCACCTTGGTGGTGTAGTGATTAGCATTGCTACTGTGAGTCCATTGGCCCCAGGATCAAGACCCAGTGATAGCAGGTGGTGCACAGTAAAACCCAGCTATTCATCCTTCCATAATAAAAAAAATTTGGTTCATAGATAAATGGGTACCCTGGGTAGCCTAGTAGTTAAGACACTGGGCTGCTGGTAGGGCATGGTTCGGATTCCACATTAAACTGTAGATCTAAGCTGGAGTGACAAGCTTAACCTTTGTCAGAATAAACAATTCAGGCAGAAGCCAAAACCAAACCAACTAACCAAGGTATAGTAGATTTAATATTCCAAAATGGTTCATTGTTCCATGTACAGTTTGTGTGTAATACAGTAAACTTCTGAAATAACGGCACTCAAAACAACAGAATACTCGAGATAATGGCACTTTTAAAAATTGTCATACACTAAAGAAAATGGCAGCACGCATGACTTTGTTTATATCCAGTGCCATTTTGAAAGTGAACTCTGTACCGACAACACGTGGAACGCTCAGTGCTACATTTATAACGTTAAATTATAAGTGAATACACCCCCTCTCGCAATGTCTCCGAAATTTACTAAGAAAAAACAAAAAATAACAACTTGGGCCGCCGCACAATCGTGCATGGACATGGTTGTCAGTTTTTTTAACAAAATCCAAGCTTCAAAATGCAAGAAGTAATGCAAGCACATATGTTTAAAAACACGATGTTAACAAAAACAAGCATCCGCGCAATAAGGTGACAAGAAAATTCTTGAAGAAATCAATTGAAGAAAATGCACCCTCTACAGATAAAGCACTCGTGGTGGAGAATTTAGAATAGTTTTTTTTAAATTTTAAAATGTTCTTTTTGCTTTATTTACGTACTGTGTATTTACCAGTTAATAAAGTAGTATTCATTATCTCTCTATTTCTTATTTATCCCCCTTTATTTACGCATTAAGTACATTTAAAAAAAACTTCCGAGACTGGAAAATTCGCAATAATGGCACCCTCAAATCCCCAAGGGTGCCGTTATTTGGGAAGTTTACTGTATATATATACATATATACCCGCAAGGGGGTTCTAAACTCGTGCTCTCGAGTGCTCTTTGTACGTGCTTGTTCCTGGAGGTTTCACGTGCACCCTCCCGGCCCTAGCACCCAAGAATGATGGGGCTCGACCCTGCAGTCCTTGGTCTTTTTCCACTTCGACTGTCCCCTCCACCCTTTCTTTTTCCTCTCACTTTTTCTTTGTTTTTCCCCCCCGAGATATGCCCTATTAAATAGAGGCAAATTGGTTCTTTCCAAACTTAAAAAAATATATATATATATACAGGGTGGGAGAAAAGTCTAAGGATTTTATACATAAAACTAATTTGTTAATAAATAAATAAATTCCAATGATATCACTGCAGTGTATACAAGGCCAGGAATGACCTGAGGCTAGAACAGGAAGGCCCTCCCTAGTCTATCTTGTATTATGGGCTATTTCTTATAATAATTGTGAAGAAAGTTTGTGTTTATTTCAAGAAAAATATAATAAACCACCACCAAATGCAACCACTCTTTGATACTAGAAGCTAAAATTTTTGGAAACAGGGAGCCTGGTAAAAGATCATCCAAGAAGCAGAAGGCCAGTAACAGCAACAGGAGACAATGACAACGAAAATGTCCTGGCCAGTTTTGAAGTTGATCTAACAACTTCAATGAGAAAGTTGCAGAGAAATTGGGTATTTCCAAGTTTTCAGTAGCAAAAATATTGAAATCACAGGGGTACCAAGATTACAAACCCATTTACTCTCAGCTCATATATGATGATGATTCTGATAGACAGCTGCTGCAGTTTGCTGAAAAAGTGATACAAAGTTCAACAGTGATTCAGATTTCCTTCAAAAAGATCAAATTTTCAGATAACTGTCTGGTTTAATGAGTAAAGGAAACAAACAACATTCACTACTGAGTGAAAAAAAAAAAATATGATTGGGTAAACCCATTAAAATGGCTACACTAACAGTTTGGGTGTGTATTAGTTATTCAGAACTCATTTCCTTTGACACATTGAGATACAATGGATGGAAAACACTATTGTCAGGTATTGAGAGAGAAAGTTTTGCCACAATTTACAAACATGTTAGCAGGAATTGGCTTTATCAACATTGATGGAACACCACCACATTACTATGCAGCTGCCTGTAAGATTCTGGATACAAACCTTGAAGGAAGATGGCTTGGGCAGCAAGTGGCCAGCCAGATCACCTGATTTAACCCTTATGATTTCTGGCTTTGGGTTTATTTACATGACAAACTCTACATTCCTGGTTTTATCTATCCAAATGTAAATGCTCTTGGCTGTAGATGAAGAACTGAGAAGGATCCCACTTAATATGTTCAGAAGAACAATGAAGAGTTTCACAGGGAGAATCCACGAATGTATCATAGCAGATGGAAAACGTTTTGAAGATTAAATTATAATTTAACAAAATACAGTCATATGTCTAAAATCCAAACTCCCAAACTACAAAACTATCAAAAATCCAAAGCAAATGAGTAAACAAGGCAATTCAAAAAGTTCCAAGTCCTGCCACATCATGTTTACATAGTGCTCACATCACCCAGCTGATTATGGCCAGCATTTATGTTGGATGATGAAAATAATGAAAACAACTTTGAACATTTACAGTTTCAAGTAAACAAAGAAGAAGCTGATTTGCTATGGTATGCTAAAAGTGCTATGAACAAAGTTACAAGAATTAAAAGAAGAAACACTTAGCCTGTGGGTGAACTGCAACAGTGAGGCACCTGTAGTCCATCAGATGATTGTTAATATGGTTTTGAGACCAGAAGATGAACATGATGATAAAAGTGATGATAAAAGTGAAAAAGAAGCAGAAAAAATTACTATGGAACATGGAATAGCACTAGGGGAAGAATACATAAAATTCCTGGAACAATAATCTCTCATCACTCGGTAACAAATTATGAGTGTTTACCAAATTCAAGAAACACTCATAAGAGAGAAAGCTAATTCATACAAACAACTGACCTGCCACAGCTGTTTCAGAAGTCTTCTAAACATACATCACCAACAGGCCTAACTCCACCTATGACATGACCTATAACTCCTGATGATAGTGACATTGATGAACCCTCCAACAATTAATTTGCGCAGCTGTCAGCCTTGCAGGGAAATAAAAGAAGTACTGTACTAATGTTTTATTTTATAAGCACTGTTTTTGACATACTGTACATTGTACAGTCTATATTACATATCATACTATCTTCCTATTATTTATTTATTCATTTATTATCTAAAATTCAAAAATTTCACAGATCCAAAAGTCTGTAGATACCTAAGCTTTCAGATTTTAGGTATCAACTATTTGTATGGATAAAATTCTTGTAGACATTTTGTTTTTGTTTCATCATTTGAACACTTTTCTATCTGTATACTGTTGTTAACTAAATAGTTGTATGTATTAAATCCTTAAAGGCTTTTCTCCCACCCTGTATACATATATATACAGAAAATTAATTTCAGGTTCCTGTAAATGGTCTCTGGTGCACTAAATATTAGGAATTTAGGGTAGAAGTCAATGGTTATTCAATCAACTGAGATGGAAAATTCATTTTTATTCAGAGCATAGGCTAGAAACACAGTATTAGGACAAAGTAGTGTATTTTGCAACTTGTAATAATTAATATTATCCTTTTCCATCTTATAATTATAATAGACTATTATAATAAGTGATTTCTTGAGAACTTTATTTAAAATATGAATTTCCAATTCAATGTGTAAGCACATGCTTTTTTGCTTACGTCTATCTACACTCTTGTGAAGGATTCAAAGGTTCTTCATGATTGTTATCAAATCTAATTTGTATACTTGTAGTCCTTGGTCCTCATAATCATACCATCGAGCTTTGTTATCGATTTTAGGCACCATGAATCTCCTGACACTACCATCTCTCACAACACTTAAGTCAGGCTGTAACTCTGGGACTTCAATATCCTCATCTGAATCAATTATCAGGTAACCACCTTCGATGTCATCATTGTCTATCACTGTTTCAACTGATTCATAACTTCTAACCAAAAGTACCTTGTTAACCTTGTTGTGGGTCTGAATCAGCAAGCATGGCAATTAATACATTCTCAGGGTAAGCATAGTATGCATTTTGGTAGAGAGTTTTTAGGGCTATCTCCCTGGCTTCCTTGTGAGGAAATTTCAGCATCCTTTGGAGCATATTATAAAAGTTCTTAGCACTATTTGTGCATTGATACTCCTTGATCTGGAACCAACTTGGAAAATAGACCAAGATACAAAACTTTGCGTGACTAGAACTTTGGAAGGCTTCCTTTGAGATGTATAAAATCTGAGGATTCTACATGCCAGAGTCAACCACCTTGAAGGACAGATCAGTCCAACTTCAAGGAGCTCAAGATCAGGATCAACACAGCCAAGCATAACAGCCATACAGATTCTGTTAGCATAATACTGATCAGTGCTGAGGTCCTCCAGTACTTTGTTTGGAATAACTGGAAATTTTGAATTCATAATTGGCTTGAATGAAATCACATCCCACTGAGATACACTTCCACCAAGTTCAACCCCTATCTTTCCTGAAAATGAGTCTGGGCTCTTTGTTGTTCCATCCAGAGTAACAAAGACATGATGAAGTGGGAGCTCATTACAGTGTAGTAGGCAAATGCTCCACTGCAAAGGTCTACAAGCAGTTCTTCCAGGCATTTGACAGCTCCACCATTTGAACCAGTCATTGTATTAGTCCCATCAGATCTTATCATGGCAAGTTTGGTTTGTAATTCAGTGTCTTTGAGGGCATTGTATATCTCTGTTGCAATAGTTGGCCCCTTGCCATTACTTGGAGTCACATGTGAGAGGTAGAAATCACCTGAAATAGTATTCAGAAATTAGAGAATTTTTTAGATATTTCAGGGTTTATATCTATTTTCCAATTTCTATATCCAAAATTCATCTTAATAAATATTTTCAGTAATATCCGTTACAAAATGCAAACTAAAGATCAAAATTTTAAATCTTACCAGGTTCTCCTACAATTACATAGTGCTCTTCTAGCTCAGTTCTCCTGTAATATTAGCCATTCACTTCAACTGTCACCATTGTTGCATCTTTGCGACCATCCACATAAATAGCATCCACCAATTCAAACAATTTACCCTACTCTTTTCTTAGGCTTTACAATATTTTTCACGGTTCTAGGAAATTTCGCCGTAAGACAAATTCGCCGTAAGGACATTTCGCCGTAAATTTTTTTAAAAATAACACTGGGGAACAAATTTCAATTTTTTGTCTATTGAATTAGATTTGACAGTTACTTCTAGGTAATTTGGGTGCGCTGAGCACAAATTTTTACTCAGTTTTGCTCTATCAGGTCCTGATTTTGCTCAACACCCCTCCTCTTTCGTCGTATTCATAAAAAGGTTTTTTTCTCAATACTCGCTAAGTCTTTTTGCAGTTACACATTATGCAACTATGTTTTTATCTAGGTATTTGTACCTATTGTTATGGTATTGTTGTATTATGTATATTTTTATATGTAACACCCTAAAAATATTTTTAATTTTATCATTTTTAACCCATTTTAATATTAGTAAATTAAGCTAAAAATATCATAGAATTCTAAAATTTTCTCGAGCGTTCCTGTTCTCTGTAGAGTATTCTAGAGGGACAACTAAAATATATAAAAGCGACTCGTTTCCAGAGTTAATCAGTCAATTCAGTCAGTCAATTCAGTCAGTCAGTCAGTCAGTCAGTCAGTCAGTCAGTCAATTAAGTTTGGGCATTAACATAATTTTGAATTGGCATATGATTTAGTGAGTAATTTTGTCATCGTGATTTAATATAGTTGATTTAATTAGACGTAATTTATATTGTACCTACTCATCCGTGTTTCTAGTTTAATTTCATAGATTTTAAGTACCTATTTCATAATAAGTACCTATTTAAACTAATTTTTGTGTTTATATTTCAGATTTCTTAAATTTATATGAATTAAGGGCTTTAAATACCTTTACAAATTGGCAGAACAATCAAGCAATATGTCATCAAGCACTAGAAAGTTCAAATGCAAAAACAACCCTGATTCCTTCTGTTATATATGTGGAAATTTTACACTTCCACATCAACGAGCAAATATAACTGACTTCGTAAAGAGCTTACTTAGCTTATTTTGGCATAAAACTGGGGGACCAAGATAAATCGTGGGCTCCACATAAAGCCTGCGACATTGGACGAAGGGTTCAGATTCAAAAATACCTTTTGGAGTTCCGATGGTAAGTTTATGATTTCATAAAACTACGTAATTTAATCACTAGTATACTGTAACTTACCTAAATGTAATTGTAACTTAGGTACATAAACAAAAATTTACAGAAAATGTTTATAAGAATCTCAAATATTGCATAAGGTTGAAACACATAGAAATGTTAAATGTTTGGGTGATAACTTTTGATAAAATTAAAAAACAAGTCTCTCGTCGCTTTTGTTAACGCTTTACAATTTTTTTTCCATATCAGGTGTGGCGAGAGCCTACTAACCACGAGACCGATTGCTACCTTTGCTTTGTCAAGACTTCGGGCTTCACTAAGAAAAATAAACATTGTATCAAGTACCCAAATTTCGACACCGCGATACGACCTGTGCTACATTCAAATGAGATCCCCATTCCAAATTTAAGGGTCTGCCAACTCAAGAATTAGTTGAAGATGTTCCTGAAAATATTGTTATGCACTTTGAGGAGTCAGACACCAATTTTGACCCCAGCGTATTTGAAAGTCAAAACGATCCGCAAAAGTTTAACCAGGCCGAGTTGAATGATCTTGTAAGGGATCTAAATTTGCCAAAAAAGGCTGCGGAAATTTTAGCTTCAAGACTTAAAGAGAAAAACTTGCTTACTTCAACACACACATTTCATTTTACAGAAAAAGAGAAGAAGAACTTGTTAAATATTTTAGAACAGAGGATAGTTTAGTATATTGCTGCGACATAGTTGGTTTGTTAAAGAAGATGGGGGTTGAGTCTTACGATGCAAATGATTGGCGCTTGTTTTTAGACAGTTTGAAAAGAAGTCTTAAGTGTGTGTTGTTGCATAATGGCAATCTATACGGCTCGATACCGATTGGGCACTCAACAAAATTAAAAGAAAAGTATGAACATATAGAAAAGGTTTTAAATCTTATCAAATATAGGGAGCACGAGTGGATCATATGTGTTGACTTAAAAATGGTTAATTTTCTGCTAGGACAACAAGGAGGGTATACTAAATATCCCTGCTTCCTTTGCTTATGGGACAGCAGAGCCAAGGAAGAACATTATTTCAAACAAATCTGGCCAGCACGAACATCACTTACTGTCGGAGAAAAAAACGTAATTAATCCACCTTTAGTGAGCAGAGATAAAATCATATTTCCTCCTCTGCATATAAAACTAGGCCTCATTAAACAATATGTAAAAGCTTTAGATACGAACGGCGAGTGTTTCAAATACATAACTTCAAAATTTCCAAGTTTAAGTTATGAAAAAATCAAGGCGGGAATTTTCGACGGTCCACAAATAAGAACAATGATTAAAGACAGCAATTTTCCTAATGTCATGAATGAACGCGAAAAAAATGGCTGGTTCTCATTCATGGACTTGATAGAAAACTTTTTAGGCAATTATAGGGCAGATAACTACGAAGAAATCGTAAAAAAACTTTTAAGGGACTACAAAGAGTTAGGTTGCAATATGAGCATAAAAATGCATTTTTTGAATAGCCATCTTGACCAATTTCCAAGTAATTTAGGTGATGTAAGTGACGAACAAGGGGAGAGATTCCACCAAGATATCAAAATTATGGAGGAACGGTACCAAGGCCGCTGGGATTCCCACATGATGGCTGATTACTGCTGGTGCTTGAAAAGAGACCTGCCATCAACAAGCAAATACGCTAGAAAGTCTTACAAAAAAAATTTTTGCCACAGTGAAAGCTTCATATCTGTTTGTTTTTTTTTTTTAAGTCATTTCTATCGTTATAATGTAATTTTACTATAGTTTGAACTGCTTGTATTCATGAAACTTGAAAAAAAAATTTAACACATGACTTAATTTTTAGTCCTAATTTGAAAAATCTGGAAAATGGCACATAGGCTGTCGACAAGAATCAGGACCTGATACAGCCAAACCGAGTTGAAATTCGTATTCAGCACACACAAATTACCTAGAATCAAGTGTCAGATATCATTCAATAAAATACGTGTTGCCCAGTGTAATCAATGGATGATTATTTAAGAAATTTATTTAACCAAACTATCACGACTTAACCTAACCAATCGTCAATGCCGTACAGTAAGTTTCAAAGTAAGATAAGGAATTTATTTAAGAAATTTATTTAACCAAACTATCACGACTTAACCTAACCAATCGTCAATGCCGTATAGTGAGTTTCAAAGTAAGATAAGGAATTTATTTAAGAAATTTATTTAACCAAACTATCACGACTTAACCTAACCAATCGTCAATGCCGTACAGTATAAAGAATTTTAATTGTGGTAGACTGCTCGAGGTAAACCACACACTTAACCAGCACCGGCTATTATAAGGGTTCAGTTAAACTTTTTTTTTTAATTTTAATTTTATTTTATTTATGGCGAAATGTCCTTAAGGTGAATTTGTCTTACGGCGAAAATGTTTATGGCAAATTTTCTGGTCACGATTTTTCACATTCTCTTCTCAGCTTGTTCCTGCAAAGTTCATAGTGCAAATTTACTCAATTTTAAAGACTCTTATTTAAGCAAGCTCCATAGGTTTTGACTAACAGTATTTAAATTTCAACACTTGTTTGAAATGTATGCCTTTTTGTGAAATACTTAATTTGAATCAGATACTAATGTACAAGATAATTGGACTGTTACCTGTCAATTACACTCATCTTATCAGTAGTAGTGATAATTCCATAATCCTCTAAAACTGCTGATGCAACTGCTGCTCCAGCTCTGTCACTTACTTCAGCAGTGTCCAAGATTTGAACTCTAATATTAGCAACAAGCCAACATTACATGGATTATAAATCATTTTCTCAAAGGTATTGTCAATAGAGCAACAAGAGTGTTCAAAGCATACTCATATTTTAAACTATACAGTATACCTGTCACACTGCAGAGCAAGGTTTGGTAGACTCTTCCTATTTTGTTCTGTCCTGGATTCCTGTTCACTGACACCAGCTGTTTCATCATGTGATTCCAGGCTGCCCTGACTTGAGAGACTGTTGCAATCACTGTCATGTATTGCTGCTGATCTTCATGGAACAACTTGAAAAACTCTTCTGAGCTCTTCCCTGGGGATAATAAAATACAATATGATTATGATACAAGGTAGTTTACCAAAGACGCAAAAATAAAATTTAATAATTTATAGCACAATCATTTCAAGAAACCCAGATTTTCAGTGGCCATTAATCAAAAGTTTTTTAATTTATATAGATCAAACTCACCGATTCTTTTATTTTGCTTGCTCCTGCTGTACTCCTCTACTTTTGTATCTGATGTCTGCCAATGTAAGGCATTCCTTAAAACCAACACATTGTCCTATTCTAGCTGTTTTCTGGTCCTCATAGCATAGTTTTATTCTGTCATTTTGAGTTGATACAAATGTTCCAAATCTCTTCTCCAATTTGAATCCTCACAGATGTCAAACAATTGGAAGTTTTTTCAATGAAGGAAGAAAGATCACTCCAGAACTTGTCACCACATTTCTTTTTTTGATATCTATCAAACCTACAAAATTACCAAAACTTTAATGTTGTGAATGCAAATTTCAATTATAAACCCGAAGTTAAGTTCTTGTCAAAACAGAATTTATTACCAAGTATTCTTATGATTTGAAAATCAGTGAATCACATGATTATGTTAATAAAATTACTGTCACAAACAAATAAATGTAACTATAAAAGTATGACATATTTTAAATCTTTTTGTAAGGCACTGAAAACTTGAGTCTTGCCTCAAAAATTCTTTGACTAGATCAGCTGCATGTCTGGTTGTCGATTTCTCTTCTGCCATTACACGTTGGATGACATCTTTACCAAGAGGAAGCTTTCTGTTGGGGAATGAGTCTGCTTGAAAATCTGTGACCTCCATCAAGAATTTTAACTGTCACTGCGTCTTAACATCCTACTATGCAGTATTTTTTGGCAATAAAGTTATCAAAATACATGTACTTATCAATTCTATAAATTCAACCTGAAAAGAAAAATATAATTTCAAATAAAAAACAAAATATTTGGAGAGAAAGGGCAGAAAAATTGCATTTTTTAAGCAAAAATGACAAAATATAGACTTTTTGATGTATTATTGAGCCTGCAGCCCTCTGCAAATGTTTTAATCTGCTTCAGAGGTAAAAAATACATCGTAAACAGTTTTTAAATTGTCTTTTTATCATGTCCAGAATCTGAGATAGGTCACTGGGTTCAAAAGTAGGACACATTACATTTGGAAAACATGAAGCCACTGGGGCCTATAGAGGTTATCCAAATCATGAGCTATAAAAAAAATCTATAAGCTCTCTCTTTTATTTATCAAAGTACAAATTTTTCTTAAAATTAACTAAATTTACTACATCATATGGCAAGTCATTCCAAAAATCTATTATTTTATAAATGAAAAAATATTTTTGTAGATGAAGTTCTACTAGTCTGTTTTCTAATTTTCTTATTATGCCCACGAATTATCCTATCAGCCTCAAATGAGAAAAAGTTACATATATCTGAACTGTCCAAACCTGAAAACATTTTGAACATTGCCAATTGCCTGCCAATGAATTATAGTCTCATGTTCTGGAAGGTGACCCCCGCCCCAAATTATGCTCTGGACCCACCCGTGTGATATACAAAAACATTTTTGGAAGCTATTAATATATTTTTGAGTATTTATAGAGGAAATTTTATTAAAGATTAAATGTGTGATTGAATGAGTGAGTCAGTTATTATGTAAAAGAGAATGGATTGAGAGATGAATGCAAAAAGGAAAGATGCAAAAACGCAAATGACAGTAATTGATAGGGTGGGAGGAGGTAATAATCGGGGAGCAGGGGGTAGGGGGCAAAAGAGAAGGATCATGTATTAGTATGAGGTGAAGGAAAAATGAAAATAAGAATGAAGCTAAATTGAAAGAAAATAAGGAGGCAGAAGGAGGGAACAGAGACAGCAAGAGAGAGGAAGTGGGGATAGTAAGAGGGGAAGGAGAGGAGGAAGGGAGTGAGAGTTGGGGAGAGAAAGGACTGTTTCTGCCACATCTCAGAGAGGGTGGAGTGGAACTATTGCAGGAAACTGTACATCTGAATTGTCCAAACCTGAAAACATTTTGAACATCTGTATCATATCTCCCCTCATACAACGTCTCTCAAAACTAAATATACCTAGTTTACTTTAATCTATCCCTGTATTCAAAGTCTTTGGATCACCTGATATAATCCGTCACCCCAGCCCATTTTTAGTTAGCTTTATAAGTCTAACTAGTGAAAATATCACGACCTAACCTACCCAATTGCCAAGGGCGTACAGTTGACCTAATGATTGGTTAGGTTGTCATGATATTTTAATTAGTTAGCCTTATAAAGCTAACTAAAAAAAGGCTGGGGTGACGGATCTTCAGGTGATCCCAGTCGTCTTAGTTAGGATAAGCTTGATTGTCATATGTTGCACACCTTTAAGCATATCAATATCATGTCTAAGGTGAGAGGGACAGTAGTCCAAGTGAGTCCTAATAAGAATTATGTAATTTACAGGTGACTTCCTTACTCTTTTAAGTTGTAACTAACATTCCTCTTAATAATACCTAACATTTTGGATCAAATGTAGAATCGGACCCCAGCCTTTTTTAGTTAGCTTTAAAGGCTAACTAATGAAAATATCACGACTAACCTAACCAATCGTTAGGTTAACTGTACGCCCTTGATGATTGGTTAGGTTAGGTCATGAGATTTTGTTAGTTAGCCTTATAAAGCTAACTAAAAAAGGCTGGGGCCCAAATTCTACATTTGATCCAACATTTTATTTGCTTTATTTCTAGCCTCCAAGCCAGTGGTTATCAACCTGTTTTGTATGGTTACCCAAAAACAATTCTAACCCAGCCCCATTATCAAATCATTAGATATTATTTTTGGTTAATATGTTTTAAATGACATGGGCTGGACCTGTAAATCAAAATAACTTTTTATGAGGTAGTTTTAGTAACTTTATTCAAATTTTTCACTCATTTTTTGTGCAAACTATTGTAGAAAATAATAATAATAATATAAATATATTATATATATTTAGTGTATTTGTAGTCAGGGGTGATATGACACCATGTTACTCTGTGACTTAATTAGTTTGTTGGTTTCTGTTTTGGCTATTTTCTTTTTTTCTAATTGGATTCAGTTTGGTGGTGTTTGATTGAATTATGATGTGCTGTTCGTGTGGTTTCGACTTTGAGAACTTGATTCGTCATGTGCCCTAGATGAAGACAAAGCATTGGATGTTTTTATTAATTACGGCGTTATTCTCTCATCCTTAACTTGCCCAAAATGTGACAGAGTGCCTAATACGAAAAGATCAGAAGATATTTAGGTGAAATAACCAATATTAACCTATTAGGTCAACTGTATGCCCTTGATGATTGGTTAGGTTGTCGTGATATTTTCATCAGTTTAAACAAAAATGACGAGAGCAAACTTTTCTGGTTAATTTTGAGTGAACATGTTAGGTTATGCTTTATTGTATAAAATACATTTTTCAAGTGTATTTTGGTGTGCTTTGTTTGAATGAGACTTTCATTTCTTGTGCAAATGAACAGAAATACAGTTGTCATTGCATGGCCCAAACACGTATTTCTATTCATTTGCAAAAGAAATGACGGTCATATTTAAACAGAGCACACCAAAATACACTTGAAAAATGTATTTTTTATTTCAACTTCAGGCCATCTCATTTGTGACAATTACTTTGTTTTATAACTTCCACGTATACGAGAAGGGACCTCAGTAAGAGATGTATGAAAACTAGATGCGAGGGTAAGAAATGAAAAAAGTGCTGTAATCTGGCATGCTAGAGACTATAACCATGTAATAGATTTAAATAATTGCACCTTTGTTTTCAAATCTAATAATTATGTTAAGCGTAGAATTGTTGAATCTAGTCTTATAGGCTCTATACAAAATTTTAACCTATCCGATGGTCAACTCTCTTTTAACAGAATTATATGTAATAAAATTAAGAATTTTGTAACATTACCCTCCAAAAATCTGTAGGCAACACAAGTACATCCATCAGGTCAAAGCTGATCGGAGGGGTCACTTAAGACTTAACTATCTTCTGATAAGAGGATGGGAAGGTTCAAACAAACAAAATATCTTTATTGGGATCATTCACAATCCATAGCCACTTTACCTAACAAACGTGGAGAATATGGAGGATGTGGAAGTTTTTCCCACCCAAGCTCCTCAATTTTTGCAGAAGTGATCCGAGGACAAACAAAAACTCAACTGAAACTTTACATGTTCATCAAAAAAGAAGGGGCGAACTTTTTGATTACATCTTTTTCATCCTTTTTCATCCGGTAGTTAAAAGAACACTTTCCACAAGTACAATCTTACATATTATACACTGAAGTTAATACAAAAATAGGGCCAACATAGCTACTTAACCTAGCATACTGGCATAGTTGATTAATTATCTGGCAATTTTATGTATATGTTATTACACGAGACATCATTAACTGAAAAAGATCATTTGTACATGTAGGAGAAAATAAATTGGCTTAATGAAGAAATCAGAAATTATGAAAGTAAAAGTTTAATAAAAATGCTGATGAATTATGGGAAACTGAGTTCAGATATGATTTTTGTCAGCTAATCCCTGATAATTAACTTCCAGGTGTATATATATAAACCCTGTTCTCTGTTTATGCAGTCATTACCAATTGACAAGGGCTTGCGAAGAGCCAAAACTATATTGGTGTTAACTTGTTTAGAAATAAAAATTTACGTCTTCCTAAAGAGTGGGTTCCTTCTTCATACTTCGTCGCGACTGCGTTTTTATATATATATATATATATATATATATATATATACCCGCAAGGGGGTTCTAAGCTCGTGCTCTTGAGTGCTCTTTGTGCTCGTTTGTACGTGCTTGTTCCTGGAGGTTTCACGTGCGCCCTCCCGGCCCTAGCACCCAAGGATGATGGGGCTCGACCCTGCAGTCCTTGTCATCCTTGGTCTTTTTCCACTTCGACTGTCCCCTCCACCCTTTCTTTTCCTCTGTCTTTCCTCTCACTTTTTCTTTGTTTTTCCGCTGAGATATGCCCTTTAAATAGAGGCGAATCGGTCTTCCCGAACTAAAAAAAAAAAATATATATATATATATATATATATAATATATATATATGCAATGACCGCGCAGTATATAATTAATAGAAACGACATAAGTGTTAAGGAACGTTTCTGCACACGAGGAGGAGAGATAACGAACAATGAAAAATGAGGCGAACCGCCCGGGAATCGAACCCAGGGCCTTCCAATTGCCGGTTGGACGCTCTACCATTATGCTACGGACCTCACTCAATCACAAATCGAAATTCTCCCACATAGGGCAGAAACCAATGCCCTGAGAGGGCACCCTCGCAAATCGTGAATATGCGCATATAACTGCAATGACTGCGCAGTATATAAATGAATAGAAACGACATAAGTGTTAAGGAACGTTTCTGCACAAGAGGAGGAGAGATAACGAACAATGAAAAATGAGGCGAACCGCCCGGGAATCGAACCCAGGGCCTTCCAATTGCCGGTTGGACGCTCTACCATTATGCTATGGACCTCACTCAATCAAATCGAAATTCTCCCACATAGGGCAGAAACCAATGCCCTGAGAGGGCACCCTCACAAATCGTGAATATGCGCATATAACTGCAATGACCGCGCAGTATATAAATGAATAGAAACGACATAAGTGTTAAGGAACGTTCCTTAACACTTATGTCGTTTCTATTCATTTATATACTGCGCGGTCATTGCAGTTATATGCGCATATTCACGATTTGCGAGGGTGCCCTCTCAGGGCATTGGTTTCTGCCCTATGTGGGAGAATTTCGATTTGTGATTGAGTGAGGTCCGTAGATAATGGTAGAGCATCCACCGGCAATTGGAAGGCCCTGGGTCGATTCCCGGGCAGTTCGCCTCATTTTTCATTGTTCGTTATCTCTCCTCCTCGTGTGCAGAAACGTTCCTTAACACTTATGTCGTTTCTATTCATATATATATAATATTTTTTTTTTAATTCGGGAAGAACCGATTCGCCTCTATTTAAAAAGGCATATATCGGCAGAAAAACAAAAAAAAAGTGAGAGGAAAGACAGAGGAAAAAGAAAGGGTGGAGGGAACAGTTGAAGTGGAAAAAGACCAGGGACTGCAGGGTCGAGCCCCATCATCCTTGGGTGCTAGGGCTGGGAGAGCGCACGTGAAGCCTCCAGGAACAAGCACGTACAAACGAGCACTCAAAAGCACGAGCTTAGAACCCCCTTGCGGGGATATATATATATATATATAATATATATATATATATATATATACTGTATATTGTTTTACATAATTCTCAAAATTTAGGTGTTCTACCTATTTATGGTTGAAAAAAATTACATTGACTGCAAGTGGGAGAGGGAATCATCGTGCGTTGCCACTATGGAAAACTGATACATGTGGGTAGCTGGGAGGTAACGAAAGTAGTCCACTGAGTAGGTAGGTAGTTAATCTAACAATTATTAAACTCCTTTTATGTCAGTGACTGCTAGTGTTGAAAAATAATCGAAACTTTACAAACCAGTTTTTAATTGATCTGTTTTTTGATAACTGGTTTTAACCGGTTATGACCGAAAAGTATAGTAATTTTTAAAAGCCACAATTGAAAGGTACTGACTTTAACTCTTAACAAGTATAGCTTATCGCCTATTTTTTGGTCAAAAGAATGCAAAAATGCAGCAGCATATGTATGCATATGAATAAGAAAATGACAACTTTGACATATTTTATTTTAGCAAAATAATACATTATTCAAACAATTTAGATTTGAAATAATTTTGTAAAATAAAACATCTGAGGTGACGTGTATGTATATATATATATGTATATAGTCTAAAAGTCACAAAAGGGTAAATATCACTAAATCTAAGCTGAATGGCAAGAGCAAGTCATAAACGAACCAACGCGGCTGTTCGTATTGCTTTGGTCTGGCCTAGACATGTTTTTTCCTGTCTGACCTAATCTTTGGTGCTGAGTATAATTAGGTGATGTTTCTAAGGTGACAAATGGGGTAGAAAGTTGTTTGTACTTAAGTATAGTTAGGGGTAATGTCTATAGCTTCTAAATTGGTAAGTAAGAGAGAGTTAGGTAGGCTGTTTGTGGGACACATGAATAAAATGGTAGGCTTCAAAGAATACCTAATTTCAACGCACCGGTAAGTGCTTTTGATTGTTTGCTAGAACCTAAGTAACCTAACTGGGGTGTCTACCCACGCTATCACATTTGGCGATGAGGATGGATTTGGCTCATTTGGTTAAATTTGTTCATTGGGTTAAATTTGGCTCATTGGTTTAATTTGGCTTATTGGGTTCAAGTGGTTGTTTGGAAAATTGGATGTAGCCTAGGGTCGTCGATTTGGTTTGTTTTTGTGGGTAAGCTACCGTACTATAGCGTAGGTCCCGCCACCCTAACTCTAAAACTAATTCCTACTCAGCCCTAACTCTAAAACTAATTCCTACTCAGCCCTAACTCTAAAACTAATTCCTACTCAGCCCTAACTCTAAAACTAATTCCTACTCAGCCCTAACTCTAAAACTAATTCCTACTCAGCCCTAACTCTAAACTAATTCCTACTCAGCCCTAACTCTAAAACTAATTCCTACTCAGCCCTAACTCTAAAACTAATTCCTACTCAGCCCTAACTCTAAAACTAATTCCTACTCAGCTCTAACTCTAAACTAATTCCTACTCAGCCCTAACTCTAAAACTAATTCCTACTCAGCCCTAACTCTAAAACTAATTCCTACTCAGCCCTAACTCTAAAACTAATTCCTACTCAGCCCTAACTCTAATAAAATTCACTATTCAGCCCTAACTGGGGAGTAACTAGACCAAATTTAAACCTAACCTAACCTACTTCACGTGATTTGGCCTAATTCGGTTTTTGCTCTAGCATGTCGGTGATTTGCCATATAAGCCCCTACGAAGACTCTGGGGAGGACTTCGAAGCTTATGCCACTAGGGTGAGGTTTTTCGAGGTAAATTCCATTCCGGATGCTAAGAAAGTACCTACCTTTTTAACTATAATAGGCCCTAAAACGTTTGGTTTAGTTATGGACCTAGTTTCTCCTAAAGCACCGGAAACCTGCACCTATAACGAATTGGTACAGGCCCTAACCGATCACTACAAACCCCGAGTAGTTCTCATCTATGAACGTTTCAAATTTTATTCGAGGCATCAGACGGGAAATGAAAGCATTGCAGAGTTTGTTGCAGGAATAAAAAGCCATAGCCGTACGTGTAAATTTGGGGACAAATTAGATGAAATGCTAAGAGATAGGTTTGTAATGGGTCTCAAAGAGGAGTCTACCCAGAGAGCCCTATTAGCCATACAGGACCTAACTTTTAGTCAGGCTGTAGAAATAGCTACGGCTAGAGAAGCAGCTGCTAAAGATGTTAGAGCTTTTGGAAATCACAGTAGTAAAGCCCAACACGTAATAGCTTTAAATCTTCTAGGCCTGGCAGACCTAATGAGCCTACTAGACAGGCAAATAAAAGGTATGAGACGAATACGACTAAGCCTACTAATTCTACTAAGCCTTCCAAGCCATGTACATGGTGTGGAAAACACCACTGGAAGAAGGATTGCCCTTTTAAAGAAGCAGTTTGCCGAAACTGTAGTAAAATAGGCCACATAGCTAAAGTGTGTTTTTCAAAGAAAACGAAGGGTGAAAATTCTAATTTTAACATTTCTAGTGTAAATCCTCAAAAGGGAAATACTTCGAACATTGGAGTGGAGTACCTATTTTATGAGCAGCAAAGTGGGAAAAATACAGGCCCATATATTGTAGAGGTAGGCCTAAATGGAATCACAGTTCCTCTAGAATTAGATACAGGTGCTGCCCGGACGGTCATGTCCAAGGCAGTTTTTGATAAGATTTTCAAAAACACACCTAAACTACATGCATCTAAAACGATTTTGAAGAAGTATGGGGACATACAAATACCTATTTGTGGAGAAGCATCCGTCACAGTTACACTCAACCAGAAAACTTTGTCTCATCCCTTAACCCTTTTAGTGGTGGATGAGCAAGGGCCTACTCTACTAGGCCGTGATTGGATTGATGCTTTGAAAATGCCGATTGACAAAATCTTGCCAAGGGGTCAGGCAGATGTGCATACACTCTCATATCCATCTGACATAGACTCATTGTTAAAGGAGTTTTCTTCTGTTTTTGGGCCTGAAGTAGGCAACCTAAAAGGCCATCAGGTCTGCATAGAAGTAGATCCTAATGTAACTCCGAAATTTTGTAAGGCTCGTTCAATTGCGCATGCACTGCGGGAGAAGGTAGATTTAGAAATTGACAGGCTGCTGAAAGATAAAATTATCGAACCAGTCACACACGCTAAGTGGGCTGCCCCAGTAGTTCCTGTACTAAAACCGGACAAGTCTGTGCGGTTATGTGGGAATTACCGTTTAACAGCGAATAGAGCCGTCCTAGATTGCTATCCTATACCCAAGCCTGATGAATTATTTAGCTCTCTTGCTGGGGGTAAATATTTCACAAGACTCGATATGTCCCAAGTCTATGCTCAACTAAGTTTAGATGAAAACTCTAAAGAATTAACTATCATAAATACGCACCGAGGCCTATATAAGTACAATAGGCTATGCTATGGAATAGCATCGGCTCCGGGTATTTTTCAGAGGACAATGGACCAAGTTCTAGATCACATTCCAGGGGTACTTTGCTTTCTAGATGATGTCCTCATTTCAGGTTCGTCTAAAAAAGAACACCTAACTAGATTAACCACGGTTCTAAAAAGACTCCGGGATGCCGGACTTAAGCTAAAGAGAGAAAAGTGTTCATGGGTCACTAACGAGGTTTCATATTTAGGGTTCCGCATAGATGCCTCAGGCATTCATCCAACGATGGATAAACTAGAAGCAATAAAAAATGCACCACCTCCACAAAACATCACACAGTTACAAGCTTATTTAGGTCTCCTAAACTTTTATAGGAAATTTTTGCCTAATGCATCGACTTTCCTTGAACCCCTAAATAAGCTATTACGATCTGGGGAACAGTGGAGATGGGAGAAAACTCAAAAGGAAGCATTTGAGGCTTCCAAGGACGTACTACTAAAGTCCACTCTCCTAGTGCATTATGATCCTAAACTTCCTCTCGTAGTTTCAGCAGACAGCAGTTCTTATGGAATTGGGGCAGTGTTATCTCACCACATTGATGGTGTAGATAAGCCTATCTGTTTTGCTTCTAGAACACTAACTGAGACTGAAAAACGATATGCACAAGTGGAACGTGAAGCATTAGCCTTAGTATTTGCAGTAAAAAAATTTCATTTCTATCTATGGGGTCATGAATTTAAACTAATTACTGACCATAAGCCTCTTTTAGGTTTATTTCACCTAAAAAATATTCCAGTTATGGCCTCAGGTAGGATTCAACGATGGGCACTGATTCTACAAGCCTATAAATTTGACTTAGTACATCGGTCAGGTAAACTTCTAGGTACGGCTGATGCGCTAAGTAGGTTGCCCTTAGAAAATCCAAATGATTGTGTACCTATACCTACAGAATGGGTTCACTTGGTGGAGTTTTTGGAATCCACTCCAGTATCTGCGGTACAAATAGAGCAGTGGACAAAATCAGACCCTATTCTGTCTAGGGTCATCCATTTCTGCTCAGTTGGTTGGCCTACTAAGGTTGAGAGTGAAATTACAGCCTTTTATCAACGTCAGTCTGGCCTCTCCATTCAAAATGGCTGTCTCTTATGGGGCCACAGAGTGATTATTCCAAATAAAGGCAGGTCGAATTTAGTGAAGGAACTTCACGCTGAACACATGGGCGCAACAAAAATGAAAGAGCTGGCGAGAGCTTATTTCTGGTGGCCTGGTTTAGATGGAGAACTCGAATCATTGGTTCGTTCCTGTCAAAGCTGCCTAGAGAACAGAGATCTCCCAAGGAAAAGTCCACTTCATCCTTGGGAATGGTCTACTATACCGTGGCATAGGATCCATGTTGACTATGCAGGTCCTATAAATAATATTTATTTCCTAGTCATTGTGGACGCCTACTCTAAGTGGGTGGAAATTCTTCCAATCACTTCCACGACTTCGGGTGTTACTATTCGCTTACTCCGTTCGGTTTTCGCTCGATGGGGTTTACCCGTAGTCCTGGTTTCCGACAATGATACTTGTTTTACCAGTGAGGAATTTCGTTCATTCGTCCACCTAAATGGCATTAGCCATGTCCGGTCTAGTGTTTTCCACCCGTCTACTAACGGTCTCGCGGAAAACATGGTCCGTACTTTCAAGTCGGCCTTGCGTCATTCTCGTGGGGAGGAAATGCAAGTGGTGGTGGATAAATTTTTGTTTAAATATCGAATAACACCTCACACCACGACGGGGGTGTCTCCCTCTAAACTTATGATTGGCCGGGGAATTCGTTCAGTTTTCGATTTGTTACGTCCAAACGAAACGTTACAACGAGTTTTACGCCATCAGGAAAAACAGAAGCTGTACCATGACACTAAAAGAGGGAGTTATAGAGGCGCAACCAAATGATCCAGTTATGATTCGCAACTATGGGGCTGGACCAAAATGGGTTCCTGCAACTGTGCAGGAGAGAACGGGCCCTGTTTCCTTCAAGTGCCAACTAGAAGATGGTCGTTCTATTAAACGCCATCAGGACCAGATATGGGAACGTGAATTGCAGAAGGACCAGAGTCTTCCGGAAGAGAGAACTGATCCTCCGGAAAATGGTTCAATTCGCCCGCCTATACAGGTTGCACCTAATCCTACTACTACAACCCCGCTCCGCAGGTCGTCTAGGGTCCCTCATCCCCCTGACAGACTAAACTTGTAGGGGAGGAGTGAGGTGACGTGTATGTATATACATGTATATAGTCTAAAGTCACTAAAGGGAAAATATCACTAAATCTAAGCTGAATGGCAAGAGCAAGTCATAAACGAACCAACGCGGCTGTTCGTATTGTGTAGGGCTAGCCTAAAGATGTTTATTCCTATCTGACCTAATCATTGGTGCTGAGTATAATTAGATGATGTTTCTAAGGTGACAAATGGGTTAGAAAGTTGTCCGTACTTAAGTATAGTTAGGGGTAATGTCTATAGCTTCTAAGTTGGTAATGTAAGAGAGAGTTAGGTAGGCCGTTTGTGGGACACAGAAATCTAATGGTAGGCTTTCAAAGGAATATCTAATTCAACGCACCGGTAAGTGCTTTTGATTGTTTGCTAGAATCTAAGTAACCTAACTGGCAGTGGCGGATTTAGGGGGGGGCCGAGTAGGCCATGGCCTACGGCCCCGCGCCTGTGAGGGCCCCGCGCCCTCACATATAATTATAACGTTGGATTCCACTATAAATAATACAATTGATTAATGATTAGTGATAATTATGGTATCACTCTCTTTGCTGGCGGGAGTTTAGTTCTATTCAGGCCGCTGTGGAGTGCACATGTAAATGTGTTTAGTGGTAAGTAATGGTAAAAGTCGTATCTCGAAAAAGTCGCCAGTCAATAAATGGGGATGGGGGAGTTTTAGTCAGCTTTATAATAACATAAATAAGTTGAAAAATGTTAAATTAATGTAATGAATTTTTTTATATGAAACGTACTTAGGCTAGGTTAGGTCAGTTTAGCTTAGATTTCATAATAAATACATTTTATACATATTTAAGGAAAAGTCGCCACTGGTGGGGGCTGGCGACTTTTCCCATAAAGCGACTTTTTCACCCGAACAACTGTTTAGTGTCTGTATTTAATTAATTAATTAAACTGTATTAATTAATACTAACCGAGGGTTAAGTGTAAATAGTTTGTTTTTTATGTTTTTATGTTTCAGGATAAGGCAGTGAGGCTGCACTGAGCACAATGGAGAAATCAACAAGTGATCGTGATCAAGGGAGGAAGTATAAAGCTGGCTCTGTTAAACGACAAGAAAAGGCAGACGTAAACCAAAGAGTAAAAAACTACCAAAATAACTCAATGGTTGACATATCCAACAGTATCTGAATCTGCAAATCACAAACTCAAACTGAATCCGGTCAAACTGAATCTGAATCAGTAGAGACACCAATTACGCCTGAAACAACTGGAGAAGCCACAACTAGTACTGAACCTAGTGTAGTTAGCGCAATTGAACCTGAACACAGTGACAGTGAGGAGACACAAGAGGAAGTGAAAGTTATGAATACCGGTACTGAACAAGGATTTGAAACGGATCTTGGATTATGGCCTAAAATATTACTGAAAATGTGTGACTATTGATTGAAAAAGGGAAGCGCAGAATGTCGACACTGTGAGGTGACTTGAAAGAGTCAGCTGTGAAAGAGCTAAACAGAACCCGTCATTGTACAAGACATTATTCACTCGAACTCATTCATTATCTGGCCAAGAAATTAATCTTAAATGGCTCTGTTACTCTAAAACAACTGGTAAAGTGTATTGTTTTGCTTGCAAGCTTATGTCAAAGGTGGAAAGCTCATTCACAACTGGCTTCAATGGTTGGAAGAACGCTAGGTATGTCATAGAATCTCACAGTAGGTCAGATCAGCACAGGAAAAGTATGGTCGAAATGATATATCGAAAGACTGCGGGTGCCCGTATTGACTCTAATCTAGTACAACAATATGAAAGTGAATGCGAGTATTGGCAAGCAGTATTGAGGAGGTGTGTAGATGTTTTAAAGCTACTTTGCGAACGCTGGCTAGCCATTCGAGTAAAGATGAAGTAATTGGATCAGTACACAATGGAAATTATCTTGGGATTCTATAGCTGCTGAGCACATACGACAGTTTCTTGGCAGCACATATCAAGAAACACGCAAACAAAGGTAGTGGTCATACTTCCTACTTGTCCATGTCATTTCTGAGGAAGTCATTGGAATAATGGCAGAAAAGGTTATGTCCTCAATAACAGATGAAGTAAAAACAGCAAAGTACTTCTCAATTTCTGTTGACTCCACACCTGATATTTCACACATGGATCAACTTACTTTTACAATCCGCTATGTACTGCCTACTACAGGTCCAGTTGAAAGGTTTTTGCAGTTTATTCCCATGCTAAGCCACACTGGCAGAGATATTGCTACAACTGTTCTTGATTTTCTTAAAGAGAAGAACATTCCAGTTATCGACTGCGAGGACAGTCCTATGACAATGCCAGCAACATGTCTGGTAAATATCTGGGACCCAACAGATAATCAAGAATGAGTGTAGTGAAGCTGAGTACATACCATGTATGGCTCATTCCTTAAACTTGGTGGCTAAGTGTGCTGCAGAAAGCTGTCCTGCTGCAGTGTCATTGTTTGCTCTGGTACAAAATATGTACTCCTTTCTTGTTGCATCTACTTATCGTTGGAGGAGACACCGTGAGGTACTAGAGACTAATAAAGATAAGAAGTTGAAAGTTGATAAAATACTTTCAGACACTCGTTGGTCAGCACGAGCAGATGCTGTAGCTGCTCTCAGTAGAGCACACAAAGAAAACATCATTGTTCTGGAAGAGTTATTCTCAGATCAGAATCAGCCAGCTGAAACAAGAGCTGAAGCAAGTGGTCTTCTCAAAGGTTTGAAAAACTTGAAACAGTGATTCTTCTTGAAGTTTGGGATACAGTATTGGAAAGGTTTCAGAGTAGCAGTATCCAGCTGCAAAAATCTGGGCTCTCCCTCAACACAGCTGTCACACTGCTAGAGTCTCTTTTACAATTTGCTAAAGACCTGAGATCCCAGTTCGATGACTTTGAAGCAAAAGCTATGGCTAAGTGTGATCCCTGTGATGTGACGAGTAATGATGCATACTACGCCGACACGCAGCGTATTAGGAAGCGCAAGCGTCACCACGATGAACTAGACTCCGCGGAGGATGTTATGCTGACAGGGAGAGACAAGTTTAGAGTGACTGCATTCTTGCCCATCATTGACAAGCTCTGTGCTGCCCTACAACAACGCATTGCTGCTTACAGCGACCTTCGAGAGAAATTTGGGTTTTTATCAGAAATCTCAAACAAAACGAACACTGAGCTTAAAGCATCTGCTGAAAAGCTTGTGTCTTCATATCCTAAGGACTTGGAGGCTGGATTGGAGTCGGAGCTTTTGCAGTTTACACACCTTATGAAATCCATTCCAAGAGATTCACCTGAAAGTGCTCCTTCATCAGGTGGTGGTGCAAAGGCTGCAAAAAGTCCTGAACTAGAAATGAGATAATTCACAGACATGACATGGTAGAAACATTTGCTAATGTTGAAATTGTATTACGACTCTATCTCTGCATGTTTGTCACAAACTGCACTGGGGAGCGATCATTCTCCAAGATGAAACTAGTCAAGAATTATCTAAGAAACACCATGGGGCAGGACCGTTTGTCTTCACTCACCTGTTGAGCATTGAGCATGAGAAATTAAGGGTGCTTGATTTTACTGATGTCATCAAACAGTTTGCAAGTAAGAAGGCTAGAAAAAATCTTTTTTGACTGAGAAATAGTTAAGTGTACCGTACAAATTGCCTGCAATAAACAAAACCCACTCATTGCATCATTTGCATGTCAGTCAAGTGGTATTTCTTTAGTTAATGGTGTATTATTATAGTTATTTTTGTTAATGGTGTATTATTATAGTTATTTTTTATTGTTAAGCTTCAAAAAACAAATGTGTAATGTTCAACTATGAAATGGTCATTTGGCTAATTAATTATCAATAAATTGAATATTGTTTAAAAAGTAAATTTATTTTAACGCTTCGCTCGCCCATTGATTTGAGGGCCCCGTAAGGTCACCACTGGGGGATGGGGGTGTAAATCTTCATTTCAGTTAATTAAGCTAGCTTTGCGTAGTTTGGGGCCCCGCACTCCAACCGGCCTAGGGCCCCGCGCACCTTAAATCCGCCACTGGTTAGTAGTATTCCATATTACGTCCTCTTACAACTGAAGGGACTGAGACGGAATTTTCAACCTACATTAACACATACTGGCATACTATGTGATTAATTATCTGACAATTTTATGTGTATTGTTATTACCTGAGATATCTTATAACACTTATAATAAGTGTTATAGCAAGTGGCTATGTTATGATAACACAACTTAATATGCATATATAATCTTTGCTACATTACAAAAATAAGGTATTGTAAACGAGCAGTTGTCTGAACCAAGACTGCCATATAGGTGAGAGGTACACAGTATCTGAAGACAGGACATTGTACAATAACACATTAGAGCTGTTTTAGACCCTAGTAATGAAATTATATATATTCTTCCGGATTAACATTTGGCTGGTAGGACGTGGTAGCTATTACGCGTAGTAAACATAAAATTGGCACTGCACCATTTTGGTTCCCTTCCTAGCATACGAAAAATATTATTATAAGCAACAGAGAGTTTATTCATAGCAGTTTTTGTTAATTCCACCACCGATGGATGTACTGTATATGTTGGGGTAAATGTGATAAATTGGTAATTATGCATAATTACCGGTAATACAGGGCGTCCCAAAAAAATGTATACACACTTTAACAGCTGATAGCTCAATTGATGTTTCTTTCTTTCCAAGTTAAACCCATTAGAATTAATAATGGCAGTCAGACTAAGCTTTGAACAAAGGAAATTCATTCTAAAATGCTACTGGAAGTGTGAAAACGCAGTTGAAGTGCAAAGACAGTTTAGGAGGGAGTTTCAAACAGATCCACCAACGCGACTTACCATCACTCGAATTAGAGATAAGTTTGAAGCCGATGGAACTGTTCAGAATGTCCACAAGAAGCGTTCCGGAAGACCACGGACATCGACAAGCCCCACAAAGCAAGAAAGAGTACTGGAAACGTATCACCAAAGTCCAAGAAAATGTGTGCGGCAAGCGAGTCGTGAGGTAAGAATTTCAGAATCGTCTGTCCAACGCATTTTGAAGCGCTGTCAATGGAAAAGTTACATTCCATGATTAGTCCATGCTATTAATGAAGATGATCCGGACCGAAGAGTGGAGTATTGCGAGTGGTACTTGGCACGATGTGGATGTGGATTGGACGAAGGGGTTTCGTAGAATACCCTCCGCGTTCACCAGACCTCACACCACTAGACTTTTTTTTATGGGGATACTTAAAAGACAAAGTCTACGCTATAAAACCTGCAACAGTCGCTGAATTGAGAGCAGCCATTGAACAGGAGGGGGTGCATCTGGTGGCGTGGTAGAGTGTGGGAGAGCCGTCGTTGAGACATTCGAAGGGGAGTTCAGCCATGAGGGCAATCAGAGTCGGAGCTACAAAAGTGGAGGTCGTATCTTCCTACATAGGAGGTGGCGACTATTGAAATCGCCCAAGAGTAGGAAGGGCCTGGGGCGTTGTTGAACAACCTCAACCAGGTCGTACCAGGAGACTTGGGAGTGATGGGGGAGGTAGATCGAGTAGACTGTGTATTGCTTGTCCAGGGAAATCCTGGCAGCAACCACCTGTAACGTGAATCTGGTAGGGAGGTTGTGAAAGGGGACTGTGCGGTGGATGAGGATGGCAGCCCCATTCATGTGCAGGTAGGAGACGGGGAGGTAGTGCTAGAATATCCGGTGGGGCAGGGCATTGGTTTGGTTCCCAGGATTAGCTCCTGGAGACAGACACATGCCGGGCGAGCAGAGGCAATCATGGAATTTAGGCCTTCGTAATTCGCGAAGATTCCCTTGCAGTTCCTTTGTAGGATCGTCGCTTTTGGAGGGTCCATTGTTTGACGAGGGAAAAGTTGAAAGTGAAGGTGCTAGAGAGTTTGACTGTGGATGGAGGTCTAGGTTCATGATGGCGCGGGGTAAGTCGGAAACCTGTCGGGTCACCTGCCGTTCACCAAAGAGGGAATCGGCTGGCCTGCCAACCCCAGCGGCGACTGTGGGGCCGAGTCGACCGAACGAGACCGGAGGCGTGGATCGCGGCAGCTCGGGGACCGTCGCGGGCTCAGAGGGTGAGGAGTCTCTAGGCAGGCTTCAGTGGTCAGGCAAGGGGGAAGAGCTCCGTTGTCCATATTGGCACCTCCCTGTCTATCTGTGGTCTCCCGGCATACCGGGGTGACGACAGTGGGTACCAGTAAAACCGGAAGGGTGGGGGAGAGGATAAAGTTAGGGTGGCTGATGAGGGAAGGGCCTGAGGTATGGGAGGGGCCAGTTCAGTGGGGGTACAGGGAGATGAATCAGGGTGTTCTCGTGGTGGGGTGGAGAAGATGGCACCAGGGGGTAAGGGTAGATCTATGAGGCTCGGAGGTGTGGCCGAGGTTACCCTAGTCACACCATGTAGGCATGCCAGTGCCGCGTCCACTGGATCCTCGAATGTGGGGTTATCTGCCACGTGTCTCGCCCTAGGTGATGGCTCGTGTAAGTCAGCTACGACTGTCAACATCTGCAGGGGTGAGTGAGAGGGTGAGAGGGCAGCAGCATAAGAGACCCGCTGCTTCACCTCCCGACTTGGCACCCTGTCTCGCGCTTCTCGGAGGCTGATGAAGTCCGCCACCCGTAGGGCCCGGTCTTACTTCTCAAACTCTAAAAAAAATACATTCGCGAGACGAAGGAGGATGTGCGTGGCGTAGTTTGAGCATGTAGGCGAGTTGGGACATCGTTCTGGGTGGGCGATATCTCCGCAACGTATACCGAACTGACGAACTTATTGCATTTAAAGCAACGGGTGGGGTCTAGAATGTATGAGCGGACCGAGAACTCGCATGACGCGCGGTCTCCCATGCTCCACACAATACGACCGGGAGGGACTAGGGTGTTGAAAGTGAGGAGGAAGTGCGGGGTGGGGGAGGAGGAGGAGGTCCCTCCTTGACGAGACGCGAATCGATGAACCTTAATGATACCGTGGGGTGTGAGGTCTTCTTGTAACTCATTCTCTGGTAGCAACAATAAACGGGTAACGAAGATAGTGCCCTGAATCTGGTTCAGGCGAGGGTGCGGGGAAACGGTCACCGAGCATCCGAGGACTTCTGTGAGGGAAAGTAGGGCATTCGATTTTGCCGCTGATCACGATTTTATAAGGAGGGAACCATCCTTCTGTGGTCAGACGTCGTAAAGGCTAGAGTCAGGGCCGGATTAAAGTCTTTGTAGGCCCTAGGCACTCATAATCGTAGACCCCAAGCTAGATCTATAGATAAATATTTGCATTGTATACAATATATAGGTCCCATAATATAATCATAGATCTATATAATATACGACTATGATATTTTGTCTATATACATACTATGATACTTTGATACTATAATTCTTTGACTATGTTACTATCCCTGATGAAAATAAGCATATCAAAATGGATGAACTACGATAAAATTAAAGGATCAAACTTTGAAATTGACAAGCAAAATATTTGTAATCGTTTTTGATACGACTAAATCTTTCAGAATTTAGTTGGAGGTTGTGTTACGCAACTTGCCTCTAGATGCAATATAAATTATAGGCAGATTGCAGTATCTGTTAATTGAAGCATATATTGTTTCGATATGAAACGATATGAACATAGTTATAATGCAGCCATTATTAATTTGTTCATTATTCTGGCACCTTTGACTGAAAATATTTTTTTAGGACCAAAACTTTTTCGTAGGCCCTTGGGAGTTTCGTAGGCCCTAGACACTGTTCCTACTGGATAATCCGGCCCTGGCTAGAGTTGCTGCGCGTGCGGATCGCCTGAAATGTTTTTTCAGAGTTGGACGGTAAGGACCCAGAAGTAGGGCGAATAACTAAAAATTTGTGAATACTGGATAGAGAAGCTGTTGATTCGAGGTGGACCGAGACATCTAGTGGTCGACAGGACGGACGTGAGCGCCGACTTCCCCGTCCGTCGCAGGGCTCTCTCCGTGGAGAGGTGGGCCGATGGTGGGTGAGAGGGGCATACGGAGAGAACGAGTTGCCTGGTTTTGGGGGCGAGTCTTTCGTGGAACCTGTTGGCTTGCCCGTAGCTGGCTAGGGGGAGCTGGGGTGGGACCCCTGCTCCAGAGGAGGCGTGTCCAAAGGCATGTTTGAGGTACAGGTTGCGGTTGGTAACGAGGGAGGAGAATGCGAGTGTTCCGCATCCAGAGGAGGGGCGACCCCCTCACGACGTGGTCTTCCAGTGGTGGACTCGGGGGACCTGGTCGCCCACTACCCGAGTTCTAGGACAAGTAGTAGTAGTATCCATACACTAATAGTTAGAGAAAAAGGACCCAGGGGACGGGAGAAACTGCCTACCGGTGAGAAAGGGAGGCCGAGCGCAAACCGCAGGGTACCTCGTCCCTAGGGGACATACCTTCGCTTTAAAAACGGGACCCCGTGATACGAAAGTTGCCCCCATCGGTTAATCCCTAATCCCATCGGCTCGGACACCCAACCAACCAACACAGTGACGTCCTAAGGGCGTCACCTCTGGAGACCCGTACTGGGAGCCAAAGACTTCACTGGCTCTTAGCTCGGTCTCCCAGGAGCCTGTCCGGCATGGGTGACCCTTCAGGGGGCTACGCCCCCGCCGACGTAGCCCACTGGGTCAACACGGGAGCCCACCCACCTCGACAAGGTGGCCACCGGCGAGGGAGGTTGATGTTACTCAAAGTATTTCCGATTACCTTAGATTTTGTCTGTGAAATCCTTCAGATTGCCTCAAAATTACCTAAAAATTCCCATTACCTTAGAAATTACTTTACTGTAGACGAGCCAAAATTACTCAGTCTAAGGTAATTACTTTAAAAGTGAGAGCCCTGGACTGAAGGCAGATTTGAAGTTCGCAAGCAAGGCTTCCACGAGCGATTATTATTTTGCCCTAAACTTATTTCAGAAAATGATCATATGATCATATTACCCTAAAAATTAGATCACGAATATAAATGTTACAAAACATGTTTTTATGGATGTTTTATGAGGTTTTAGCCAATAACTCCTTAATAATAAGTTTTATCAACGGGACACGTTGCGTCAGAAACCGAGTTTTGAGTTATTTATGGCAAAATATCAAGTGAAAATTTGCTTTCGTCTCGTGTAATTCCCTTCTGTGATGATATAAAACATAGAGCTCTCTTAAATAAGTATTACGGTGAGCTTGTACATGCCATTAAGTCTGCAAGTGAAAGTAACTGCAAGAATAAAAAATGGGGAAAAGTAAAGGTCAATCCAGGGTGGGCAGAATACTGTGCTGATTTGTATGATGTAGCTAAAATCTTTATTCGTGGAATGGGTTGTGAATGGGTTGCTATGGGGAAACCTAGGCATGGGAAACTCTTCCATCTAAAAAAAAGAACTTGTGCTATATTCAAGTGTACTCTTAGATTTATAAGGAAAAATTAAGAGAATCTTCGAAGAGAATCTCTAGCCAGAAAATTAGGCAATAGCAATACTTCCAGTAGGGAATTCTGGGAGGAGGTTAATAAAATTAACAATAGTAATCTTACTTTGCCAAATGTAACAGAGGGTGTACATGGTGCAAAAAAAAAACCATTGCAGAACTATGTAAAAATCATTATGAAACTCTATTTAACCATCTGGGGGGGGGGGGTAGACTCAGTAGTGGATCATAATGGGGGCAAAGGGGACATTTGCCCCCGGCCCCAGATGTTGACCGGCCCCAAGAAACTATGTAAACGATATAATCTACCGTTGAAATAATTGGTCGACCGTGAGGAAGAAAAAAAAATTCTAGATTCCGCTTCTACAAAACCTAGTTTAGTATCCCATTTATGTGAACAAAGTATACATTTTCTGTAATCACATCTTTGTTTTTGTTTCGTTTTCTGTTGATCGATCCCAGTCAGCTGATCACATCACTCATGTATGATGTATCAGGTAAAGAATTGTGTTTTTCTAGTGTCCCTGTAATTATTTCTTGCCAGATAGTTGGATTAACTTATGTTAAATATCTCTGGACTTTCCCTGGACAGTTGGTAAAGGTAATTATATGAACACTGCACCTATTTTACTATTTACAAAGTCAGCAAGAAGTATTGTAGGCTTAGCCTTAGCATGGTCATTGGTCAATGAGTTGTTACTTGTTATTTGGAATATTGTAAGACTAAGCTATTGTCAAATCTTTCCTGTTTCATTCCCAGCTCTATTTTTAATTTTAATAGCATTTTTCTACCGTAAAAAAATGCGCTGATTCTAAAAATATGTATAATTTTTTGGAGAAATGAATAATAAAATACAGCCATTGAAAGTGTGAATTTCTGCCATTAAAATTAACTACATTATTTTGATGGCTTACATATTGATGTTATTTCATGTAATTATTGTAATATTGTTCTTATCATGTGATATGGTCGCATGAACAGTTACTTTCTCAATCTTACATAAAGTGTGAATAAAAGTATCTTTAGAAAAATGTGCTATTTTTAATGATCTGTAACATACAGTCTAAATTAATGATTACTTTTTATTTTGACACAGGCCCGAAAATATTCATTGCCCCAGGTCCTGACAATGCTTAACCCGACCCTGGATAGACTAAATATATGCCTGAATGTAGACTACTCTGAAGAACTACTAATTAATTGACTGAAATCTGACAAGCAATTCATAAGTTAGATAATAAAAGTTTTGGCCTAGATGGCATACAAGCAGAACATTTAAAATGTTGTAGCCCTCGTATAATACCTATGCTTACAATGGTTTCACAAGCTGTATGATACATGGGTACTTATCACAGTCCATTTTGTCAGTTGTATTGTTGCCAGTTGTTAAACAAACAAACACTTTATTTCAGACTCAACAGGTACAAACATTATACAAGAGGTCCATAGAAGATTGAGAGAGAGTTGTCTGGAGCACTGACTAAGTAGGCCAGTGAATCACTGTGTATAATGAACATACATTTGCCTACGCCAGTGGTGGCGAACCTATGGCACGCGTGCCCATTTGGGCACGCGATCAAATTTGCCTGGCACGCCTCAGCAAAATGGAATAACGTTGCAATAATGAGTATAAAATAATAGACTTAATGTTTATAATTTTGTTTAATATATATAAACTTTGGTGGGCACGCGAATTTTTTTTTTTTATGGTTTACATGGTTTTTTTGGCACGCGACTGTAAAAAGGTTCGCCACCCATGGCCTACGCCAATGCTTCCGGATTTCAGATTTACAAAACATATCGGAGACCAGTCCACTAAGCATGGCGTATATTATCTTATTGACTGACTCACCAAGCCTAGTGATAAATCTAAATACAAAATTGCGAATGACAGTGGCACAGCTAGGCACCATATTGACTACAAACAGCATACTGAACTAGGAGCAGCACCATTTACAAATCTTGGAGTCCTTAATAAACGCCTAAAATTATTACTATATTCAACATATAATTTCCTCAAATTATACATCGTGTAGTTCCACCACAAGTGAGCTGTATAAATTGGAGTACAAAAGGGTTTTAAAGAAAATCAACTTAGCATCTAATGAACACACATGAAATTTTCTAACCAAAGTAAGATATTTCCCTGAACATATAATTGTTTACATTGCCTTACAATTTAACATTCATCTGAAAGACTATGCGTTAGTATGTGGTAAAGATATTTAGTCTTGGTTACTTCTGACAGCACCATACCATTCAATTGAAATTCAGGAAATTTTATATACTTGTAGGCCTTGGTCCTCATAATCATAACATGACTTTCATCAACATAGGTGTACGAGGCGGGGGCAGTGGCGTACCGAGAGGTGGGGCATGGGGAGAAATTGCCACTGGGCGCTAAATGTAGGGGGCGCTAAACTGTGATGTTAATGAAAAAAAAATATATAAGTACAAAAGAAATATAGAAATATCGCAAAGGCCATTACAATTTTATCCCCCTGAATATTGTCATATTTTGTTTCCGATCTTACTCACTAGCAGGCACGTGCACAGGGGGGTGGGGGCAGGGCTTATGCTGAGGTGGTACGGAAAGGTACGCCGTACCGGTTGTTAAATTTCTTGTTCAAATCGTACTGGTTGTTAAACTGCTCAAGCAGAACGTACCGACGCCACTTATGAAATTGAATTTATTATTATTATTTTATTGAAACTTACGAATTTTTTATGCTTTACTTTTCCGAAAGGAAAATAAGGAGTTACAAATTTAAATTATGTTGTGGAATTGACCGGTAATTTTCAATGGCAAATTTGGCAGCACAAATAAACTTTATTTAATTGTTCATTTATTAATTTACCATTATTTGTGGCAGTCAAATATAATGATAAGGCCCTTTTTTGCGCTCTTACAAGTTGCTTAAGCAAACTTAAGCAGTTTCCACTGAATTTCGCGTTTGCGTTCGTTATTTTTGTTTACAATTTGAGTTGCTAAAAAAACAAATACGTCTTTACTCAAAGACTGCTGTAAATATTTATATTTCAGCGTATATATTGTAATTCAAAGTTACATCTCAAGCTCTGGGTGGGGGAGGGAGGCTACAGGGGCTATATGGGTCTAATATGGGAACTCTGACTTAAAGTTGACGCGTCACAGTGCAGGCGCCAGGCCAGTGTTGCCAGATCTACAGATATATCTGTAGATCTACAGATTTTATGAAGCAATTCAAATTTTCAGATTTTTTCAATAATTTATGCATAATCTACAGATTTTTAATCCAGCAAGCAGTCATTATTATTTACTTCCAAAATTTACAACAAGGAAATATTAGGCTTACAGTCTCAATCAATAGGACACAAATGTTCTCGGTATTCAGTTTCAGAAGTCGAGTCGACTCGCTTCTGACTACGATATACATGCCGATTAAATCATTTAATCGGCGCTGATTGGTTGATATTCCCTCTACGTCATGGTAGCATGGAATGTTTTTGTTTTTGTTGAAAAAAATGATATTTATCTGTTTAAATCTAAAAAGGATTTTTTTTTGTTTCATTTATGTGTATGAATTAAAGAAGTATTCCGGTGTTCTTATAGTTATTACAGCAATAACCAAAAGGTATTTCCTTTGTCACAAAGTAACGGAATTCAATTTGTTTACTTTCATTTACTTTACTTTTTTTATGTTAAAGTGCCATATTTATATAAGTTTATAAAAATAAAGAAAATATTATACAAGATTTTATCATTGATAATACCTTAAGACAGTAAATTAAATAAAAATATGTCAAAATTATTATTTAGATAAATATTATAAATCTACAGATTTCTACAGATTTTTTAATCAGATTTATCAGATTTTTAAAAATTCCATCTGGCAACACTGCGCCAGGCAACAGTACGAGTCAGTCATTCGCAGACACACTGGTAGTCTGGTTGTGTTGCTGTCCGTGCGGCCGTGCCATTGTAAGCATTATTTTTCTCCTTTATTTGCTTTATAACTTTTAACACTGTTATTATTCGTTACACATTATTTATGCTTAGGCTAGAGTATAGTGTTTCCCAAACTGGGGGGCGTGCCCCCCTTGGGAGACGTGAGGTAGATACAGATTTTAATTATTATTGATTTTTTATTCATTTTTTAATGGATTTTGCTTGTAGGTATGGCGTGTTATGCAATACCCAGTCGTGGCTAGTAGTATACCCGCAAGAAGGGAGACAGAGAATGGATCAATTTGAAAATTTCCCCCCTCACCGTCCTTCATGGCGGTCCCTCCTTTATGAGGTGTTCTTCATGGTCCTTCATGGTCCTTCAAAAAAAAAAAAAAGGAAAAAAGGGGAAAAAAAAGAGGGAGAAAAGAAAGAAAGAAGGGATTGAGCCTCGCCTTCCCCCTTCAAAAAAGTTCTTTCATGCGGCAAACAAGAACAAACATGCAAAAACATACATACATTCGAGTACTTTCTGTTCAGGCAAATTCCGCCAGACAGTAGAAATGAAAACTTAAAATGAATATCTGAAAGGTTTTAATAGGCCTAACGAGATTGCGCATTAACACCCAATTTTCGCCTGTTAACAAATTGCGAACAATACATAAATCAAAATCAGATTGAACATATTTTAAATCGAAAAACAAGTTCTTTGTTTAATATCTGTATTATGAAAAATAAAATGAATATTTATTATTATAATTTAAATAAATTAATTTCTCTCTTTTTTAAGGGAAACTGGCTTATTTTCAAACGAGATGATCTTCAAATGCAATATATACTTATAGTACACTCATATTTGTTTATTTACTTTTAAATATGTAGTTTTCTGTTATTTACACAAATATATACCATCACATTCACTTTCACTTGCCATCTTCTGGTATGTGAATTAATAATTTTACTATACAGCAAATTTCGTTATAAAATTGCATATGTTAAAAAGAACATCAAGCTGCGTAACACAGCTTTGAAACTGAAGCATCAATTCTGTTATCCTCCTCTAAACATCCACTTAAATATTATTACTAATATTGATTTATTGTTATTATTACATATATATGTACACGTGTTAAGAGTATTTAAATTAAATATATTCACTTCAATTCCCTTCGTAATAAAAGCATCTGACAACTCTACCCAATCTTGCTATTTTTTTCGCACAGTAACTGTTTTGAGAGTAGTAGGTAAGTTTAACTTTCTTTTAACGACTATTAGCTGCAACTAATCTTGTTGTTATTATTATTATTATTATCATATATATATATATATATATAATATATATATATATGTATGTAACATCTAAATAAGTAGGTTCGGGTAAAAAATTCTTATTAGATGCAATTAAAGAAAACGGGATGTCGAATTTGTGTGGGTTGTCATTTTTAAATAGATGCAGCGGGAAATAGGTACTGAAAGTTGAGAGATTTTTCATTAAGAACCTTTCTACTTGTAGTTATAGTTAGGACTATTCACATTACTTTAATTATCATTTCTCTAATTTAACGGCTGTTCACAATTCCTCATAATAAACGTATTTGTTTTCACACCAGTCAGGCCACTGTTTACATCAATCACACAGAATGTTCATGCTTATTGTTTTTGCCATTAGCTGTACCAATCATGTCTTTACAGACTGAAGCCTACCGTTATACAACGTTTAAAATCTTATAATTTAATACTTTATGATATCAGATCTCGTATAAAAACATCATTTTCTGTACAAATGGCCACAAAAATACTTTCAATCATAATAATGTACTCATAGAACGCACCATACGCTTTTCACTTGTATTAAAAACGTAAAACTGAAAGTTGTATCATCACGCGATATTCGATTCTGCAATGGCGTAAGCGAGCCCTAATATTTAATTTAAAATTATTTAACAGATCATTCGAGGGAACTGTACATCGATCTCATTATAACTTCTGACTCATAATAACCCGCTATGCATATTTACAAGAGTCGAATTTAAATAAATAAATATATATATATATATATATATATATATATATATATATATATATATATATATATATAAGGAGTTTGTATGTGGCATTCCAGCAGAAGGCAGGAAGTGTCTGAACCCTGTTTCTCCCATCACTGTCCTCTTCATCTGGTCTTTTTACATGTCACGTCTACCCTGTAAGCAGTCCAGCATACTCTCAAACACGCGCTTCTCACTATATCCCTTACTACACACGCATGCATCTTACACACTACACAGTCTTTTCAAAAAAGGTGTAATTTCATTAGTTTCGGAGATTCGCGATTGGCCCCTCCTTCCTGCCTGCATCGTATATAGTACCAAGCAAGTCTCTCCACAGTTTACAGGTTTCCTCATTGTCTAAAATTTATAAAGTTCTCTCTTATTGTTTTCCTTATTGTAACGGACATCACAACCGAATTTAAATAGTATTTAAGTACTATGTCGAGCAACATAGCTAGATAACCCCGCCACAGCCTAGTTTCTTTGCATAATCATGAAACATGAAACAAGATTATATATATATATATATATATATAAATATATATATATATATATATACACGGCAAAAGTAGTTTGAAGATTTATTCCATCACACGACTGATTATAATTATACACTTTAGAGGAGTTTGCAAATTGCATATACTTAGACAAAAAGTATTAGATCTTATGATGATTTCATGTCATTATCAGCATGCTTCACTGTCCTTTCAGTCATTGTGACCGTAGAACGTACCAGAACTATGGTCTTGACAAACCACAATGTGTTAAATTTAAATATTGACTTATTGTTATTATTACATATATATGTACACGTGTTAAGAGTATTTAAATTAAATATATTGATTTAAATACATTTCGTAATAAGAGCATCTGGTAACTCTATCCCAATTTTGCTATATGAAAATGAAAATGAAAAGGTTTATTGGTAGACTATAGTCCATATGGCAAATATTATTAATACAATGACAGTTCATACACTAAGGGTAGAAATATACACAATTGATTAGAAATAATACTGCACTGTCGAAGTTAAGTGGAGCTACAGACAGACAGACGTTTTCGTACCAAGAAGTCCATAGCTTAGGCCTTAGAGGATAAATGGCAGGACTCATGGATAGCTTGGCTGATCGGGTTGGTTGATTTTTTAATTCTTTGCATTAGAATGTGTTGAGCACGTCTTGTTACCTCCGGGAAGCTCGGGACATTGCGGGTAGCAAACATTTGCGAAGCTGAGCATCTCGGGGGTAATTTATGTAAGAGTCTAAAAGAACTGTTGTACAGCAAATTTAGGGTACTGCCAGAACCTTTTTTATAATTCACCCAGAGTTGCAGACCGTATATATTACTGCAGAAAGTACGAAAGAGTGTGTCTTTAGCTTCACTTGTACAGAAACGAAAGCTCCTTATGGTCATATTCGCTTTAGCATACAGGCTTCGAGACTGTTTTCTTATATCCGAGTCATCACTCAAGGAGCTGGTAATAGTTTGACCCAATTACTTAAACTCTTGTACTTCCTCAATTACTTCACCATTCATTTTAAACCTTATGTGAAAAATGCTCTGTATCAATTGGTCCACAATTAACCCACCCCTTATACCCACAGTCTAACTATAGAGTAGATTAAGTCTAGCATTCCCCCACCCCCCCTTTGCTTTTGCCAAGCAAAGGGGGGGTGGGGGATGCTGTAGGTGCAACAAGGAAACTTGGAGGTGGCGTTATCCCCCAAGAGAAAGGAGAGAAAGGAGGAGAGGTGTTCACTTGGCTCCTCAGGTTAGATAAATATGCCGTACAAAGTGACATTTCAAGGCAATTTTGAGAATAAATCTAAAAATGAATATGACAAGAACCAACTTAGGTTCTTATGGTTCAGGGATCCATTTGATTTGAATAAAGGGCTCATAACCTATAGATTTAATGTTGTGTTGTTTGGAGCCAATTGCTCACCTAGCCTATTAGCAATGACAATTAGACATCATTTGAACCAGTTTAATAACTCTTTAACAATGAATTTCCTCAAGGAACATTTTTACGTAGACAATCTAATAGGCTCAACAACAACAAAATCTGAATTATCTGAGGTCTATGAACACTCTCAAAACATTATGCAACAAGGTAACTTTGAACTTAGTGCGTGGATTTCAAATGATGAGGAATTAAACAAAAAGATTTTAAAGGATAATAATGGTCTTACTGATCCATCAGACAGAGTTAAAACTTTAGGTATGAACTGTTATTTGGATGCATCTTCTATCAGTCATGATTCAATCTGTACTAAAGGTTTTAAACTTGATGAGGAAGTAAATATTAAAAGACAAATATTATCAGAGGCTTCAAAAAATTTTGACCCCATGGGTCTATTCCTGCCTTCAACAATAAAATCAAAGATTCTCCTCCAAGAAGTTTGGATGACAAATGTTGGGTGGGATGATCCAATAACAAATGGATAGCAAAAATTTTGGAAGAAGTTAGCTGCTGATTTAACAAAAGTGCAGAACATTAAAATTCAAAGGTGCGGTTTAGGGATACAGAGACTTCATGTGTTTGCTGATGCAAGCACACATGCTTATGGGTACTGTGCATACCTTGTAAGTCCTACAGAAAATCATCTAATTTATGCAAAAGGGAAAGTTGCACCCCTCAAACCTACCCGAACCATACCTCAACTGGAACTATTGGCTGCTGCGTTAGCCATTAAAACCAATTCATTGCTTAAGGATGCTTACCATGTTGTGAACATAACTGATATCCACATCTGGCTTGACAGTCAGATTTGTCTTGCCTGGATACGGAATGCTAGCATTAATAGTAAGAATATCTTTGCAAGAAATAGGCTAAAAGAAATAGCTGAAGCTAATGAAAGACTACAAGTAAACTTTCACTATGTTCCAACTAAACAAAATCCAGCAGACTTTCTGACCAGAGGTTTATCCTACAAGTTGTTGAAGTCAAACAAAACTTGGTTCATGGGACCTAAGTGGCTCTGTAATACAGACCAATGGCCTGTGGAACAAGTTAACTTGACATTAAATTTAATCTTTTCAAATGAAAAGGTTGAACCAATCACTAATTATGAACATTATTCTGATTTCAGCAAACTTGTCAGGGTCACAGCTTACTGTTTGAGGTTTGCTCACAACTGTTTAACTACAATAAACAAACAGCTAAATAAAAACAATCATAATTATACAGAAGTTGCAACCAAGTACTGGATAGCGCATGCACGACAAAAGGAGTACAATAAAGAGTTAGAATTCTTGACTAATGGGAAACAAACAAAAGAACCTGTACCATCAGTAGTTGTGGATCTAAATTTGTTCAGAGATGAGGAATGCCATCTAAGTGTAAAGGGAGATTAGACAAATCAAAACTGTCTTACAAAAGCAAACATCCAATCCTTTTACCTAGATTTAGCTATTTGACAACATTAATCATCAGACAAACACACACAATGATGTACATCATATGGGGTACCACAGACACTAACTACATTAAGAAAAACTTATTGGATACCCAAGGGAAGGATCACTGTTAAAACAGTCCTGAGTGAGTGTATCACATGTAGGCGTATTCATGCTAGGCCCTATAGGATACCAAATCCTCCTGCTTTGCCAGAGGAGAGAGTTACTCTCAACAGACCCTTTGAGACTGTAGGCATTGACTATACAGGAGCATTGACTGTGGGGTTGGTTGACACTGAACAAAAAATGTACATTGTACTGTTTACATGTGCTGCCTCACGAGCTGTTTATCTGGATGTTGTGGAGGACCTTACAGCAGAGTCTTTTGTTGCTGTCTTTAAGAGATTCTGTGCACGACATTAGTACCCAAGACAGTTTGGACTGACAATGCTACATATTTCAAGGCTGGTGAACAAGTCATCCACAACAAGGCTGGGCCAATAATTTCACACAATTATATATACAAAATTCAAACATAAAGTGGAAGTATATTCCGGTTGCCTCTCCTTGGTATGGTTCTATCTGGGAGAGGAATATACAAGCAGTAAAGAATTGCTTGAAGAAAGCAAATGGTAAAAAACAGATACACTTGTTTGAGTTGCTCACTCTCCTGGCTGAGATTGAGAACATCATTAACAATAGACCACTCACTTATGTAAGTGACAACATTAATGATCCCGGAACCATTAACTCCAAATCATTTGATTCGGGGAGAACAAGTTAGTCTCCTGCCGGACTACTATATAGACTCTTCAGAAGACCCAAACTGGACTCAACGACATGATGAGCTCCAGACTAAGTTACAACATTTAACTAGAGTTAAAGCTCATTTCATTAAACAGCGGAAAACTGAGTACTTGATGGGTCTAAGGGAGAGACATAAACAAATGACTAAGAAGGATTGGTCTGACACAATTAAGGTAGGGGACCTTGTTCTCATACATGACAGTACTCCAAGACAATACTGGCCTCTGGCTAGAGTTTTAGAACTCAGACCAGGGGCAGACGGGGTAACAAGAGTGGTCAAATTAAGGACTTCAACGGGTGACACAACAAGAGACATTTCTCTTTTGTACCCCTTAGAGCCTGGACCCAAAACAATGGACTTTGGAGAACCTTCTCCACCGCCAGTAACAACTGGAGACACTGAACTTCCAGTAACTATTCCTTTGACAGTAGGAGTGGTAACGCATCCTACTACAACATTGACAGACACATGACCTCAGCGACAAACAGCATTAAAGGCGCGACTAGTTTTACAACAAAAAATAGATGCTGGGGAATTGTAATTTTATCTTCTAACTTTCACTTTTCCTTTTCTTATGGTAAAGACCATAGACAGTTTCATCTTATGGATGTATATTTTCTCTTCTAATTAAATGCTACATCTTCTCCATGAGATGGTGAGGATAGTCACTGTTAATCAGATTAACAGGCATTTACAGTCAAATAGTTAGCTAGTCTATACTCAGACATAAAAATTGGTGACATTGACACCAAAATTTTTATCTCCCGGGGCCCCCAGTATATGGAAAACTGATGTGTGGGTAGTTGGGATGTAACGAAAATGGTTCACTGAGTAGGTAGGTAGTTAATCGAACAATTATTAAATTCCTTTTATGTCAATAACTGGGTGGATGAAACCAATTGGTTGCTCACCAGAGTTATTCTCCACACTAGTATTTATATACTGTGTGACAAGAGCGTGCTCGGTAATAGATATACATTACCGATCAACCAACCAAAAAAACCAAGAGGTCGCTGGTGGAAAAAGCCCAGCGAAAAGGTGGACAAGGGAGAACGAAAACGAGGAACGGGGCTACAAGACGGAACGAGGGAAGGGGGAAGAACAAACAACGGAAAAAAGATCCCCACCAGCAAGTACGCTCTCAACAATTAAACAAAAGGGGAAAAGGGTCTCTAATAACTAGTAGTAAGTGACTAATTGTGTTTTTAACCCAGTTAGAAGTAAACGCAGTAAATTAAGCTGGGTCAGACAAATTAGGCCTACATTGTGGCCTAAGACCTAGCATCAACTCATAGCGTAACAAAGGTGAAGGTAGATTGCCCTAACCTAATTTGGTGAGGAATCCTACTGTGGACCTCAATTTATCTGCCCGCTCTGGACCATTTCCGGAATCTCTAGGCTGACCCCTACAAGGCTAGACTTAATCTACTCTATAGTTAGACTGTGGATATAAGGGGTGGGTTAATTGTGGACCAATTGATACAGAGCATTTTTCACATAAGGTTTAAAATGAATGGTGAAGTAATTGAGGAAGTACAAGAGTTTAAGTAATTGGGTCAAACTATTACCAGCTCCTTGAGTGATGACTCGGATATAAGAAAACAGTCTCGAAGCCTGTATGCTAAAGCGAATATGACCATAAGGAGCTTTCGTTTCTGTACAAGTGAAGCTAAAGACACACTCTTTCGTACTTTCTGCAGTAATATATACGGTCTGCAACTCTGGGTGAATTATAAAAAAGGTTCTGGCAGTACCCTAAATTTGCTGTACAACAGTTCTTTTAGACTCTTACATAAATTACCCCCGAGATGCTCAGCTTCGCAAATGTTTGCTACCCGCAATGTCCCGAGCTTCCCGGAGGTAACAAGACGTGCTCAACACATTCTAATGCAAAGAATTAAAAAATCAACCAACCCGATCATCCAAGCTATCCATGAGTCCTGCCATTTATCCTCTAAGGCCTAAGCTATGGACTTCTTGGTACGAAAACGTCTGTCTGTCTGTAGCTCCACTTAACTTCGACAGTGCAGTATTATTTCTAATCAATTGTATATATTTCTACCCTTAGTGTATGAACTGTCATTGTATTAATAATATTTGCCATATGGACTATAGTCTGCCAATAAACCTTTTCATTTTCATTTTCATATAGCAAAATTGGGGTAGAGTTACCAGATGCTCTTATTACGAAATGTATTTAAATCAATATATTTAATTTAAATACTCTTAACACGTGTACATATATATGTAATAATAACAATAAGTCAATATTTAAATTTAACACATTGTGGTTTGTCAAGACCATAGTTCTGGTACGTTCTACGGTCACAATGACTGAAAGGACAGTGAAGCATGCTGATAATGACATGAAATCATCATAAGATCTAATACTTTTTGTCTAAGTATATGCAATTTGCAAACTCCTCTAAAGTGTATAATTATAATCAGTCGTGTGATGGAATAAATCTTCAAACTACTTTTGCCGTGTATATATATATATATATATATATATATATATATATATATATATATATATATATATAAAATCTTGTTTCATGTTTCATGATTATGCAAAGAAACTAGGCTGTGGCGGGGTTATCTAGCTATGTTGCTCGACATAATACTTAAATACTATTTAAATTCGGTTGTGATGTCCGTTACAATAAGGAAAACAATAAGAGAGAACTTTATAAATTTTAGACAATGAGGAAACCTGTAAACTGTGGAGAGACTTGCTTGGTACTATATACGATGCAGGCAGGAAGGAGGGGCCAATCGCGAATCTCCGAAACTATTGAAATTACACCTTTTTTGAAAAGACTGTGTAGTGTGTAAGATGCATGCGTGTGTAGTAAGGGATATAGTGAGAAGCGCGTGTTTGAGAGTATGCTGGACTGCTTACAGGGTAGACGTGACATGTAAAAAGGCCAGATGAAGAGGACAGTGATGGGAGAAACAGGGTTCAGACACTTCCTGCCTTCTGCTGGAATGCCACATACAAACTCCTATATATATATATATATATATATATATATATATATATATATATATATATATATTTATTTATTATTATTTATTTAAATTCGACTCTTGTAAATATGCATAGCGGGTTATTATGAGTCAGAAGTTATAATGAGATCGATGTACAGTTCCCTCGAATGATCTGTTAAATAATTTTAAATTAAATATTAGGGCTCGCTTACGCCATTGCAGAATCGAATATCGCGTGATGATACAACTTTCAGTTTTACGTTTTTAATACAAGTGAAAAGCGTATGGTGCGTTCTATGAGTACATTATTATGATTGAAAGTATTTTTGTGGCCATTTGTACAGAAAATGATGTTTTTATACGAGATCTGATATCATAAAGTATTAAATTATAAGATTTTAAACGTTGTATAACGGTAGGCTTCAGTCTGTAAAGACATGATTGGTACAGCTAATGCAAAAACAATAAGCATGAACATTCTGTGTGATTGATGTAAACAGTGGCCTGACTGGTGTGAAAACAAATACGTTTATTATGAGAATTATGAGGAATTGTGAACAGCCGTTAAATTAGAGAAATGATAATTAAAGTAATGTGAATAGTCCTAACTATAACTACAAGTAGAAAGGTTCTTAATGAAAAATCTCTCAACTTTCAGTACCTATTTCCCGCTGCATCTATTTAAAAATGACAACCCACACAAATTCGACATCCCGTTTTCTTTAATTGCATCTAATAAGAAATTTTTTTACCCGAACCTACTTATTTGGATTATATATATATATATATATATATATATATATATATGATAATATAATAATAATAAAACAAGATTAGTTGCAGCTAATAGTCGTTAAAGAAAGTTAAACTTACCTACTACTCTCAAAACAGTTACTCGAAAAATATAGCAAGATTGGGTAGAGTTGCCAGATGCTTTTATTACGAAGGGAATTGAAATCAATATATTTAATTTAAATACTCTTAACACGTGTACATATATATGTAATAATAACAATAAATCAATATTAGTAATAATATTTAAGTGGATGTTTAGAGGAGGATAACAGAATTGATGCTTCAGTTTCAAAGCTGTGTTACGCAGCTTGATGTTCTTTTTAACATATGCAATTTTATAACGAAATTTGCTGTATAGTAAAATTATTATTCACATACCAGAAGATGGCATGTGAAAGTGAATGTGATGGTATATATGTGTAAATAACAGAAAACTACATATTTAAAAGTAAATAAACAAATATGAGTGTACTAAGTATATATTGTATTTGAAGGTCATCTCGTTTGAAAATAAGCCAGTTTCCCTTAAAAAAGAGAGAAATTAATTTATTTAAATTAAATAATAAATATTCATTTTATTTTTCATAATACAGATCTTAAACAAAGAACTTGTTTTTCGATTTAAAATATGTTCAATCTGATTTTGATTTATGTATTGTTCGCAATTTGTTAACAGAAAATTGGATGTGTTGATGCGCAATCTCGTTAGGCCTATTAAAACCTTTCAGATTCATAGTTTTCATTTCTACTGTCTGGCGGAATTTGCCTGAACAGAAAGTACTCGAATGTATGTATGTTTTGCATGTTTGTTCTTGTTTGCCTCATGAAAGAACTTTTTGAAGGGGAAGGCGAGGCTCTTTCTTAATTTTTTTCCCTCTTTTTTTCCCTTTTTTCCCCTTTTTTTTTTTTTTTTTTTTTTTTTTTGAAGGACCACGAAGGACCATGAAGAACACCTCATAAGGAGGACCGCCATGAAGGACGGTGAGGGGGGGGAAATTTTCAAATTGATCCATTCTCTGTCTCCCTTCTTGCGGGTATACTACTGTGGCTCCTTGAGAAAGCTTATGATTTTCTTATTTAATTATTTTGTAGTTAGGTGCTTGACTGCGCTGTGGTGATATGACTGTATGATGCGTAACTATGGTGCGGTGTTTGACTGATTTGGCGTGTGGCTGGTGTGGTGTTGTATGTGATTGTGTGATGTGGTTTATGACTGATGTGTGAATGAGTGTTGTGGTGTGTGGTGTGACTGTGATGTGTGTGATGCATGACTGTGTAGTGTGGTGTGTGTGATGCATGACTGTGTGGTGTGTGTGGCTGTGGTGTGGTGTGTGACTGTGTGGTGTGATGTCTGGCTGGGTGGCTGGTGTGTTGTATGACTGTGGTGTAGTGTGTGATTGTGGTGTTTATGGTGGTTATTATATTATTATTAGTATTATTATAAATACTGCTAGTTGTAGTTGTATTGTCAATGTTTGATTGCTTTATATTGATCAATGTTCCCTCTTTCTTTTAGGCTATTGATTAGCACGATGTGCGACATTGGAATGAGTGGATCAAGTGGTAAGAAGAAATTGAGTTGGGCGCAGGGCAGAAAACGAAGAGCAGCACAGGCCAAGGAAGCAAAGAAGTTAAGCAAGTGTATGCGTTCCTACTTTACAGTCAAAGAAGGGAGAAAAGAAAAGGATGATAAATCTAGCGAAGAAGAACAGTTTTCAGTTGAGCAACATACACCAGAAATGCAAGAAGCCGAGTCTGATCCTGAGATGGAACAACATGTATCTGACCATGAAGTGGGTAAAGATTAATCTGATGCTCTAAGTGAACCTCCAAGCTTACCTAAAGGCGTAGAGGTACTTGAAACATGTGATATGGGGTTTCTTAGATTTGATAACCAAATGCTGCCTGTTGTGCCACAAAATCTACGAACAGAGATGGTTTCTCTTGGATCTGAACCATTCCAACACAAAGATGGGCCTTTTGAAGCTAAGGATAAGCCGGATGGACAAGCAATAACCAAATCATGGTTCAAACGCAAACTCCCTAATGGCCAAGAAGTAAATAGATCTTGGCTTCTCTACTCTCCATCAAGAAGATCAGCATACTGCTTTTGTTGCTTGTTGTATTCTTCTGCCTCAAGAAACACTCGGTCTTCATTTGAACTGGTTCAAGGATTCAACAGCTGGAAGAAGACAGAAAAGGTTTCTGCTCATGAAAACAGTGTGAATCACAGACTGGCCTTCAGAACCTGGAAAGAGACCGAAAGACGAATAAAAGAGAAGGCTACTATCGACGCCAGTCTTGAAGAACAAATCAACAAGGAAAAAGAGAACTGGAGGCAGGTTTTGAAACGTATTTTAGATTGCATCAAGTTTTTCGTCTGCCAAAATTTAGCACTCCGTGGTCATGTAGAAAAGCTGGAACTCATAACAGACATGAACGTTAATAATTTATTATCATTGCTTAACCTTGTGTCACATTATGATCCTAACCTGAAGCAGCATCTAGAATATGCTCAGCAGAATCCAAAGCATGTGTCATATCTGTCGCCCCGGATACAGAATGAGTTCATTCAACTTTTTGCTCTTTCTCTTCGAAACAAACTTATCCAAGACATTCGCAAGAACAAGTACTATGGAATGTTATTTGACTCTACGCCTGACCTAGGTCATAGAGAGCATATACATATATATATATATATGTGTACGTATATAAATTTTCGGGCGATGATGGCCAGCCCTCCCTGTTAACATGAGTCCCATACGCTTATGTTCATCAGGATTATATTTTATGTTGTTATCCTTCCCATACCTTTCACACACCTTCAAAAATGTGCTGAGCCCTTTTACAGATGGAGAAATAAGAATTAGATCATCTGCATACATCAGATGATTGACAATCATTGTACCAATACAGCAGCCTATTTTACAGGTGTTCAGCACAACAGATAGATTATCCATATAAACATTGAATAAGTAGGGTGATAGTATCCCTCCCTGCCTGACACCATTGGTCACAGAGAATGGATCTGAATTAACCCCACCCCATCCTACAATCATTGTCTGATGATTATATACCAGAATATTAATATACGGACCAAGTAACCAGGTACATTACGATTTACAAGTTTCATGAATAATTTGTCATGATTAACACGATCAAATGCTTTAGAGGCATCCAGGAAACATAAAAATACATTAGCATCTAGAATTTGATATTTACAGACCATTTCCTTCAAGGCAAACACACACATTTCAGTAATGTGTTGCTTTTTAAAACCAAATTGGTTATCACTAGTATACAGGTAACATTGAAGTCTATTAATGAGTATATATTGAAACACCTTAGACATAATACTGGCCAAAGCTATTCGTCAAGGTTATTGGCTATAACTATAGTTATCTTTACTCTTGATTTTACCCTTTTTATCTTTTAGTACTGACACCAAACCAACGGATAACATTGTATCCGGCAAAACACATGTATGAGTAAACCTGTAACACAAAGCTAACGGAGGAAGCCTACTAAATTTCAGATGCTCAGCAGAAATACCATCAATACCACATGATTTGTTACAATCTAAACATTTTATGGCATGTTTAGTCTCAAATACACTAACTCTTATATCTGGACTGGACTATAGGTAGCATCACAACTAACATTATTGTTCTTATGTGTAGAGTTAAATAACTCACTGTAGTGTTCCTTCCATAATTTGACTATATTCTCAGTCCTAGTTACATTTTCAATATTAGCAGGGAGAGACATTGGACTATTATTCACTGTTTTTAATTCGCCCCAAAAGTTTCTTGATTCTTATTGGCAAGCTTTCTAGCCAAAACATCCCTGCTTATCTCATCCTCATGATTTTTTATATTCCTTAATGCATACTTGAACCTGGCATTAGCCCTCTGTTTTTGTTGTAATAAGGGCCTTGCCTTGGCTTACCTTGTTCACACCACATTAAAAAAGCATCTCTGGATGCATTATGAAGTAAAAGGATGCTAAAAAATAAGGATGCTAGTATCTATGATGAGAATAATTACAGGCCAATATCACTTGCCATTATACTTTCTAAGGTGTTAGCATATGTCATTTATAATAGGATAAGTACTTACTTGCAAACTTATGACAATTAGTTTGGCTTTAGAGTGAAACATGGTACGGACATGTGTATTTATACGCTAAAGGAAGCCGTTCTAAAGTACAAGATGTCAAGTAGCAATGTACAGTATATTACTGTTTTTTAGGATGCATTAAAAGCACTTGATAGAGTTAACCATCACAAACTTTTCAAGGAACTCTTGTGTCGAGGGGCACCTGCTGTAAATATATACTTAGGATACTTGTATTTTGGTATACAGAGCAGACCATGTTTGTTAGATGGAAAAGCACTGTATCACCAGGTTTTAAGGTAACTAATGGTGTTAGGCAAGGGGGGTATATTATCACTATCTTTTCTCTATATACACTGTACATTGATGACCTTACCAATGAACTAAAAACTGCATGTACTGCTGTGTCATTGGAAAGGAAAAATTTAATCATTTAATGTATACTGATAACTTGTTCTTCTGTCACGCTCTCCCCATGGCCTGAGAGTACTATTAGAGATATGTGAACAATATGGTATGAAAATGACATCACCTATAATGGGGCAGACTTGTATTCTGATATTTAACTGTAATCTACTGAAACATGTATCATGTGGGTCTTTTGAAATGAATAGTCAGACAATACCTGTCAAACACTCATGAAAATACTTAGGTCATGTAATCACTCACGAGCAGCGAGATGAACTCGATATTGAGAGGCAACGTAAAAAGCTGTATGTACAGGTTAACATACTAGAAAGGAAATTTGTCAAGTTTTAACTGATTCTGAACACACATCTTTTCAGAACTTATTGCACTGCATTGTATACATCCCATCTGTGGTGGAACTATACAAAAACTGCTATGAATAAACTCTCTGTTGCTTATAATAATATTTTCCGAATGCTATGTAGGAAACCAAAATGGTGCAGTGTTTTATATTTAGTACTCGTAACCTACCTACCAGCCAAATGTTCATCGGGAAGAATATATATATATATATATATATAATATATATATATATATATATATATATATATATATATATATATATATATATATATACGAAAATGAAAATGTTTATTGGCAGACTATGGTCCATATGACAAATATTATTAATACAATGACAGTTCATATACTAAGGATAGAAATATATACAATTGATTAGAAATAATACTGCACTGTCGACGTTAAGTGGAGCTACAGACAGACGTTTTCGTACCAAGAAGTCCATAGCTTAGAGGATAAATGGCAGGACTTATGGATAGCTTGGATGATCGGGTTGGTTGATTTTTTAATTCTTTGCATTAGACTGTGTTGAGCACGTCTTGTTACCTCCGGAAAGCTCGAGACATTGCGGGTAGCAAACATTTGCGAAGCTGAGCATCTCGGGGGTAATTTATGTAAGAGTCTAAAAGACCTGTTGTACAGCAAATTTAGGGTTCTGCCAGAACCTTTTTTATAATTCACCCAGAGTTGCTGACCGTATATATTACTGCAGAAAGTACGAAAGAGTGTGTCTTTAGCTTCACTTGTACAGAAACGAAAGTTCCTTATGGTCATATTCGCTTTAGCACACAGGCTTCGAAATTGTTTTCTTATATCCGAGTCATCACTCAAGGAGCTGGTAATAGTTTCACCCAAATACTTAAACTCTTGTACTTCCTCAATTATTTCCCCATTCATTTTAAACCTTATATCAGCTGGCTGATTACAGCTTTTAGGATGAAATTGCATAACCTTAGTTTTTGTAACATTAAAAAGAATATCTTTCTGCGAATACACTTCGCAGACATTTAGTAGCCGATCCAGACCTTTAACAGAGGGACTTATTAACACCATATCATCGGCATAAACTAAGTTATTTATCCTTGTGTTATCTATACAACACCCCACTGTTGCCTCATTAAGTGAAGCAATTAATCCGTCAATATACACATTAAACAGCATGGGGGAGAGCAAGGAGCCTTTGTCTCACCCCGCAAGAGGAGCCAAAACACTCGGATAGTACATTGCCCCACCTAACAGTGAAAGATTGGTGGGAATACCAAAATTTCAATAAATTTAATATGTACATGGGAACCTTCCTGTCTTCTAGTTTTGCAAATAAAATATTGTGGTTCACCCTATCATATGCCTTACTTATATCAAGAAAACAGCTATAAATGGTTGAATTACTGTCAATATATTTATATATTGTTTCTTTAAGTACATAGATACACAGGTCAGTTGAGTGGGACCTTTTAAAGCCAAACTGATTAGGAGATGTCCATAGGAAATCATTTAATCGGAGTAACAAGAGTTTTTCTAGTAGTTTCGAGAAGCAGGAAGCGACAGCAATAGGCCTGTAATTATTGCTGGACAGAATGTCTCCGTACTTATTTTTGACCAGGGGCAAGATATATACCCTCATGAATTCTGCAGGGATATAGCTATGAGCAAGCATGGCTGATAGGAGCAATGATATATGCAGATATACTACGTCATTTGTATATTTTAAGTGCTCATTCGATAAGTCATCTACCCCTGACGCAGAACTAGTCTTTAACTCTTTAATTAACCTCTTTACTTCAGAAAATTATATCAAAATATTTTCCCTTGTCCCTCCCACAATCGTTTCGCTGTAATCTATCTTAAGATTATCCCTACTCACACTGTTAAGAATGTTAGAGTAGTGGTTTTTCCACAGCTTTGCAATTTCATCCTCCCCCGACACCCCATCGATTGTCGGAGGGAGGGCATTTTTGACACCCGTTTGATTCTTCACAAATTTCCAAAATTTGTTATTATCGTTATTTGTGCGAGCTTCACAGGCTTTTGATGCTCGAATAGACTCTTCTTCCTGTTTACATCGCCTTATGGCCGCCTTATACTGACCCCGACTTCTACACATATTTATGTATACTGGTCCTAATCTGGGTCTACCATGAAAGCACCACAAATCATAGGCGTCTTTCGATTCCCTCTTCAGGGGGGCAATAAAATCATTCCATCCAGGAATAACCTTAGTATGATAGTTGTAAGATTTAATCAGGGGGCTTCCTGCTTCTCTTAACAGGGATATTATCTTACTCTAATACCTATCTATGAGTTTACAGTGAGAATCATTTGAGCAAGGATTATTACAGGCAAGGTGCAAAATTTCTAAATTATTAAAGAGGTGACTTGTTCTGTCTTTGTATTCTATTCTCTGCTGCATATTAACATTGGACCAATCGACGCGATTATTCTTACCTATTGAGTTCTTGTTAAGTCGTGTTGCGCATAATAATAATAATATATGCGCATTATAAGTTATATTCGCTCTGAATCATAAGGTCACTGTAAAAGAAGGAGACTTTGTTTTTAAAACAAGAGAAATAAAATAGCGTATTTAAATGAAATGTTTTATATTCATACATCGCAAATTCTATGAACCTCAGTGACGGATCTACACAGATTTTTTGCGCATGCGCATTAGCGAAGATTTAAATATTTCTTTTAGCGTACCTTTCTTCTCTTAGTCGCAGATGCTAATACCCGTTTAGGTTTCTAACATCATAAACAAAACAAAGCAACCAAAGTTTGTCTCCGGACTTAGGATTAAGAAATCTATTCTTAATAGCGAAAAGATTTTCTCGTATCGGCAGCGGGAAGATACAGAAATGGGGTACACGTGTAGTGAAGAATAGTGAGAGAAGCTAAGGAGGACAGTGACAGGAGAATCGTGGGTTCTAGCACTCCCTGTCTCCTACCTAATTTAACGTCCCCTTCCCGGAGTACTTTCATGGTCGATTCGTGTCTACAATCTTCTCCTTACTTACGTTATTAGTTTTTAAAAATATCTTACCACACGTATGTATTTGAAGGCCTCTTGAAACAAGTTTAATTAATAGGAATATTATTTAATTGAAAGCTACATTTGAAAAATTAACATTTCCAAATATTTTCAACCTTTATTTTACAACAAAAATAATCTATAATGGACCTAAACCTAAAACATAAACTATATAAATTCTAAATGTAATGATATTCGTTTTCCTTAAGTAAATATCACTAAAATGGGGTAGACGGGAGTGGAGGGTATAAAGTTCTAAATTTCCAAAAGGCAAACCAAAAACTTAAAGCAACACAAAAAATTAGCCCAAAATCAAGAAAAGTCGAAATAACTTTTAATTTGAAATTTATTTAAAATATCTTCCAAAATTACGATTCATAAAACCTTTACAAATTTAATAAAAGCTAGCTACGCTTCCCTCCTTTTACGGCGAGCCGGGGAGGCCGGGGGACCCGGGGTCCCGGTTTCGAAGCCGGGAAGGACGGCGGGGCCGGTGTTGGAGATCCAGGGGGCGCAGGGGGAGCCGGGGAGGGCCGGGAAGACAACCATTTTGAATCTTGATATTGAAACAGTGACTGTAAAAATAAGAAATATAAATTTTATGTTGAAACGTGAATTTAAGAATAAATTTAGGTAGAAAGAAGGTTTTTCATCACTTTTCACCAAATAATCTACGATCGTCGATGAAAAATTTAATGACGAAGAGAATATTTCGCTCAGAAATGGAGGTAATTTTTGGTTTTCTTCTTAAAATTGTGAACGGTTAAAGAATTACTGTAAAAGGAAGTATTTGGCAATAATGAGTAATAAATAGATGGTAAAACTTTGTAGGAACTTCGTTCGTTCGTTGCTTATCATACTGTAAGAGATGGTCAGATTGGGGGGGGGGGGGGGGTATCTCTGTGTATGTGCATCAAACTTACGACTCTAACGAAGTATTTTCTCTATGTAATAGTGACAATGAATTATGAAAACCTGATTGTGAATATAAAAGACAAAAGTAATGTATATTCTGTCCATGCAATATATAGACCACCTAATACTAACATCAATAGCTTTTTAATTCACTTAGATAACATGTTATGCAACTTTCATAAATCGAATGCCATAGTTGCGGGAGACTTCAACATCAATTTGCAATCTGAAATAATCTCTCATAAATTTTTAAACTTAATGAATTCTTTCTTTCTTAGTCATTCTATTACCAAACCCACTCGAGTCTGCAGTTATGGCAATCGAATAACAGAATCTACGATTGATAATATATTTGTAAATAGCAATGCCTTTGTAAACTCTGGAATTATAACCACTAACATCAGTGATCATTTTCCTACTTACGCTATTTTCAGTAACATTGTTCAGGTTGCGGACAAAACAACTATTGATTACAGAATATTCTCAGAGGTTAACAAAAGAAAATTTATTGGGGCAGTAGAAAATACTCGCCTTGACTGTGACGACCCTTTAAATGACCCAGATCATATGTTTCAGTTCTTCAATGACACCTTATTCCATATTTTTAATATTTGCTTTCCTTTAAGGAGAAAAACAGTTTCGCCCAAAAGGGTCGCAAATCCATGGATCACTCCAGGAATTATCACTTCAATAAAGAATAGAGATAAATTATTCAAATTGCAATTGCAGAGCAAAATCCCTAAAATACAATATACTCAATACAGAAACAAATTAACTAAAATAATCAAAATTGCAAAATATAACTATTATAACAATCAATTTTCCAAACATAAAGGAGACATGAAAAACACTTGGACAACCATAAACAATCTTCTCGGAAAACAAATGAAGAAAAATCCAATAGAGAAATTAAATGTTGATAATAAAGAAATCACTGATGATACTGCTATTGCAGACTCTTTAAATGCACATTTTACTTCAATAGCGGATAAGCTTCGCTCACAATTAATAAATAATGATCACTCACCTCTGGAATATATGCCACCCAGCCCACTAAATTCATTTTCTTTTGTTCCTGCTACCTCTACTGAGGTCCAGAATATTATTGGTAAATTAAAAAATACAAAAAATAACATTCATAACATTCCTGTACCTATATTGAAACTTGTTAAAGATAAGATATCTGTAACTTTGGCTAAAATTATCAATCAAAGTATTTCCAAAGGAATATTCCCATCAATGCTAAAAACTGGTTGTATAACACCCCTTTTTAAAGGGGGTGATCCTACACTAGCAACAAATTACAGGCCGGTGTGTTCATTATCTGTGTTCAGCAAAGTTTTCGAAAAAATTGTAAAAAGTAGAATGCAGCGATATTTAGAATCTTACAAAATATTATCTCCAAATCAATATGGCTTCCGTAATAATAGAACAACGGAAATGGCTATTTTAAATCTTATGGAAAATGTAAATATAGCTAAGGAGAACAAAGAAATAATGATGTCAATATTTATGGATTTGAGTAAGGCGTTTGATGTAATAGACCATAATATTCTACTTAATAAATTGTATTGTTACGGCTTTAGAGGGGCAATCAGTGATTGGTTTAAAAGTTATTTGTCCGATAGATATAATTTTGTATCAGTAAATAAGGTTTGCTCCACTAAAGCGCTTGTCAAACATGGTGTGCCACAGGGCTCAGTGCTGGGTCCACTGTTATTTTTATTATATATAAATGACCTTCCACGTTCATCTGATATACTGAACTTCATAATGTTTGCAGATGATACAACTCTCTCCTTTTCTTGCAAAGATGTTAATACAGCTAAGAATATATTCCATTCAGAATTCATCAACGTAATGAAATGGTTGACCACCAATAAACTCTTCCTAAATACCAGTAAAACAAACTTCATGATTTTTACTAATAAAAGAAATGTATATCTTGATGAACTCAATGTTAATGAAATCACCATAAAGGAGTGTACTGTAACAAAATTTCTTGGTGTAATCAGGGCCGGATTAACCATTAAGCAAAATAAGCCCGTGCTTAGGGCATCAAGGGAAGGGGGGCACCACAGAAATTTTCCATTGTCGGATTTACCATGGATTTATTATACTATTATAATCGCGGCTTATAGCCTATAAGCTGTTGAAAACTGAATTATATATATTCATATATAGTATTTATTTTTTTTCATTGTTTGAATTTGTAGTGAACAACAACCCTTTTGAGAGAATAAATATATTTCGTTGTAATCACACACTTTACGCTTTGCGTTATTATTTTGTTTATATCAAATCTTTGAGCGCCATATTAAAAATACATATAGATTAAATATTTCGTGTGCTATAGGAAGTTATTCTGAACGTGTGATTTGTGCATATAATATTAAATATATATTTTACATAATCATTTGGTATTGTTTTACAGAAAGATTTAGGTTTATAGAATTGTAATATAAATTAATATTAAAATAAAAGAAACTATAAACTCTCTATATTGCTGTTGTATCAAGTGATGTTTATCACGGCCATTATAATAATAAGATATACTGACCTAAGTTAATTAGCGTTGAAGAAGTTTATCTGTTGCTCTCTCTTCTTCTCTAGGGTAAGTCTCTGAAGTGTACTTTATTTGTATATATAAGTATAACAATATTTTATCATACACGTATCTTTATTTTATAATTTATTTATCTATTGTCATAACAGTATAAAAGAATTTAGATTGTAATAACCAGAGTGAATAAATTTGTAATGTATATATAACATCAAACGTAGTTAGGACAATTTAGGCCCTAAGCAAATGTTCATATTTCCTATAATTAAATATTGTGTTTTAAATAAATAAATAAATGTAAATATAAAATGTGGCTCGTTAATAGTGAAATGTTAATATTGATATTTTTATAGATTGCGTATTATTAATTCTAATGTTAAGTATTTTTATTTTATAGGTTTCGGTTCCTTCTTTCGGTTCCTTCTTTCGATTTGATTTGTATTCAACATTTCGAGTTGATATTTCGGTTGAGTTATATTTAATTGCCACTTATATTTAAATTGCCACTTTGGTTGTGTACGGTTCCCATTTTGTCTTTCTGAGAATAAAAGAACAAAGCCAAGATTGTGATATGTGTAACTGTGTTGATTGCCACATAATATACAAATAAAATATTCTTTTTATTTCTGTATTTTACAGACCCCAAGAACCAACGTGATGACGTTGGAATCACCGAGGTGTCACAAGCAAGTTCATCTACCACAAGTCTCACTACTGATCTCACTTTGCCTGTAAATTCTCTTGATACCTCTACTGCAAATGTTGATTCAAGTTGCTTTACAAGACATTCTGGGGTTGAAATAATTGCTGAAAATGAAAGTTTAGTGGACCATGGTGATGGTGGTGAAATGAATCAGTCTGCAGAAGATGAAGTAAATATAGCAAAAGATCCAGGGTTGTGGCTTGATTTCTCTGCTGATGATGTGGCTTATTGGATTGCTTGTGGACCCAGTGACTGTCAACACCACAATGGGCCATTTGACAAGTCTTACCGGCATTTCAGTAGTGGCAAACCAGCAAGATACTGTTCACAAAAACTTTTCGTTGGGACAAAAGCCAATGGTGAGAAATACAAGAGAGAGTGGTTATTGTATTCACCATCAACAGGATCAGTTTACTGTTATGTTTGTAAACTGTTTGCTCCTAAAAATGTCTCACATTTTGTTATAAGAGAAGGGTTCAGTGACTGGCGAAATACTATTGTAATTGATCATCATGAAAAAAGCACTACTCACCGAGACTCTATGCTAACATACTTAACTCGCAGACAAGGTGCGGGGTTGGGACAACAGTTGGAAAAACAAATTCAGGAAGTGTGTGATTACTGGGAACATGTCTTGAGGCGTGTCATAGCTGTTATTTGTACGTTAGCTGAACGTGGCTTGTCTTTTCGAGGAACAGAAGAAAGATTTGGATCATTGCAGAATTGGAATTTTTTAGGGCTGCTTGAGCTCATAAGCCGGTTTGATCCATTTTTAGCAGGTCACATTTTGAAATATGGAAATTCTGGCAAAGGAAATCCTTCTTACCTGTCCAAAACCACCTGTGAGGAACTCATTCAACTAATGGCTCAAAAGGTCCACGCACTCATTGTTGACGAAGTAAAATCTTCTGGTTATTTTAGTTTGTCAATTGATTCAACACCAGATCTATCACATATCGATCAGTTAAGTGTTGTACTTAGGTACTTAAAAGATGGACAGCCTATTGAACGCTTTTTAACCTTTCTGAAAATGAAAAGCCATACTGGTGAGGAAATGGCAAATCAGGTGTTGCAGTACTTACGTGAAGTTTGTAAGCTAAACTTTTCAAAATGTAGGGGTCAATCTTACGACAACGCTGCCAACATGTCTGGGCGTTATAAGGGGATGCAGCAAAAAATTTTAGAAACAAACAAGTTTGCTATATATGTGCCCTGTGCAGCCCATTCACTAAATCTGGTAGGCCGAAGTGCTGTTGACTGCTGTCAAGAGGCGGTTAATTTCTTCTCTACAGTGCAGTTGCTCTATACCTTTTTTTAAGCGTCAACCAGCAGGTGGGAAATTCTTAAAGGTTGTATTGGAAATGAAAGTGTCTTAAAATCCCTCTCTGATACCAGATGGGAGGCACATGCTATATGGCAACAGCAGCAATTTTGAAATCTTTCCTTAAAATTTTAGAAGCGTTAGAATGTATAGCTGAAGACCAGTCACAAAAGGGAGACACTAGAAGAGAAGCAAATAATATTGCAAATAAGATGCAAGAGCTAGAATTCGTTTTTATGTTGAATTTTTGGGATGAGATTTTGCAAAATTTTCATAGAGTAAGCAAAGTTCTACAGAATAAGGATGTGAACTTAAAAACATGTGCAGATCTGTATGGATCATTAGCTGACCAACTGTGCACTTCACGAGATGAATTTGAAAGATATGAAGCAGCTACAAAGGAAATGCTACCAGATGTTGATTACAAGGCAGCTCAAACTCGCAAACGTATCAGAAAGAAGGTACCCAATGACGGAGATGCACCAGAAGTATATCTGAATGCCAGAGATAAATTTCTTATCACCACCTTTTACACAATTGTTGACAAACTTGAAACTGAGATGAGAAGAAGAGGAGAGATATACAAAGAAATAGCAGAGAGATTTTCTTTTCTAAGTGATGTGCCACATAATGTCACCACTTCATCATCTACTGAAATTGAAAGGTATTCTCAGGGTTGTAAAAAGATGATTGATGCTTACCCAGAGGACTTGAACACTAATTTCTCTGCTGAGCTTCAGCAGTTTCACTCATATGTGTGCCATAAGTTCAGTGCAAAAAAAAATGTAAAAACAAGATTCAGTCATGCTGAACTTTATAAATAATTGTAGAAGACAATATTGAGTGTGCCTTCCCAAATGTAGAAATTGCCTTTCGTATATTTTAACATTAATGGTCACAAATTGCTCAGCCAAATTAAAAAAATAAAAAATAAAAATAAATAAATAAATAGTCGAGCTTCACAATTATTAATGTCATTGTAAAAATTGTAAATTATAAAAAGACTACTGTATTTATTTTATTATTAATAAAGGTTATTCTACTCTATTCTATTCTATTCGTAATGAGAGGAGGCACATTTTAGTATAATTTATCAAAATGAATCATGCCTCAATAAATATTTTGACTTTTTAACAAAAATAATAATAATTATTTGACAAAATTCCTTTCCTCCATTCATATAATTCATTAATAAAAGAAAAAATAATTTTTTTTTTTAAAAAATTATGGAATATAATTTTAAAAAGTTTTACTCATCAAAAAACCTTCGATTTCTTCGTAAAATAATTCCTTAAAATCATTATTTACTTATTTCACTTCATTAAATAGTTTTTAGCCAATATTAAGTCTCATTCATTATTAGGAAATATTAGGCACATAATTTAGGAAGAATCTCTCTCTCTCTCTCTCTCTCTCTCTCTCTCTCTCTCTCTATATATATATATATATATATATATATATATGTTATAATGTTTCAGACCAACAAAGACCCTAGGATCCACTCATGGCTGGTCTACCTAACTGTGTTCGTGTATTGTGTATGTCCTCCTGGTGGCGGAGGGGACCTACAATTTTACGTGGGTTCCGAACCACAAGAACATAAGAAATTTATGTAAAAACTGCCGGTAAATTGGCAACGACCAATTTTTACGAAACTAAATAATTATCAATTTAAAACTAATTAATTATCGATTTAAAACTAAAGATAGAATCTCTGATCCAGAGGATCAAGTCATAATAGACTACTATCCACAAATATGTTACACTCTATATCTATTTATAAAGGACATGCAAATATATCGGATCCAAAGAATCCAGTCAATTTCATTACGGTATCCATCAAGTCACGGTCCATATCGAAAGCGGACCAAGTCAAAATTTACAATCATATACATTACAATATATACACTTACGAGAAAAAGAGTAGGTGTGGCTGTAAAGACTGTACAGTAATGTAGAAATGTGTGTGCACCCATTTTGGGTCTCCCATTTAAAGGTGTTTGTGGGGCAAGTGAAGATCATGAGTTTTTCAATACCTCACAGTACTATGGGGGGCACCGCTCGGCAGAGGAATCTCTTTAAATGGGGTGTGTAAGGACAGAGAGTATCCCCTAACCCAAGACGCTGCCTCCCTATATCCCACAACACTTGTGTTGAGCTGTGGGATCTATCCCCAGAAAGCCTTAATTTTACTACCTTAAACTATACCCTTTCTATCAACATATGCGTCTAATCGATTTTTAAACATGTTTATAGACGTGCTACTAATTACTTCTACCGGCAAACTATTCCAGCTATTTACTATTCTATGCGTAAAAAAGTTTTTCGCAACTGCTGTCTCGAACCTTCTACTTGTCAACTTACACCCGTTATTTCTAGTCCTATTATATTGAGATATTTCGAAAAAGCTATCTCTATCTACGTTATCGAACCCATTCATAATTTTGAAAACCTGGATTAGATCACCCCTTAACCTCCTGGTCTCGAGTGTTGTCAATTTTAACTCCTTAAGCCTATCCTCGTACGACTTTGACCTAAGCGACGGAATCATCTTAGTTGCTCGTCTTTGAACTCTTCGATTTTGTCTATATCTTTGCGCATATACGGATTCCAAAATTGGACCGCGTACTCCAAATGGGGTCTAACTAATGATTTATAAAGTGGAACTATAATATCGCGCGATTTGTACTCAAAATTTCGAGCTATAAAACCTAACACTTTGTTCGCCTTATTGACCGCTGCTGTACTTTGTTTCGCTACTTTTAAATCACCAGTGACTACAACTCCTAAATCTTTTTCCTGCTCTACGCTTGTTAAATCTTTCCCTGACATACTATACACAAATTTACCGTTACGCGAACCTATATGCAAAATTTTGCACTTATCAACGTTAAATCTCATTTGCCATGTGACTGACCAATCAACGATTTTATTCAGATCTTCCTGAATTTTACCTCTATCTTCGTCATTAATCGCCCTACCACCCAGCTTCGTGTCATCCGCAAACTTTGAAACTGTACTGACTAGGCTGACATCTAAATCGTTAATATATATAAGAAAAAGCAAGGGGCCCAATACAGAACCCTGAGGAACGCCACTCGCTACATTAGCCCAGCACGACTCCGCTCCATCAACGACCACCCTCTGTTTCCTGCCTCGCAACCACTCTTCTAGCCAATTTATTACTACACCCCTGATTCCATGAGCCTTAGTTTTTTCAATCAGTCTTTTGTGCGGCACGGTGTCAAACGCTTTTTGAAAATCTAAATACACTACATCAACCGCCCGATGTCTATCGTAATCGTCAACCACGCTTTGGAAAAATTCTAAAAGATTAGTTAAGCAAGATTTGTTTCGCCTAAATCCGTGCTGCGTATTTCTAACAAGTTTATGGTATTCTAAGTGTTCGACTATACGATCCCTAATTATTGATTCCAAAAGCTTACCTACAACAGACGTTAAACTGATTGGCCTATAATTTCCCGCCGCACCTTTATCGCCTTTCTTAAAGATAGGTGTTACGTTTGCTAACTTGAAATTATCTGGTACGCACTCCTCAGAAATAGACGCATTAAAAATCTTTGTTAGCGGCACAACAATGCTATCTTTTAATTCTTTTAGTTGTATGGGATATATGGAATCCGGACCCGGTGATTTACGCGTTTTCATTTTATCAATATGCGCATTACTTCCCTTTCACTAACGACAATATTATCCAAAATATTACCATTATCAAAAGGTATTATGTCTATGACCGTAGGGATATTCGTTACATCTTCTATAGTAAAAACTGACGTAAAAAATTCGTTTAGCAAGGTAGCCATTTCCTTGTTTTCAGAGACTAGATCTCCATTTACATTTTTTAATGGACCTAAGACACTTTTTACTGGATTTCTATTATTGACGTATTGAAAGAATCGCTTGGGGTTTTCTTTACCGTCACGAGCTATGGAGATTTCAAATTCGCGTTTTGACTTTTTTATTACACTTTTAGCTTCACGCCTTAGAGATATGTAGTTGTTTCGTAACAACAGATTATCTTTATCGCACTTATATAGTCTATAAGCCCTATCTCTACTCTTTATAATGTCTCCTACTCTACAAGTAAACCACAAGGGCTTGTTGTTTACTTTCGCACGCTTAATTTTGTACGGTACACATTCCTCATTTATAGTCCTAAATACCGTTACGAACGATTCCCACATATATATATATATATATATATATATATATATATATATATATATAGTCATGCGGTTTGCTTCTACAAAGCTTCAATTTAATATTTAGGAGAAATCCAATGACAAGGAGGAATGTAAATGCCATGAAAAGTCTTCTTTAATGCGCAACGTTTCGAGCAATACGCTCATCATCAGGCTAGATAATAACAATATGAAATTAGAATCAATAAATAAATGTGAACAAGACAAAATAATTTCTATAAAACCTATTCATTAAAAGCAAATTTTAAAAAGACTAAAAGAAGAGGGTTAAATTCAAAGTTATAAAAATTTACATATAAAATTACAAGAAATTTAAAAGCTATTTTTAAATTACATATAGTAAATTTGAAATTAGTACACTGGAATAATTAACACTAATACAATGGAATAATTAACACTACGAACCTTTCAATGCTGGTTCCGAGGCACGAGTAATTTAGAACAAAACAAAACAGGAAACAAGCTATGGGTTGGGCGGTTGGAGTTATAAGTTAGGGGAGGGGGATTATAAAAAATTGGGGATGGGGGAGGGGAGTTGGGGAGGGGGTTTATAAAAAATTTAGAGGGACAGCTGAGGAATCCACGTTTAGAGAAGGGGTCAATGTTTTAATATAAAGAGATTCCAAAATTCTAAGTGAGTTAGGACAAGAATTACAACCGAGAATTTTAAAATTATCTAAAGTGACATCAGTTTTACATTTTATACTGTGTTCCCGAATACTGGAGGCTTCTTTTTTATTTAAAATTTTACCTGTTCGGCAAATTATTCCCATATGCGAATAAAATCTAGTCCTGAGGGAGCGCACGGTGCTGCCAATGTAAGTACCAAGGAGACACCTTGGGCAGGTAAATAAATATACAACACCGCTACGCAACGAATCAGGAGTTCGATCCTTCGCTGAGAAAAAGCTACCTAAAGACATTTTGTTAATAAATATAATGCGAAAATCAGTATGATAAAAAATTTTTCTTAACAACTTTGTAAATTTAAGTTTAAATTCTTTATTCATGGGACCCATTTCAGGTAACAGGAAATATTTTATATCTTTAGGCACTGAAATACAGGAAAGTTGAGGGCTATAAACATTATTTAAGAAAGATCTTATTAGTTTATCTACATATTGAACTGGAAAACTATTATTGGTAAAATATGATCTTAAATTATTAAATTCATCGTTTAGTAAGGTAAAACTAGAGGTCAAATTATATTCTCTGAACAAGAGAGTTTTAATACACGACATCTTATAGTTAAAATCAGTAAAACTAAAGAAATTCATGCCCAAACCAGTAAAAGTGGGTTTCCTGTAAACTGATGTAGTAATAGAATCACCTTTTTTCGAAATTAAAAGATCTAAAAAGGGAAGGGAGCCATTTTTCTCAGTTTCCATTGTATAAGTTATATTGGGGTGCAGAGAATTTAAGAAGTTAAAAAATTGTTGCGCTTGTACAGCATTATCAAAAACAGCTATCGAGTCATCAACGAAGCGTCGATAGAAAATTGGTTTACAATGGGTGGGAGATTGTTTAAAAATTACACTTTCTAAATGAGTCATAAAAAAATCAGCTGATAGAGGTCCGACGGGTGATCCCATTCCAACACCATCAATTTGTTGGTAAACCTTATTATTGAAAGTAAAATAACATTGCTTAAAAACCAATTCTAAAAGTTCCTTAAAATAAGACCATGAAAAACCATGAAAACTATCATCAGAGCTAAAAACCCTATCTAAAATAATGGCAATAGTTTCTGATACAGGTACATTCGTGAAAAGCGACTTTACATCAAAACTGACAAAAAACTTTTTTGAATCGAAATTCTTACAAGAAGATCTTTTTGAAATTCATAAGAGTTATTTATAGTATAAGCATTTTTCGCAAAAGGTGACAGGAGACCAACAACAAATTTTGACAATTGAAAGGTAGGTAAGTTATACGAAGCTAAAATAGGACGGAGAGGTGTTCCAACTTTATGGATTTTAGGCAAACAGTATAATTGAGCAAGATCAGAACCAGATACGAACAACTGAGAGTAAGTATCATTTTTTATTATCTTTAAAGACTTTAATCGTGACAAAAATCTATTAACTTGGTCTTCCAACCTTAAAATGACTTTATTGACGGGTTCAAGAATTTGTTTGAATTTGCTAACATCACTTAGGATTTCATTAGTTTTTATTTTGTAATCAGATTTATTCAAAATAACAACTCCGTTGCCCTTGTCCGGTCTAGTCACAACAATCTCCTGGTTCTTTGCCAAATTCTTAATAACCTGCAAGTCACTCTTCTCAAATATGAAAGATTTAAATTTAAGGTTTCTAAGTTTGTGAAAAAATTCATGAGTTAAATTAGCAAACTGACATTTAAAATTATTGAAATCACCGACATGGGGAACATTTTTCAAGCCATTAAAATTTTTTTCAAAGTAAAGAAAAAACGAAGGCTTATATATTTGAAATAACGGAAGCTTAAATTGCAAGCCAAGTGAGAGTAAAAACCTTTCCCGAGGGGATAGGGTGTAACTAGAAAAATTCGAAATTACTTTATCAGAATTGAAAAAATTAGGTGAATTCAGGCCCAGGGCCTTTAACTTACGTTCATGAGTTTCAGAAATGGTAGAATGAAACTTTTCAAGTTCATGTTGTACAAGAGAAATTATTAATAAATAATCCAACAACGAAAGGGTATTTTTAAGGGTAATTATATGATGCTCAAGCGACTTATTATGCGAGTCTGAAATTTTGATTTTATAATTAATTTCATTATTTAATAAATATTCCAGGGAAGATTGATAAAATTCAGAGTCATATAGATTGTCACGATAAAGTTTGAAGTAAACGAATTTCGGGAAAACCCTGCAGGTACGACACATTTCAAAAAATAACAATCGAGTTTTGACTTGATATTGAAAAATTTATTATTTAGAATTTATTTTATTTAGCTTGAGAGAGATTATTTTTATTTTGGGGTAATATTAGATTAAGTTTACTTTAAATAGACACGGTAATTATAGAAATAATAATGGCCTATTTAGACACTGTCAACACAGCTACAGACTTTTTCACTGTAGGTTGCAGTGGTTTTCAGGTTAAATTTGGTCAGCAGCCAGATTACTATGGTGAAGCTAAATTCATCAAAATTAATTTAGACTTACCAAAAATGAAGTTGCCAGTTGAACGTTACCCTTTCAGTTTCTAACTGATTCATAAGTTTCATTTAGTTTCCAGGTTTTAATTTTAGTTGTTAAGTTTTAGGTTATTGTTTAACACACTGCTAGGTTATTTATTTGTAGGGGCTATTTCCCAGACCTAGGTTTTGCAGGTTAAGTTAGGCTAGGGCTGGATTGCCCTTAAGTTTTTGGTTTTAAAGGTTTAAGGTTTTGAAGATTTTATTTAAGTTAAGTTAGGGCTATATTGCCTTTAGGTTTTAATAGGGGCTATAACAGCCATTTAATTATTGAGTTAGGGCCGTTGTAGCCCGGTTCGAGTTTCGTCTAGGTACCTAGTTTTTCTCTTACCTTAGTTATTTTCTTTAACTTACTTACACCTAGTTCTGATAGGCCTCTATTTAGTTAAACATGGTTTTTGATTAATTGCAGTGGTTATTAATTAAGGATACGGTTTAATTAAAGGTTGTTAGGTTTGAAGGTTGACTCAGTTTCCCGGTTTGGGTAACCACGAGCATTTTAAATTTTTTTGAGAAAAAAGGGCCCGCTTCACACGCGGTCAAAAATTTTCAAGACTGGCCAAAGCTCCGTTTTTCTTTGTCCCAGAAACTTTTTTTTTTCCTTCTTTTTGTTAATTAGAGAAACCCAACTTCACTAGTTGGTTAGAAACGAGGGTTTTTATTTTTATTTATTTTGTTTATCTTTTATTTGGAAATATATGCGGTTATTTCTAACCACTTTTTTCAACATTCCCCCAAGGGGAAAAATTTACCCAGAATTGTATTCTTGGGAAATTTTATTTATTTATTTATTTTTTTTGAATGAAAATGACATGCTCTTCAGAAAAGTTCCTTTTAGGTGAAATATGAAAATGACAGCGTCTTTTCTGTAGAACGTTGGTCCTAAGTTATAGCTATTTACAATTATTTACAATTTTCTATTTGTGGTCTTCACAAAGATCCACTCTGTATTTTCCTTTGCAGTTCTTCCCGAAATCTAACTGCAGCTTGTCTTTGTGGTCGGGGTTGAGTAGCGGCAGTAGTAGTGTCAGCAGAATCTACAGTTCCTGATTTTGTGGAAGAATTTTCCAGTTCTTCCAGGTCAATATTCGGCTTATCAGTTATTTCCAGTGGGTATAACCGATATATGTGTCTTCTGGAGAGATGACCATTGGGTGTTTTTACAGTTACATGCCTGATTATGCCATCTTCATCTGGGTGTAATGTTTCAATTACAGCAATCTTCCAGAAGTATTTGGGATTCATAGAATTTTCATCTAAGAGACATAGTTCTCCTACTTTAGGTTCTTTATTTACTGGTTGTTTGTGTTGTTGGTATTCTTTTTCCCTCAAACTACTCAAATATTCGTATCGCCATCTTTTTTTGATTTCTTGAGATTGTTTAGCTCCCTTATGAAAGTAATCCAGTATTTTCTTTCTTTCTTTGTCCTCTGTTGTTGTTATAATCAGCATCCACCTGATCATCTTCATTAACAGCTTCTTGGGTATCATTAGTGGTTAAAAAGTTGAATTTGGTATTGTCATACCCAAAAAGCAACTTGAAAGGAGTTAGTAGATCAGAGGAAGGATCTTCATTTGAATTAACATAAGTGAGTGGTCTTGAATTAATTGTGTTCATTATTTCAAGAACAATTGTTTTTAGTTCAGTTAACGGGATTTTTCTTCCTTTTAGGGAGGTATAGAGGGCTCTTTTGACTAAACCCACCATTCTTTCAGCTATTCCTAAGGTTCTGGGTGAATAGGCTGCTGTAAATTTCCACTGGATACCATGATCAGAGAGGTACTGAGACACAAGAACATTTTGGAACCAATGTTTAAGGTAATCTTCAGATCTTTTGAAGGTGGATTGATTGTCTGAAATCAAAACCTTTGGAAGGGAGTAGTTTAAGGACAAATGGTAGAGTTCTCTTAAAAAGGTTTTAGCAGAAAGGTCAGTGCAGATGTGAAGGCTGGTGAATCTGGTGGCGCAGCAAGTGAACAATAACAAGTAGACTTTCATGAATTGGTTATTCTCATCCTGGACAGAAATTGGACCAGCATAGTCAAGGGCAGTTTTTTCAAAGGGTTTTTCATAGCTTAAACGTTCCGTTACTAAGGGTCCAGTAGTAGGCACTTCATAAGACATGGCAAAGTATTTTTGGCAAAACAGACATTGTTTCAGAACCTTTTTAACTACTTGCCTTATTTTGGGGATCCAGAATTCCTGTCTGAGGAAATTGCATGTGGTAGCTAAGGTTGCATGACTGGTTTTGCATGACATTCAGTTACAATTAACGTTGTTAAATGAGAATTTTCAGGCAGTAGTACAGGATACCTAGCAGAATAGTTAAGGTTAGTTGCATATTTATATCTCCCCATTGTTCTGACTAACCCTTCTTTGTCAATGAAGAGTTTTAGATTCTTTTGCAGCTTTGTTAGGTCCTCAACTTTTTCTCCTTTATTTAGTTTGTGGATTATTTCTTTTTCTTTTGAGAAATGTTGTTGCTGGACTAATTTTAGCCAGTAATTTGTGGCCTTAGTTTTGTAAGCTGTATGATTTTTCTCCAAAACAGCAATTTGTTCTTCCATTGTCAGGTTACATTTGGGGTTATATTTGTGAGTGCGGAAGTACTTTAAGTTTTCTATGAACCGTAGAACATAGGCAGTGATTCTGACCAGTTTTTTCCTGTTAGAGAATCTTTCCATGTTTAACAAGGGAGTTTTTTCATTTATTTCTTTACAAGTTGTTTGACACACATTTATTGTTGTCTGTAAGGTTTCTTGGTGGGGGTTAAAAATTAAGTTGGTTGGCCATTCAATTTCATTTCTCAAAAATGTGGGACCATGTTGGTAAAAGTGAAGAAGTTTTTGAAATTTCTTGAAAGATATTGGTCTGGTGAGTAGGTCTGCTGGGTTGTCTTCTCCTGCTACATGTCTGAATTCCAGGTATGGTTTAAGTTTCTTGTTGCTTCCTGAATGTCTTTCACTCTGTTTTTTACAAAGATTGATTTCATTTTTAGAGATTTTTGAGCAGTCCAATTTAAAGCCACTTGTGAGTCTGTCCAAATTATTGTTTTGAAGAACTTTTGGTTTTCTGAGTTTTCTTCTAGGTAGTTTCTTTAAGGTATTCTAGGACTTTGGTTCCTAGGCAGATTGCCATTAATTCCAAGTTACAAATGGTCCAATTTTTTGATTTGGGGTTGACTCTTGATTTAGCGTAAATTAGTTCGGATTTTCCATTTCCAACTAGATAGCAACTTACTGCATAACCTTCTTGGCTGGCATCACAAAAGATGTGGAGTTGAAGATTTTCCATGAGAGGTTTGGGATTTTCAAAAGCTTGTCTAGGAAAATTCAGAAATTCCACTTTGTTTATTTCTTTACAAAGTTTTTTCCATTCACGCAGCATTTCCGGTTCTAGATATTCATCCCAATTTTTTTGGTAGCTACTTACTTTCTGCATGAAGAGTTTTAATTTAAACACTAAGGGTGCAACAAATCCAATTGGATCAAACAATGATTGCACAGAACTTAGTATTTCTCTTTTAGTTTTGGCTTCTGAGTTCAAGTTTACAGTTTTTAGATGGAGTGTATCAGCACTTGTGTTCCAACCATATCCTAATAGTTTTACATTTTCTTTATCTTCGGAGGAGGCTATGTCATGTTTTTCAAATAGTCCTTGAAGTTCTGAGTGATTAGAGCCCATTCATATAGCTTCAAATTATATTCAATTAAAGTGTTTACACTATAATTGTAAAGGTCTTTGAGTTCTGAGAGATTGTTGGCATTAATTAAAGCATTGTCCATGTAAAAGCGGTTAGCTAGGTAGTCTGCCACTTGGTTTTGTTGTTCATTAAAAATGTGTTGGAGAGATTGTTGTAGTAAAAATGGACTGCTTTTGTTGCCAAAGGTAACTCTTCTATATTTATAGCAGATCAGGTTGTCGTCATTTGGAGCCAATTGGGTATCTTTTACCCACAGAATTTTGTGGGCATTGCAGTCAAATTCTGTTTGATATTTAAGTTGTAAATATGCTTTTTGAATGTCCCCAATCATCAAATATTTACCATGCCTTAATTTAATGCACAATTTTGCTAAGTGAGGTAGGAGTGAAGGGCAGTCCTCAGTAGCATCATTTACTGTTATTTCTTCTGGTTTGCTTTTACCCGAGGGATCTACTACAATCCTAATTTTAGTTGTTTGTACCCCAGGGCGAACTACGGGAAAATGAGGTAAAAAATTTCCTGCTTGTCTTAAGTGTTCTGTTAGAGCTACTTCTTCTATTATTCCTTCCTGGAATTGTTGTTCAAGGATGTCTGAATAAGGTTTCATTAAGTTATCTTTTTTTAATTTTTTGCAAGTGGACTTTAACCTGCTAATAGCATAGTTAAAGTTTGGTGAAATTTTATCTTTTTGGTCATTCCATGGTACCTTAACAGACAATCTTTCATCTTCTATTTTAACTTCCTTTTCAAAGTTTGCAATCAGATCTTTTTCTTTGTTTGAAAATGGTTCATCCCCAGAAATACCCAAGTTTTCTAGTTTGCTAAATTGTGCAATCTGGTGTTCAATTTTTTTTAGATCTTCATTAGAAGTTGTACTAGTAGGTAGTGGGTTGGTAATACAGAAGCTGATCTGATCTCTTATTGGTTCTTTTTCTTTTTCAGGGTAGTAATCTGAAGGGAAACCCAATAAAAGTATTACATAGGGAGATTTATAACAAGAGGCAGTATGAATCTGATGAGTGCTGAGGGCAAAAAGTTTGTGGGTTGCAGCCCCAAAAATTAACATGAAGTCAGCCACTTCATCAGCTTCAAAGTGATCTGCAAGCTGATAATTTAATGATTTTAAATAAGTTTGAAGTTTCAGTAATCCTGGAACTTCATATTTAATATTAATATCATCAATTATGATGGCTTCTATTTCTTGGTAGTTTCCAGGGTTTCTAGAATCCTCCAATTTAATTATAGCTACTTCATAATTTGGTTGTTTCTTGTTGGCTATAAATCCTGTTATGGTTATGGATTCCTCATAGTGTTTAATTGGAAGATTTAATTTTTTCACAAGTTCCTTGGTAATGTAGCTGGCTTGACTACAATTATCCAAAAGTGCTCTGCATTTAATTGATTTTTCTGAGTTTCTTATTCTCATTTGCATGGAAGGAATTAATGCTACTTCTTGCTCAGTGTTTTTTAAACTTAATAAGTTAGTAACTTGTTTCCCTTGTTTTGAGTTTTCTTTTTGGGTAGCTACTTCCGTACTGGTTTTGGTTTTCTTATCTTCCTCTGGTTTTCCTTTTTGTTTGGTACAAAGGAAGGATAAATGGTTAGAAAACCTACAAAATGAGCAGGGTTGTAAAGAAATGGGGCATTCTTTGGCTTGGTGTTTAGATGAGGTACATTTAGTACAATAATTTAATTTAGCAAGTTTTTTCAGTTTATCCCAACTTTCAGGGAAAGAATCACATTTTGAGATTCTGTGAGAGTTTTTCTTACACAATTTGCAGTAAGGTTCTCTCTGGTCAGTATATTGAGCTCTTCTTGAGGATTGTCTTTGGGTAGAAACCGCCAGAGCAGCTGTAGTTTGGCCAGAATACCATGGTTTTCTGGCTGGTTCTGGAGAGAAGTTTCTTTTTTGTTTAGGTATGAAGGTAGTTAACTCACTTTGTTCCAGATCAAAATTAACATTAGCTAAGGTTTTGGTAGCTTCAGCAATTGCTTCTTTAAACTTATTAAAGTGGTCATAGAGTTTAAACCCACAAGTTCTTAAAAATTCCTGAGTTTCTTGAGTTAGTTTATTATAATATACATACAAGAGTATATCTTCTAATTCTAATTTTGAGTTTGCATTAAATTTATGGTAGAGTGCATATCTGCTTGAAAGTCATGAAGTGATTTAAAATTTTTGGTTATTATGGATTTAGTTAAAAGTGATTTTATTATGGAGAATTTAATTTGGCCTGGTGTTGCATAACAGCCCTCCAACTGCTGCCATGCTTCTTCATAAGATGTTTTACTTTCTTGCATGCAGTTTATTTGAATGGCAGGGTTTCCACTCAAATGTTGTTTTAGGTAGGCAAATTTCTCTTCTTCGGAAAGACCTATGTTATCATAAATGTTTCTGAATGAGGTCTTAAAGTTTTGAAATTTAGAGGGATTTCCATCAAATGGTAATATTTGAAGCTCAGGAATTTTAGTACTTATTCTTGGTTTAGGTTTGGCTTCGGCATTATTTTCTTTTTTAGTTGTTAATGCTTGTATCATTTGATCTATTTCAAAGTGGTAATAACTATTTTTTTCATCTAGTTTTTCTTGTTTATCCTCTGAGAAGCCTTCGGAACAAACATACATTCTAAGGATTTCCTCGTCTAAATTTTGTAACTTGTCCAGTTGTGAGGACAAAAGCCGAGCATGTGAATTTTTTTGTTCCTCAGTCCAATCATCCCATCTCTCTTTGATTGTAGCTAAAAGTTTAGTAGCTGAGGTTTTGATTGCTCCCCTCCTTTTTACCAATTTACTAGTTTCAAGTGCTTCCACATCACTTCCCAACCAGGTCTCCATACTTTTTCCATGAGTGGCTTCAGTTTGATTAGCCATTTTTTAGGTTTATCATAAATGATATTTATATTTAAATTTTCAGATTATGTAAAAAATTTAATTCACTGGATTTAAAACTATTGTATCAGAATTAAAACAAAAAAGGGTAACTAACTTCTCGACTGCCCACCCGGGGGCGCCATATTGAAAAATTTATTATTTAGAATTTATTTTATTTAGCTTGAGAGAGATTATTTTTATTTTGGGGTAATATTAGATTAAGTTTACTTTAAATAGACACGGTAATTATAGAAATAATAATGGCCTATTTAGACACTGTCAACACAGCTACAGACTTTTTCACTGTAGGTTGCAGTGGTTTTCAGGTTAAATTTGGTCAGCAGCCAGATTACTAACTATGGTGAAGCTAAATTCATCAAAATTAATTTAGACTTACCAAAAATGAAGTTGCCAGTTGAACGTTACCCTTTCAGTTTCTAACTGATTCATAAGTTTCATTTAGTTTCCAGGTTTTAATTTTAGTTGTTAAGTTTTAGGTTATTGTTTAACACACTGCTAGGTTATTTATTTGTAGGGGCTATTTCCCAGACCTAGGTTTTGCAGGTTAAGTTAGGCTAGGGCTGGATTGCCCTTAAGTTTTTGGTTTTAAAGGTTTAAGGTTTTGAAGGTTTTATTTAAGTTAAGTTAGGGCTATATTGCCTTTAGGTTTTAATAGGGGCTATAACAGCCATTTAATTATTGAGTTAGGGCCGTTGTAGCCCGGTTCGAGTTTCGTCTAGGTACCTAGTTTTTCTCTTACCTTAGTTATTTTCTTTAACTTACTTACACCTAGTTCTGATAGGCCTCTATTTAGTTAAACATGGTTTTTGATTAATTGCAGTGGTTATTAATTAAGGATACGGTTTAATTAAAGGTTGTTAGGTTTGAAGGTTGACTCAGTTTCCCGGTTTGGGTAACCACGAGCATTTTAAATTTTTTTGAGAAAAAAGGGCCCGCTTCACGCGGTCAAAAATTTTCAAGACTGGCCAAAGCTCCGTTTTTCTTTGTCCCAGAAACTTTTTTTTTCCTTCTTTTTGTTAATTAGGGAAACCCAACTTCACTAGTTGGTTAGAAACGAGGGTTTTTATTTTTATTTATTTTGTTTATATTTTATTTGGAAATATATGCGGTTATTTCTAACCACTTTTTTCAACACTTGAGAAGCTTTCGTGAAGTCTTCCAAACATGGCGATAAGCCCTAAGGCCATCTTGTCCATACCTTGAGTATATATAGTCATGCGGTTTGCTTCTACAAAGCTTCAATTTAATATTTAGGAGAAATCCAATGACAAGGAGGAATGTAAATGCCATGAAAAGTCTTCTTTAATGCGCAACGTTTCGAGCAATACGCTCATCATCAGGCTAGATAATAACAATATGAAATTAGAATCAATAAATAAATGTGAACAAGACAAAATAATTTCTATAAAACCTATTCATTAAAAGCAAATTTTAAAAAGACTAAAAGAAGAGGGTTAAATTCAAAGTTATAAAAATTTACATATAAAATTACAAGAAATTTAAAAGCTATTTTTAAATTACATATAGTAAATTTGAAATTAGTACACTGGAATAATTAACACTAATACAATGGAATAATTAACACTACGAACCTTTCAATGCTGGTTCCGAGGCACGAGTAATTTAGAACAAAACAAAACAGGAAACAAGCTATGGGTTGGGCGGTTGGAGTTATAAGTTAGGGGAGGGGGGATTATAAAAAATTGGGGAGGGGGGAGGGGAGTTGGGGAGGGGGGTTTATAAAAAATTTAGAGGGACAGCTGAGGAATCCACGTTTAGAGAAGGGGTCAATGTTTTAATATAAAGAGATTCCAAAATTCTAAGTGAGTTAGGACAAGAATTACAACCGAGAATTTTAAAATTATCTAAAGTGACATCAGTTTTACATTTTATACTGTGTTCCCGAATACTGGAGGCTTCTTTTTTATTTAAAATTTTACCTGTTCGGCAACTTATTCAAATTTACTATATGTAATTTAAAAATAGCTTTTAAATTTCTTGTAATTTTATATGTAAATTTTTATAACTTTGAATTTAACCCTCTTCTTTTAGTCTTTTTAAAATTTGCTTTTAATGAATAGGTTTTATAGAAATTATTTTGTCTTGTTCACATTTATTTATTGATTCTAATTTCATAATGTTATTATCTAGCCTGATGATGAGCGTATTGCTCGAAACGTTGCGCATTAAAGAAGACTTTTCATGGCATTTACATTCCTCCTTGTCATTGGATTTCTCCTAAATATTAAATTGAAGCTTTGTAGAAGCAAACCGCATGACTATATATACTCAAGGTATGGACAAGATGGCCTTAGGGCTTATCGCCATGTTTGGAAGACTTCACGAAAGCTTCTCAAGTCAAAACTCGATTGTTATTTTCTTGAAATGTGTCGTACCTGCAGGGTTTTCCCGAAATTCGTTTACTTCAAACTTTATCGTGACAATCTATATGACTCTGAATTTTATCAATCTTCCCTGGAATATTTATTAAATAATGAAATTAATTATAAAATCAAAATTTCAGACTCGCATAATAAGTCGCTTGAGCATCATATAATTACCCTTAAAAATACCCTTTCGTTGTTGGATTATTTATTAATAATTTCTCTTGTACAACGTGAACTTGAAAAGTTTCATTCTACCATTTCTGAAACTCATGAACGTAAGTTAAAGGCCCTGGGCCTGAATTCACCTAATTTTTTCAATTCTGATAAAGTAATTTCGAATTTTTCTAGTTACACCCTATCCCCTCGGGAAAGGTTTTTACTCTCACTTGGCTTGCAATTTAAGCTTCCGTTATTTCAAATATATAAGCCTTCGTTTTTTCTTTACTTTGAAAAATTTTTTAATGGCTTGAAAAATGTTCCCCATGTCGGTGATTTCAATAATTTTAAATGTCAGTTTGCTAATTTAACTCATGAATTTTTTCACAAACTTAGAAACCTTAAATTTAAATCTTTCATATTTAAGAAGAGTGACTTGCAGGTTATTAAGAATTTGGCAAAGAACCAGGAGATTGTTGTGACTAGACCGGACAAGGGCAACGGAGTTGTTATTTTGAATAAATCTGATTACATAAATAAAACTAATGAAATCCTAAGTGATGTTAGCAAATTCAAACAAATTCTTGAACCCGTCAATAAAGTCATTTTAAGGTTGGAAGACCAAGTTAATAGATTTTTGTCACGATTAAAGTCTTTAAAGATAATAAAAAATGATACTTACTCTCAGTTGTTCGTATCTGGTTCTGATCTTGCTCAATTATACTGTTTGCCTAAAATCCATAAAGTTGGAACACCTCTCCGTCCTATTTTAGCTTCGTATAACTTACCTACCTTTCAATTGTCAAAATTTGTTGTTGGATCTCCTGTCACCTTTTGCGAAAAATGCTTATACTATAAATAACTCTTATGAATTTCAAAAAGATCTTCTTAGTAAGAATTTCGATTCAAAAAAGTTTTTTGTTAGTTTTGATGTAAAGTCGCTTTTCACGAATGTACCTGTATCAGAAACTATTGCCATTATTTTAGATAGGGTTTTTAGCTCTGATGATAGTTTTCATGGTTTTTCATGGTCTTATTTTAAGGAACTTTTAGAATTGGTTTTTAAGCAATGTTATTTTACTTTCAATAATAAGGTTTACCAACAAATTGATGGTGTTGGGATGGGATCACCCGTCGGACCTCTATCAGCTGATTTTTTTATGACTCATTTAGAAAGTGTAATTTTTACAATCTCCCACCCATTGTAAACCAATTTTCTATCGACGCTTCGTTGATGACTCGATAGCTGTTTTTGATAATGCTGTACAAGCGCAACAATTTTTAACTTCTTAAATTCTCTGCACCCCAATATAACTTATACAATGGAAACTGAGAAAAATGGCTCCCTTCCCTTTTTAGATCTTTTAATTTCGAAAAAAGGTGATTCTATTACTACATCAGTTTACAGGAAACCCACTTTTACTGGTTTGGGCATGAATTTCTTTAGTTTTACTGATTTTAACTATAAGATGTCGTGTATTAAAACTCTCTTGTTCAGAGGATATAATTTGACCTCTAGTTTTACCTTACTAAACGATGAATTTAATAATTTAAGATCATATTTTACCAATAATAGTTTTCCAGTTCAATATGTAGATAAACTAATAAGATCTTTCTTAAATAATGTTTATAGCCCTCAACTTTCCTGTATTTCAGTGCCTAAAGATATAAAATATTTCTTGGTACCTGAAATGGGTCCCATGAATAAAGAATTTAAACTTAAATTTACAAAGTTGTTAAGAAAATTTTTTTATCATACTGATTTTCGCATTATATTTATTAACAAAATGTCTTTAGGTAGCTTTTTCTCAGCGAAGGATCGAACTCCTGATTCGTTGCGTAGCGGTGTTGTATATTTATTTACCTGCCCAAGGTGTCTCCTTGGTACTTACATTGGCAGCACCGTGCGCTCCCTCAGGACTAGATTTTATTCGCATATGGGAATAAGTTGCCGAACAGGTAAAATTTTAAATAAAAAAAGAAGCCTCCAGTATTCGGGAACACAGTATAAAATGTAAAACTGATGTCACTTTAGATAATTTTAAAATTCTCGGTTGTAATTCTTGTCCTAACTCACTTAGAATTTTGGAATCTCTTTATATTAAAACATTGACCCCTTCTCTAAACGTGGATTCCTCAGCTGTCCCTCTAAATTTTTTATAAACCCCCCCTCCCCAACTCCCCTCCCCCCTCCCCAATTTTTTATAATCCCCCCTCCCCTAACTTATAACTCCAACCGCCCAACCCATAGCTTGTTTCCTGTTTTGTTTTGTTCTAAATTACTCGTGCCTCGAACCAGCATTGAAAGGTTCGTAGTGTTAATTATTCCATTGTATTAGTGTTAATTATTCCAGTGTACTAATTTCAAATTTACTATATGTAATTTAAAAATAGCTTTTAAATTTCTTGTAATTTTATATGTAAATTTTTATAACTTTGAATTTAACCCTCTTCTTTTAGTCTTTTTAAAATTTGCTTTTAATGAATAGGTTTTATAGAAATTATTTTGTCTTGTTCACATTTATTTATTGATTCTAATTTCATATTGTTATTATCTAGCCTGATGATGAGCGTATTGCTCGAAACGTTGCGCATTAAAGAAGACTTTTCATGGCATTTACATTCCTCCTTGTCATTGGATTTCTCCTAAATATTATATATATATATATATATATATATATATATACTGATGGTAATACCAAGATTGATGTAAAATATTGCACATATAGGGAGACAAATTTTATGGTATTTCAATCTAAATCTGTGAAAGAAAACAAAAATAGAAAATAAATAAGTTACAAACGCTAACAAATTAAATGGAGTCACAAATACAATTAAAAAAAAAAAAAAAAACGCAGCCTCTTATAGCAAACTCGCGATATCATCAAATGGCCTTCAACTGGCGTTCGACTTTGACACCAGTGACGTTTCTGATGTCCTTCGGAAACTGGTTAAAAAGCTTTGGGCAACCACATTCTTTTCCTTCACAATTTTCACAATTGAGGGTGTACTTTCCTTGTTTGGACTTTATTTTATTTTATTTATATTTATATATAACTGTAGACTGGATTTTCGACTTTAATGAAAATGCAGGAATATTTGAACACCTAAATTTTACTTTGTGCATTCGATCGTGGTGGGCAATTTTGTTTCATACACTGTGTACTGTATGATAGTATAGCCGTTATTATTGCCCAACGATAATGTTTACGCTATCAGTGATGGAAATTTGATTTTAGGAATGTTGTAAACTTTAGTTTAATTGCCTATAATTACCCCAAAATTAAAAAATATATACTTACAATATTAAGGCTAGTGAAGTATGGTAGAAAAACAAGTCTCTTCTTTCCAGATTGTTCGCGTTGAAATGATGCCTAAAACGTTATTCAATTCCTTTTATACCCAACAAACTTCAGTTATTAACTAAAAGAAAGAAAATAGGCACGTCTTCCAAAACACCCGTTTTACGGGGCTCCAATAAACCTTAGCCCCCCGCCCATGGCCTAAACCATTAGAGGTACAGTAAAACTAAACATACCTTACAAAAGAGAATTTAATCCTGCATTTAATGAGAAACAATTAAAACTTGGTGTTCCCGCCATTGGCTTCCAAGACAGCCTGAATTCGCTTTGGGTAGCTTGCCAAAAGTGTCGTGAATAGATCTTGATCGTTACGCAAATTTGCTAAAACAGTTTCAATGTGTTGCGTCATTGTATCCTTCGAAAATCGATTTGCTGTAGGTTCTTGAAACGAGAGACATTCAACCTTGTCCTTTACAACTGATTCAATGTGTTCACAGACATTCAGGTCAGGAGAATTTCCTGGCCATTCTTCATTTCCAAAGAAATCGATCTCATGGTTCCGCAACAACTGTTGAGTGGCTAATGCCTTAAAGCAGGTGGCCTTATCGTGCAGAAGTGTGACCTGATCGACATCCATAACATTGTTTGGGTTTCTTAGAAAAGGAATGACATGCTGGGATAGAATAATATCACGAAAATACTGTCCATCCCAACTCTGACCATTTGGCTTCAGCACCCACATGAGCTTCTTTGCAGTGAACAAAACAAACACACCAACGCAGTCTGGACTTTTAATAATTCGCGATAATGTTCATTGTCATCGATTTCATCTGGTGTTGTGGCCCACACTCGATCATTTTGGTAGTTAGGCCGACGTGTTACGTAAACAAAAAATTCATCGGAGACAGCTAAATGCATGAAATCATCCACATCCCAATCTTCAAGATAATGGGCAAACCACATTCTGTCATCGATGTTAAGTTGAGTTTTTCTTGGCTTTGGAAGTTCATGCCAAGGCTTTAAACCTTGCCTATGACGGTACAGTCGAATGATCTCACCACTAACGATCTTTCCTCTTAACACTTTGATCTCTCTAGAAAGTTTAGCACAGCTGTTTTTCCGCTTACGCGTTCCGCTTTCAATGATGTCCTTTGTTTCCTGAGAAAGTGGCAAATTTGGGCGCCCAGATTTGGTTGTATCCACTTCACATTCATCCAAAGTTTTATTCCAATTTCTTTTGACGAAGTCCTCACTTCTTCGCAACTTTTTGGCAACCCATGAACTTGTTATAAAGGTGGCTCCAGCATCACGAGCTTCCCGAAATGTTATTGCTCGTATGCGATCTATCACACGTTGCCTCTCCGAATCACCAATTAATTGAGAAGCCATTATATTATCACTTTATCGGCTAGAGTAATTTTAATACCTGCAATAAATAAGGAATTTTATATATTTTTATAATCACTAAAAACTATTTCGATATAAGTAAACATGTAAGCTGCAAATGGGGGGGGGGGGGGCTAAGTTTTGGAACCCCTTATGTGTCTGTCTTGAATTCAATCCTTGTAGTTCAATTATATATATATATCAGTGATGTAGGTCTCGAGATCGGTCTCGGTCTCGAGACCGGTCTCGAGACCCAATTTGCTGATCTCGATCTCGATCTCGGTCTCCGCTATTTAGATCTCGGTCTCGATCTCGGTCTCGACAGACGTGGTCTCGGTTTTTCTCCCCGAGACCTTTCGAGACCTCTCGAGACCGTAATGAAAAATACATGTTATTGGCATACTCATGATGGTGGCTTGGTTGAACAGACACAATTCAGAATGTTTATGAAAGTTTGTAAAAGTAAGGGACTCTAGGTATTCACTAATTAGTCACCCTGTTTTGAGTTGCCACGTTTGTCTTGCGGGGGAAGTGTGGGTCTGGATTTTTTTAGGTTAAGTGTAATGAGCACCTATCATGCTTTAAATAAACGCACAAGAGAAACTGGGTAGTGGGTACGTTCATTAAACCTTCTGTAACAGATATAAAAGAAGTAAATGAATAAAAAGTACGTATATATATATTTATTTGTTAATTTATAGGCTACACTTTTTGCATTCAGCACACTACATCTCAGAAAGTAGTTATTAGTTTATTAATATACTTAACATAGTCTAATTTCCATAGTAGTGTAAAACAAATTGAAAGGGCATGAGCTTGGTCTCGATCTCGATCTCGGTCTCGAATTTTAAGGGTCTCGATCTCGGAAGGTAGATCTCGATCTCGAACCTTTGATCTCGGTCTCGATCTTGGTCTCACAGGATCAGGTCTCGGTCTCGGTCTCAGTCTCGGACTTGGTGGTCTCGACTACATCACTGATATATATATATATATATATATATATATATATATATATATATCTAGTTAGCTTTATAAGGCTAACTAACGAAAATATCACGACCTAACCTAACCAATCGTCAAAGGCGTACAGTTGACCTAACCATTGGTTATTTTATATAGATTGGTCGTGATATTTTCGTTAGTTAGCCTTATAAGGCTAACTAGAGAAGGCTGGGGGCCCTGATCTTCAGGTGATCCCAGGTATGTATTTAAAAAACAGAATCATCATTCGTTACATTTTTAAATAAGTAACATTTTGGGTAACGACACTACGTTTCTTGGCAAGTAACGACTAAAGTAACAACATTACTTTTTCTAGCAATGTGACCAAAACTTTTTGTATGTTAGGTTAAGTGGCTATGCTGGCCTTTTTTTTGTATTAAGTTAAGTGTATGATTTGTATGTTAGGTTGAGTGGTTATGGATTGTGAATAAACCGCAATAAAGATGTTTTGTTTGTTTTATTATACCGGGTGTTTCAAAAGTCCCTCACTAATTTGATTTTCAATTTTCTTTGCAGCTAATCGACCAACAACGTTCATCTTGTGGTAAACTCTTACTCAGTAGTTGAGAATTTTTTTGAGTCTACATTTGAAGTTTTGCTCAGTTTTCTTCTGCTACCATGCTGACTCTAGAGCAGAGGTGTAAAATCGCTGCATGGCAGGAGGTTTTTCAATCTGTGGTCGAAGTGCAGCGACGATTCCGGGCAGTCTACGGACAGCATTATGCACCGGATAGGAACACCATCGTCGCCACCCACCGGAAGTTTATGGAGACCGGATCCGTAAAGGACAAACCACGATCAGGAAGACCTCGAAGTGGGCGGAGTGAGGAGAATGTCGAAACTGTCCGTGAGGCGTTTACTCAGAGTCAAGGAAAGTCCATTCGGCGAGCTGCTGCGGAACTGAACATCAGCACGACATCTATCCAACGGATTTTGCGGCGTGGTCTCAAGCTGTATCCGTACAAGATCCAGGTGGTTCAGAAGCTGGAACCTCAAGACTACGATTGCCGGATGGAGATGTGTGAGACACTGCTGCATCACTACGAAAGAGACCCATCGATCCTGGAGCACATGTGGTTCAGCGACGAAGCTCTCTGCCACCTTTCTGGTCGCGTCAATCGGCACAACACCCGCATCTGGGGAACTCACAATCCTGCGGAGATCCGTGAACATGAAAGGGACACGCCGAAATTGGTCGTCTGGTGTGCCATCTCCTCAGCTGGGCTGATTGATCCGTTCTTCTTCCGGGATCAAATTCCGTGAACGTCAACGGAGACAATTACCTTCGTATGCTTCAGGAGTTCTGCATCCCCCAACTGTCAGCTGTAGCTGACATGCAAGAAGTCATTTTCCAGCAAGACGGTGCCCCTGCTCATTACTCGCGTGAGGTTCGCTCATTTCTGAATAAGCAGTTCCCGGATCGGTGGATTGGTCGCCGTGGTCCCATCGAATGGGCTGCTCGCTCGCCTGATCTTACCCGATGCGACTTCTTTTTGTGGGGCTACATTAAGAGCAAAGTGTACGCCACCAAGCCGCGAGTCCTCCCCACACTAGAAGAACGGATCAGGAATGCGTGTGCTTCTGTTACTCCCGAAATGTTGTCCAATGTCGGCCAAGAATGCGTAAAACGGTGGCTCGCTTGTTTCGAAAAAGACGGTGCCCACGTTGAGGTGTACCAGTGACTTTACAGTAGACTTATGAAGCCAAGTTTGATGCCACCAAAATTCTCATGAATCGTAGACTCAGCAACCAAATTGTCATTTGGTTCCTCTTGTAATTGCTATTTTAATAAAATTTTAAAAATAATGAGGGACTTTTGAAACATCCCTGTATATCCAAACTCAAAATATTGAAGAAAAAATGGTATTATTATAGTATTACACCCGTCTAACGTCCAGCAATTATTATATGTTCATTAAGTAGATTTTTTAATTCTAAGACACTTTCCTTCTATAGCGTTTCCGTCGCAAATGCTTCGTTTTCGAGATATAAACATTTTTTTGGTGTGTATCTAGTGTGTGTTCGTACGTTCGTTTGTGTTCGTACGTTCGTTTGTGTGTTCGTTACATGTCTGCCCAATCACTGCGCTCCATCCATTTCGAATTTGAATTACTTTCGTACCGGAATGGAACACTCATTCCACTCATTCAGAAGTACATTAGGCCTGGCTCTGTGATTTATAGTGATTCCTGGACTACCTACAAGCCTATAAGTGATTTAGGTTAGGATAGGTTAGGTTAGGTTAGGATAGGTTAGGTCAGGTCAATTTTGAAGGTGAAATTTGTTTTTCCTATGGTTTTTGATGTGTTTTAAACGAATCTGACCTTCAAAACCGTCGGAAATGACTCGTTTTCGATTGCCGGCTGGGGGGAGGGGGGTTATCTCAAAAACGAGTCATTTCCGACGGTTTTGAAGGTCAGATTCGTTGAAAGCACATCAAAAACCATAGGAAAAACATAAATTTCACCTCCAAAGGGAGACGGGTGTAATACTATAAATTTACCGAAAAAATATCATATTAGTAAAATCATAAAATTTTATTTAGTTATCCATAAATAAAAATTCATCCCTTTTCTTTGAAATGAATGCCAAAAGAAAAATAAATAATCAGGGGAAACAATTACAATGACGTACAGTTTCTTAACAAATTTTAAGAAATTTGTCAAATTTTTTAAAAGCGAAGGTTTGGTGTCAAAACAGAACTCATTGTAATTGTCCCTTATAATTAAGTTTTTTCTTTCAGCATTCCATTATTTTTCGACCATTCCAAATGACATTTCCTATTTGTTAAATGGTTTATGGGACTCAAGCGTTCCAGTACTTTTTTCCTTCACAGATTCACGTGCAAAATAAGCATACTCGCAATATTGATGTGCATGGTCGTATTAAGGATTTTTTGGGTCTTGGGCCAGGCAAGAATTCAGGGCCCCTTTTGTTGTTGTATGACGTCCTCTTTATCACTTGTCTTCAGCATTATATAACAGAAAATAATACTGTGGTGTTTTCTGACCATGTTATTAGTATCATGTGGCTTCATTATTTACAGTATGTTTTGTGAAGTGAAATAAAGACATCTATTTGTAGAAGAAAAAGTGAACCTTCAGGTTACATGTAGGAAAATTGATTCCAGGTGAACTACGTACAATTCCTTACGTACAGCAGTCTGTGGTGATCCAGAGGTATTTATGGATCCAGCAGTATGGCCGGAACGGGTATATGTACGGTCGTTCTATGAGAAGAAGGGAAGAAAAACACCCGCAGCCCCTCTCACAAGTGCTAGAGAAGGTAATTATGGGGACATCATGCGTCGTACTATGGAGGAAAATCCAACCGAGTCCAGTGCTGTAACTGCTGTACCTGGTATAGATGGAATTCAACATGTCGAACGACCCACCACTTGACAGGAAAGATACACTTTTGTAACCATAGTTATAACTTATGATGTAATAATATAATATATAACATCATTTAGTAAATAACCACTTGCATTTTTTGGCATTTTTTTTAAACTTCAGAAACTACTCTAAACTTAACTACTCTAAACCCCTCCGTAGTGAGTAGGTCGTTGCACCAATAGGTCCGCCTTTCTACAATTTCGACCCCCCACTTGGAAAGTCCTGGCTACGGGACTGTCTTCCTAATTGTAACATAACATTCAAAGTAATCTCTTATAACTGTAGAGGCCTAAGCTTAGGAATAACAGCAAACACAGGCGGATCATAATTGATAAAAGGTTAGAGAGTGCTGATATTCTCTGTCTGTAGGAAACTAGGGATAAACAAGATGGTCTCCTTGCAGGCCACCCCTTCGTAGGGTAGCTATTCTATGGAGGTTAAGGTATGGGAAATATATTAGTGAATTAAAACTTGGTTTAAAATGGCTAACTGGAATAGAAATTTGTGTAGACAATACACATGCCTTTTCAGGCAGTTGATAATGAAGAAGATACATCATTAAATTGGGGCAGGTCAGCAGTATTATTGATGAGTTGGATACGACAATATGACATGTGCAGCCATTATTGGTGACTTTAATGCTAATGTGCTTAATGATAATTCTTGGTTTACCAGCCATTTAAAAGCCTTCTGAGAGAGTGAGAAGAAATTACTTGACCCTTTCAGCCATGTGTAGTCTTCTTGGTGATAGCTTTACTCATGTTAGTGATAGTTGGCACACCACCTCATGGTTGGATCATTGTACAGTATATGTACACCTGATGCAAATCAGGCAGTGCTGGATATGGCAGTTTTGTACTCCTATCCTAGTTCTGATCATATGCCCCTCCTAATTGAGTTTGACATTAATTGTATTTCAATGCTGTCACAGGAAGGGCCGCTGAGAGGGCGGGAAAGCTGGGTTATATCCCCGGGACCCGGACCTCTAGGGGGCACGGAAAGAGGGGAGATAAAATCTAAAAATATTAATAAAGCAATTGATTAAATAACAGAAAGGAAATATAATTAATGAACATACATTTTATAACGATTATCAACAGCCTGAAAAGGCATGTGTATTGTCTACGCAAATTTCTATTCCAGTTACCCATTTTAAACCAAGTTTTAATTCACTAATATATTTCCCATACCCTAACCTCCATAGAATAGCTCGCCTACCAAGTGGGTGGCTTGCAAGGAGACATCTTGTTTATCTCTAGTGGATTCCTCTATCCCATGAAAGTCACTGGACAGGCTATTACGCGTATCTAAGAATTTGTTACGCGTATCTAAGGATTTTTTTTACAAAAGCTAATAGGAAGTTAGGCTTCATAGCGCGTAATTTCGAATTTAAATCGAAGGATATTATATTGCCCCTTTACAAGTCCCTAGTCAGGCACCATTTAGAATATGCCGTTCAGTTTTGGTGCCCGTATTTGCGTGAGGATATTGATAGGTTAGAAAGGTTTCAGCGTCGTGCCACGAAACTAATTCCGTCATTGCGCAACAAGCTTTATGAAAATAGAATTAAAGAGTTAGACTTGCATTCACTCGAAACTAGGAGATTAAGTGGGGAGCTTATTGAAGTCTTCAAAATCGTTAATAACATCGATAACGTAAATTTTGACAAACTGTTTACTTTCGATAATAGCAATACTCGTAATAACGGATTTAAGTTGCGTGGCAGACGTTTCATTACTAATATCGCTAAAAACTTCTTTACGTTTAAAGTAATTGACAAATGGAATAATCTTCCCGCGCCCGTCGTGAACTCTACAGTACCAGCGTTAATGTGTTTAAAAGCCGTCTAAATAGGCATTTTAAAAATATTAACTTGTTTAAAATAAAAAACAATTGGCAACAGGAGCTCTGGGGGTGGTAATCGAGGATGAGTCTGTTGACGTCTAATGCCAGCGTGACATGCCAGCGTGTGATATGCCAGCAAAAAAAAAAATTAGACTAACACGACTTAGTTGTAGCTTGTTGAGTAAATTAACCCACGTTTTGTTATTCTTTATATTTTTTTCTTCTTCTCTCCTTATTTGCATGTCTATAACTCTCTTTCTTGCATGTCTGTAGTTTGCATGGTATGATAGTGTTTGAGTTAAGAATGTGTTGCATGGTTTGTAATGCGTTCTTATTTTATTTCTTTTCATTTTTGACGCCTTTCCAGCCTAGTGGGATGCATCCTCTACCTCCCTATGGAATGGAGGATCGGTCTGCAACAGCTGGAAGAATGTGTTGCTTTGAGTTAAGAATGTATTGCATGGTTTGTAAGCGTTCTTATTTTATTTCTTTTCACCTTTCACCCCTTTTCGGCAGAGTGGGCTCTACCTCCCTATGGAGTAGAGGACCGTTCTGCAATCTTTCCTATTCTCTCCGACTATTTTTCTGACTTATCGGCAGTGGCCAGCGGATGATGATGGTGAGTCTTTTTTTTCTTTTTCTGAATGAATGTTAACCCACGAGTGATAGGTGTTGCTACTTACTTAACCCCTTATTCTCTTCTCTTAACCCCCTACTCTTTCCTTTCTCTCGGGCTAACCTTAGAGTGGATTTTAGGGTCTTTGTTAGCCTTAGCTTCTGTAGATCTGTAGATCATACTGCATGTTTTGAATAGTGACTTAGACATATAATCAGTTTGCTTGTTATGTACACAAACAAACAAACAAATACTTTATTTCAGACTCAACAGGTACAAACATTATACAAAAGGTCCATAGAAGATTAAGAGATAGTTGTCTGGAGCGCACTGACTACGTAGGCCAGTGAATCACTATGTATAATGAACATACAATTGCCTACGTCAATGCTTCCAGATTTCAGATTTATAAAATATATCGGAGACCAGTCCACTAACCATGGCTTCTATTATCTTATTGACTGACTCACCATGCCTAGTGATAAGTCTAAATACAAAATTGCGAATGACACTGGCACAGTTAAGTACCTTATTGACTACAAACAGCATAGTGACACTAGAAGGAACACCATTTACAAATCTTGGAGTCCTTAATAACTCCTAAAAATATTATTATATGCAACATATTAGGTCATCCCATAAGTAATGCGGCATTTTTTAATTTTTTTGTTCCCATTTTTATCATTATTTTACGGATAGAAATCAAACAACTCTTTGAAGTTATTTATATTTAAATAAATATTTATTTATTAATTTAATAAGTAATATAATTTCCACCAGTTTCTACCACTAGTCTCCATCTTTCTACTAACTTTTCAATACCATGTTTGTAAAAATCGTTTGACTTTGATTTAAAAAAGTTCTTTAAGGTTGTTTCGACTTCTTCTGTTGTTGACATCTTCATTCCCTTCAGGTGATTCGCTAAACTCCTAAAAAGATAGTAGTCTGATGGGGCTAAGTCGGGTGAGTATGGAGGATGGCTCATTAGTTCCCAATCGAAATTATTAAGCTTTTGTATGGTATCTCTTGCGATATGAGGTCGTGCGTTGTCTTGATGAAAGAGCACTCTTCTTCTATTGATTAATGCTGGCCTTTTTTCTTCAAGCGCTGCATTTAAACGGTCCAACTGAGCACAGTAAACCTCTTTGGTGATAGTCTGATTTGGGTTAAGAAGTTCAAAATGGATTATGCCATTCATATCCCACAAAGCGCACAAGAGAATCTTCCGTGGATGAGGCCCCTGTTTCGGCTGTGGTATTGGTTTTTCCCCAGGACTAATCCATTGTCTAGAACGTTTAATATTGTTGTACAGAACCCACTTTTCGTCTCCTGTAACAATCCTACTCAAAAATGGTTCACTTTTTAGCCGAGAAAGGAGAGATGAACAAATGTTGATACTTTGTTGCAAGTGTACCTCTGACAGGTCGTGAGGAACCCATTGCCCCAATCGTGAAACCTTGCCTATCTCCTTTAAATGACGATGCACAGTGGAATGAGTTGAATGCAGTTTTTCAGCCAATTCTTCAACAGTTACAATCGGATTTTCTTCCACTGTTATTTTTAAATGATCTTGATCAAATTCCACTGGTCGTCCTGAACGGGGTTCATCTTTGAGACTAACGTTTCCCGAGCGAAAATTCTGAAACCATCTTTGGCACTGGCTCACACTAATTGTTCCTTCACCGTATACTTGACACAAACTTTCTGCTGTTAACTTAGCATTGTTGCCTTTTCTAAACTCTCAAAGCATAACGTTGCGAATGTGCTCGTTTGACACTTCCATAATATTCATCATTTAACGATAAGGGCACATTAAATTAACAATAATAATACAAAATTAATAGCTCAGAAAATGACGACTAATGTATGTCAAAATGTAAGCCTTGGGTTAGGCTAAGCCATACAGGTACCTAGGCTTCGAGTTTAGTAGACTAGGCTAGTATAAAAATAAACCTGCTTTCGATTATTTCTATCCATAAAATAATTATAAAAATGGAAAAAAAAAAATTTAAAAATGCCGCATTACTTATGGGATGACCTAATATAATTTCCTCAAATTATACATCCTGTAGTTCCACCACAAATGAGCTGTATACATTGGAGTACAAAAGGTTTTGAACAAAATCAACTTAACATCTAATGTACACATATGAAATATTCTAACTAAAGTATTTCCCTGAGCATATAATTGTCTACATTGCCTTAGAATATCACAGTCATCTGAAACACTATCCGTTAGTGTGTGGCCAAGATACTTAGTCTGGGTTACTTCTGACAGCACCATACCATTCAATTGAAATTCAGAAAATCGTATATACTTGTAGGCCTTGGTCCCTATAATCATAACATGACGTTTATCAGGATTATATTTTATGTCGTTATCCTTCCCATACCTTTCACACATCTTCAAAAGTGTGCTGAGCCCTTTTACAGATGGACAAATAAGAACTAGATCATCTGCATACATCAGATGATTAACAATCACTGTACCAATATAGTAGCCTATTTTACAGGGGTTCAGCACAACAGATAGATTATCCATATAACATTGAATAATAGGGGGATAGTATCCCTCCCTGCAGGGCAGGATTAAGGCCAACTGATGCCCTAAGCACAGCCCAACAATGGTTCCCCCTCGACCCTTCCATTGTCTAACTGACAAGACATTAAGACTCAATAAGTGCTGAATGTGAAATAATAGATTAAAAATTCAGTTTTCTTCCAGGCCATCCCCCAGGCCAGACCCCACAACTATATTAAATATAACCTGTTTTTTAATTTTATTTATTTAACACTAAATAGCAGTAAGCAATATAAGCAAATTATTTACTTATAACTAGGGCAACAGGAAAAATGCAAATTTTCAACACTTTTTTATTCATTTTTTAAAAAACTGTTATAAGGGAAAAATGCAAATACAAAAATTTATTGAAAACGCTTCTTTCTAAAGAAATCGATGTTGGTGGTCAATTTTTGAAAAAAGAAATTCTAATGAAGAAATATCATTATTTGTACGAAACAAAACATCTTTTATTCCATTGCTTTCTAACCTTGAAGATACATAGCATTTCAACATACATGGATCAAAAGATGCAAAATAATGCTTATTGTTGCCTACTTATAACTTTATTTATACTTTAAAAAGTTTTCTCTGTGGTGCCCCCTTCCCTTGGTGCCCTAAGCACGTGCTTATTTTGCTTAATGGTTAATCCAGGCCTGCCTCCCTGCCTGACACCATTGGTCGCAGAGAATGGCTCTGAATTAACCCCACCCCATCTTACAATCATTGTCTGGTGACTATACCAGAATATTAATATATGGACCAAGTAACCAGGTACATTACGATTTACAAGTTTCATGAATAATTTGCCATGATTAACACGGTCAAATGCTTTAGACGCATCCAGGAAACACAAAAATACATTAGCATCTAGAGTTTGGTATTTACAGACCATTTCCTTCAATGCATACACACACACATAGCAGTACTGTGTTTCTTCTTGAAATCAAATTGGTTATCACTAGTATACAGGTAACATTCAAGTCTATTAATGAGTATATATTCAAACACCTTAGACATAATACTGGCCAAGGCTATTGGACTATAGTTACCTTTACTGTTGATTTTAACCTTTTTATCTTTTAATACTGGCACCAAAGCAACGGATAACATTGTGTCCAGCAAAACACCATGTATGAGTAAACCTGTAAAGCACATAGCTAACAGAGGCACTAATCTGTCACTACTAAATTTCAGATGCTCAGCAGAAATACCATTAATACCATATGATTTGTTACAATCTAAACATTTTATGGCATGTAATAGTTTTGAAGAAACACAAGTCGTGGACAGTGACCTGAATAGGGAGATCGAAGTATTGCAGGCCAACGATTGCCAGATCGTCAGAGAAGTAATGTAAGCTTTATTTTCTTTTTCTTGTGTGTGTTTCGGGGAAGAAGAAGCAGTGTACTTTTCATCAATTTATTAAATGCTAGGACCAAGAGGAATGTTTTATAAAATAGTACAATTTACTGTATACAACACAATTTTACGTAATATGTCTTTCAATATTTCTCACACATATAGGAGTGACATTGGCATCAATTTTTATACATTATATATTTATAGACATCTTAAATTACTTACTGAATTAGTGTCCGTTACATTTTAAATAAGCTACAGAGCCTAAGGCTCGTTCTTAAACGCAGAGGAATGTTTTATAAAATAGCACATAATACCAATTACTGTATACAGCACTAAGTTACAATATATATATATATATATATATATATATATATATATATAAAACACCACATAATACATCGAGTACGCACAAACAGGAAACGTTTTTTTATCTGTCTGCATACCATCTGGTCATTTCGTTTGGTATGACACAGGTCGAATAATTTTTAAAAATTTGAAAATTCCTTCCCACGTACCATATGCGAGAGAAAAGAAAGGCAGTACATCCCGCAAGTATTGCTAAAATAGCCCTGGAATCGATAAGGATTCCAGACAATTTGAGGTATGTGTAATTGCTCGAGAAATTTTACAATAATAGGGTCATTCCAGGGATTAGTCCCCACTGAGTTAAAATAGTACATTCGATCCCTATTTTTAAAGTAGAGGGCAATCCAGTGAAGTCCTTCACCACCGCTAACATCCTTATTTAGAATAAGTGCGCCGCAGTCTCTCGTAGCCGGGATCTTCAACGTTTCATTCTTCGCAAACACCGATAAATTTGGAGCCTGTGATTCACTCTGATTCAGTCACTTTTCATTATTCTCTGTAGTGTATTCGCGTCCATTTTAAAAGTCTGTGACTACACCTCTAAATCTATCGATCTCTATTAGGGCTTGTGATTCGATTATACTAGTGTAAAAATGAACAATGAATAATTCCTATATAATCCTTATATGGATCCTTATATTCATTGTCTTCATACAGTACTTATGTTTGTATGGTTTTTATGTTTGAATGTTCATTTTTACATGAGAAACCAAAATCGCCTGAGCGAGTTTGGATAGAATTTCGATTTTTTGCTTTCCTTTTTTTTTCAGTGTCACAACCATGCGACCTACCATTTCTATGGTTGAGCAGTATTCATGTTTGTGCCATTAGAAGTTCGCTGTGAGAAGCGAATGTCCCTTAACTGTGTCTCTCTAATTCGTCTCCTTTAATTTCTCCCAATATTGACTTATACAGTACGTACAAAGTAAATAACTATGACGTCATAAAAGTAACTTAATTTCCTTCACGTTTTCCATACCTTGAACACTGAATCACGTGTTTAGTATGTGGACATCTTCCGTATTCAATATATGGTAAATTCTTTAATAATAATAAAAACTTCATTCTCTATAAGTCATTATTTATATGACTTGTCCAGTCTGGACAAATGTAGTATAAATATTATTATTCGACCATATTCATCCATACGTCCATATCTTATCTTGACCGTTATCCTTTATTAATTTTATTACTTATTCTCCTACCTATTGTCTACTGATGCCCTATCAACCTATCAGTCCATGTTTACTCGTGTCTATATTACGCACACAGCCTATTGTGTTACGTACCGATATGTGTACAATACTGAATCACGTGTACAACACTAAATCACGTGTTTAGTATGTGGACATCTTCCGTATTCAATATATGGTAAATTCTTTAATAATAATAAAAACTTCATTCTCTATAAGTCATTATTTATATGACTTGTCCAGTCTGGACAAATGTAGTATAAATATTATTATTCGACCATATTCATCCATACGTCCATATCTTATCTTGACCGTTATCCTTTATTAATTTTATTACTTATTCTCCTACCTATTGTCTACTGATGCCCTATCAACCTATCAGTCCATGTTTACTCGTGTCTATATTACGCACACAGCCTATTGTGTTACGTACCGATATGTGTACAATACTTTATGCATTCGTACATGTCCCCTGATGATCATGCTTACGTACATAGTTACGTACATGTAAATATGTCCACATGTATTTTTTTTACTTTTCTTTTAAGTGCGTTCACCTCGCAATAAACTCGAAAATGCTTATGCAAGTGTACGCAATTCGATGATCACAGCACAAATTGACATCTGAAAACGTAAAATCTCCTCTCGCTCTGATTCGAATTTATAAAAACATTATTATGTTATATATATATATATATATATATATATATATATATATATATATATATATATATATATATATATATATATATAGCCATTGTATATTATATATATATATATATATATATACGTATGTGCCCTGTACTTTGTGTTATATTCCTAACATCTTAATTGTCTATAATATGAAACACTGTAAAAACAAAACAAAGCTATAGTTAATTGTTTAACTGTAATTAACTGTAATACTTTAATACAATGTAATTAATGTACTTTAATGAAACTGTGATTAATGATAATAATTTATAATGTAATTAATGTACTTTAATTAACGATAAAAATTTAATATAATGCAATTAATGTACTTTAATAAAACTATAATTAACGATAATAAGCGAATGTGAATTAATTGGTAATCGTAATTGTAATAAAGCAGAATTACGACGTACTCAGTGATGTACTTTGGATTGTATTCCATGTACGACCCGACATTATGTCGTCATTTAGGAATGTATACTCGGCGATACTGTTATTATTTTTTTATTATTATTTTTCCGTTGGGATAAATTTTGATGTGCTTTCTACTTTGCCAAATAATTGGTGACTTGCTCTTTTTAAAATTTCTTAATCATTTTTAGATTAAGCTTAATAATGAATCCTGAGAAACTTTTTGCAATGTTCATAAATTGTATACATTCTCTCTTCGTTATAAAAGATGAAGTCATGTCTTGCCTAAACGTTTAATTGTAAATCTTAAACCTTTAATTTTTACTCATATGCATATTTTAGTGTAAAGATGCATAGTTCAATTTCCACTTTTAGTTAACTTGGCAGATCATGATAACACCAGATCTGAAAATACGCGGTTTAAGATAAAATATGGCTTCATCTTCAAATATCTTGTTTATTCGTTTAAACATTACCACAGCTAAAAGATTTACTTTATTTTCAAATATTGTACAAAAATAATGCAGTCTCTTCAACATTTAATCATGATGATGTTAGTAGAATCGGGGTATATAAACCCCGATAATTTATTCTATGTTTATTCTGATTCAAACTACGAGGCTGAGCATTACCTGTAACATTTTAGCAGTAAATTACAGTAAGAAAAAGTCTTTATCTTCTCCTTCGAGCCGTGCCCTCTTCAGAGAACTTAGTCATTAAAATATCCCGATACGTTACAAGAAGAATCGGGGAACCCTCAGAGAATTTCATAAGCCTCTCAGAATCCTCCGAGCCACTAAAGAAGAACTCGGAGAGTAGTATAGAAGAAACTACTGCAAGTAACAGACGCGTTGCTGCCTCCTAACCAGAACTCCCGTCGACTTCGAACCAACCCAGGCCATAAACGGAGAGGTTAACACTAATACACTAATAGGTGCATCTAGCGGCTTGGAGAATTCCAATCTGACTGAGATATTTTCATTCTGCTGTGGACTTAAGTGTGTGTTTACACTAGCAGGTAAGTCCGGGGTGATATCAAACGGGTAAAGGTTGAATTACTCGATGAATTCCTTCTGCGTTACGCCAATCCCTAATTTATCGCAAGAACCGGCAATATGTACAAGATTACTATAAGCTCTCGAGCAAAGCGAGAACACATCGTCTGTTGAATAATCCGTTTCTAATGTCCCCCTTAACGCTACACCGTTGACGTATAGGGTTCTATTTTTAAGGCCGAAATTTTCGAAATTAAAGGCGTTCTTTTTATATTTCCCATTCACAGAAACGTGTTCCTACATTCCAATTAACAACCTTTTAGGTAGAGCTCCCAGGGCGACGTTTTCTATGTTTTGATGCCAGCCCTGCTGGCACCGTATATATATATATATATATATATATATATATATATATATATATATATATATATATACACACACATCTATATATATATATATATATATTATATATATATACACATCTATATATATACACATCTATATATATACAAATCAAACAGCACAGTCGAAGTTATTATATTAGATGTAAAAGAACTGAACCTAACCATTATGAACATCTACAGACCACCAAACACCACAAAAAAGTGAATTTCAATTTGCTACCAATGAAATAGAAAACATATTAAAATTAATTGAAACTCCAGCAACAAATATTCTAATTTTTGGAGATTTTAATTTCCCATTTATAACATGGGAGAAAAATGAAGAAGTTATACAGTATATGTCGAGAAGTTTCATGGCAACATTACAAAAGATGATAGAACCCAAGCAACAATGCTATTATATATTATGGAACAATACGCCCTTATCCAGGAAATCTGTGAAGCCACGAGGAAAGAGAACGTTTTGGATTTAATCTTGACAAATAACAACGAGTTAATAATAAATAAAAAAGTAACGCACACAAAGTTCTCCGACCATAACCTCATCGATACACAATTGAAGTTAGCACCCAGAGGTCCGAAAACGCATCCTAGAGAGTCAGAAGGAATATTTGAAGGCTTAAACATAAATTCAAAGAAAGTAAATTGGGAAAACGTGAATAAAGATTTAAAGGAAGTAAATTCGGAATTGCTACTTCACGAGAAGACTCCATAAGAAATATTATGTACAAGAGAGACTGAAACCAAACCTATAATACTGAAACATATCCCAAAGACAGAAAAGAAAACGTAGCAAGCTCGAGAGAAAAATCAGGACACTATTCAGGCAACGAAGACAAACTGTAAAACATCACAAATGCAGAACTAATGCAAAGAGACTCAAACTAGAGAGGAAACTTGGCGAAAAAGAAATGGACCGAAAGCAAACATTCATACATAAGACAAACGAGGAGGAAAACAAGGTAGCAGAAAGCATAAAAATAACCAAAAATACTTCTACACGTTTGCGAAAAGGAAAATGCAGTGTAAGGATAGTATTGGTCCGTTGATAGACAGGGAGGCCAAATACACAAATGACCCGAAAAAAATAAGCGAACTGCTCAGGGAACAATTTAACTCTGTATTTAGCACCCCTAAGTCCGAGATGGACAAATCAACCAAGAACAAATCAACCAAGAACAAATTCCAGCACAAACCTACTAATGGACTTCAAGTTCACGGAAGGAGATGTAATTAAGGCTTTATCACAGATGCGAGACAATTTAGCGCCAGGGCCAGACACATGGAGTGCCACATTTCTGAAGAAATATAAAGAGAGTATTGCCAAACCGTTATACATACTATGGAGGAAATCACTCGACACCGGACAAATTCCACTTCCCTTAAAGAACGCGAACATTGCCCCCTATTTAAAGGTGGTAACAGAGCAATGGCCAAGAATTATCGGCCAGTGGCTCTCACCTCACACCTTATAAAGTACTTTAAACGTATAATTAGAGGCAACACTACCTACTACCTACTACCAACAAGAAAAAGACTTATACAACCCAAATAAACATGACTTTAGGGCTGGAAGATCATGCCTATCACAGCTACTCGACCACCAGGAGAAAATAGTGAAACATTGTGTCGTGGACAAAACATAGATGTAATATATACAGACTTTGCTTAAGCCTTCGATAAATGTGATCATGGAACCGTAGCACACAAACTTAAGAATACAGAAATTACTGGAAAGCTAGGAAAGAACGCAAAGACGCAAAGAACACAAAGAATGGTGGTAAACGGAGTTAAATCGGAAGTCTCGGAAGTCGTGAGCTCTGTCCCACAAGTGACAGTATTAGCTCCCTTGCTGTTCGTAATAATGATTGCAGATATTGATGCAGATATTAAGGACAGTATTGTATCATGTTTCGCAGATGACACAAAGATATGTAAGGAAATATTGAACGAAGGTGACACAAGAAAATTACAAACGACATTGAAACATTATTCCAGGGGGCAGAAGACAACAATATGAAGTTCAACGAAGAAAAATTCTAACTTCTAAGATATGGTAATAACAAGGAACTGCAGAATAAAAACTCTGCAAGACAAACAGATGACACCAAATCTACAAGTCAGGGATCTGGGAATAATAATGTCGTCGGATACAGAATTCAGAGAGCAGTACAACATTAAAATTACAACGACTAGAAAAATAATGGGAATCATCTAGAGGAGCTTCCACAGCAGAAAAGCAAACATCATGCTCAAATTATGGAAGAGCCTAGTCCTACCAATAATTGAGTATTGCTCAGTGAGTCAGTACTCACAAGCCCATACAGAAAACGAGACATTGCGAACATTGAAGCTATACAAAGGACTTTTACGTCTAAGATAGAGGAAACGGAAGGTGAAGACTGCTGGTCTCGACTACAATCTCTGAAACTACTCTCTCGAAAGAAGGCAAGAGCGGTACACAATAATATACTGTACTGTACATATGGAAAATACTTGAGGGCTTTGTCCCTAACCTTAGAAATGAAATAGAAACAAACTGGAATGAGAGAAGAGACAGATTTTGTATAGTCCAGGCTGCTGTGGGACAGGGGGCCATGAAAATGAGTATGGAAAATACCCTCAGAATACGAGGCCCAAAGCTTTTCAATGCACTACCGAGAAAAGTAAGGAATTTCCAGCACACCGACCTGCATAACTTCAAGAACCAGCTGGACAGATTCCTGTGCAAAGTTCCTGACCAGCCACGCGTGGCTGGCTACGAGGGCAGGAAGAGATCAGACAGCAATTCCCTCCTTCACTAAATCCCGCAAGCGAGGCGGGATGCTGCAGAGGAGTCGACCGCAGGTCGATCTTGAACCGTCGTTTGAACTCACACAAAGTAATATACAAAGTAAGTATGTATATTAGGGTTATGACATTTTTATAACCTCATGTTCCTGTATCATAAATCGATGAACTTTTGCCCCCTGACAATGAAAATAACAGTTTTTTCGATATATTTTGAAAAAACTTCACCCCAAAATAAAAAATAAAAAATTAATAAAATAATAAATATTGGTTGCTCCTTGGTATAGCTATTGCAGATGGGTCTCTGTTCCAGTGATTTTCCAGAGTATTTAGTGCTTTTCGGTATTGTTGCAAGATATTGGACAATTTATGATAATCATCAGGTAACCAATCTAGAATGGTGCAATGCAGCTGTCTCGAATATACTAATATACTATATTTGCTTTCGGGGTGACATTTTTTTTTAATTCTGAAGAATTAGGCCTTTTTTTATTGTTTTCAAGCAAACGTTCATCGATTGATGATACAGGAAACAATATTTATGACAAAAAATTAAAAAGTCATAACCCTAATGTATATATAAGGAACTGCAAGCAAGTTCTTGAACAAACATTTTATTCTTCACTTTAGATCTTAGATTGGGTTCGTTTTTTAAAGTAAAGGATAAAATCCCAAGCAACCTGTGTGTTCTTCTATCGTGTATAAATATACTTGTGACGGATGCACTTCGTCCTATACTGGGGCAACTATACGTCAGCTTCAACTACGTATGGATGAGCAGAGGGGTATGATTACCGGTTCTGGAAATACTTACTCACCCTTCGTTCTCTAGCATTAGAGTTCATTCTTGTGAATGTGAATGCCCTATAAAAATTAATAATTTTTCCATTATTGCAAGAGGTAACAAATTAGATTTACCCCTTTTAGAATCTATTTGTATTTTTAAAATTAAACCCACATTAAATCAGTTGAATCCATTTAATTCTCTTAATATACAAAGATAATCAACCAGCTAAATAAAAATACATAACAACAACCACCAGTTCTAAATTTTTAGTTATTTTTGGTGCTATTTAGAAAGTGGACGATGTTCTTTGTCATGATTTTAATTTAGATTTTGTTTCTGTATTCTGAAATGTTGATTATTATTAATTAGCGAATTACTTTTAAATGATTTTATATTATAACTTAAGGTAAACCTTTGTAATTGTTTTAACGGTCTAATATTTGAACTTGCAGCTTCTCAATTATAGTTTTCGTTTCATATTTTGTAACTAATGGGTTTTTTCTCGGTTCTAGCACTGACGATGGTGAAAGCCTCACTGAAAGCTTTGTTACGAATAAAATGTTTGTTTAAGGACTTCTCTTGCTGTTCCTTATTAAGCTTTGATTTTCATCTAGTAAACCGTTAAGCAATATATGCGAGTGTATGCGAGGGTGTGTTTTGTGCGTGTGTGTTAATAAATTGAAGAGTGCGAAATTATTAGGGAAAATCTCTTCCGCGAACACAGGTAATTACTATGTTATTAAATGCAATAATTTTCCTCATAAAATTAATTCATGGAAACTGGGAAAAACATTTTCTCAAAATAAAAGCCGATGTTCACCTCCATCACCTCGGTGTCTTTTGAACTTCGATGAGAGTAGTAGTAGAGTGAAAAAAAACAAGAAAACTTTATTCTATACTAATTTTGCCGGAAATTCATATTTATCGAGATATTTACCTTCGAAATTATTAAATTTTGGCGCCATTATTCACTAGTCCAACCATCTCGTCCTGTGTGTATGTAATCATATTATTATCATTAGCCAATCAGCGGCTGCTCCATTGTTACGTGATACTCCCGCGCAGGTCCAGCGGCTGAAATGTGAATTCAACAATCGCTTTAGAATGGCTGTCTATGATGGAAGCTTCCACTCCGAGTGGGACGTCATCTAGACCTAGGTTACGTTAGGGGTACTACTTGCCTTTCTGGGTCCCGAATTCATTATGGAGTACCCATGCCCGGTTAGGTCAACTGTATACCCTTGACAATTGGTTAGGTTAAGTTGTGTTATTTTCGTTAGTTTTAATGAAAATATCACGACTGGTTTTAACCTAGGCCTAGATATAACGTCCCACTCGGACTGGGTTAGGTTAGGTTACTTTTGCCGTGAATATTACTGACGAAAATAAGTTTTTCTAGTGTATTTAATGTTGTTTCAATTGATTCTGGCCTTTTTAGACCACAATTTCCCCCCTTGGGGGGGGGGGGGTATCTCCATAACGTGCATTTGCGGCAAAAATGAAGGTCAGATTCAATTGAAACAGCATGAAATACACCAGAAAAACCTATTTTCGTCACCAGTTTTGGTGGATGTGTTCTACCGTATCTTTACCGAATATTTTTCCACTTTTGATGGAGAGAGAGAGAGAGAGAGAGAGAGAGAGAGAGAGAGAGAGATCAAATGATGATGTAAATTATCCTCACTGCGAGAGTGATGTTCATATTATATTTCAAATCAAACTGATTAATTTATTCTTATTGGAACGTGCTTTCATTTGAACATTAATTAATGGTGTTTAATGATTTAACGTTTATCATAATCGCACCAGGATTCAAACCAATGACCTCTTGGGTAAAATCCTGGTTTGCTTATTTTGCATTATGCAGAAATGGTGTGTGATCATGCATAAAATTTCATGAATGGTACCCCAGTATTATGCCTTAGAGATTTCAATTAAATTCTGCCATTGCCTCGAGTGTATGGGGCTAAAACACCTGTGGTCGCGATTGCGTTGCGTGTTTCTTCAGGTGGTGAAATATGCATCAGGTTGTGTTAGCTTATATTTTTCGTAGTGTAGTTGTAGCACCCGGTCTTTCTACTCAACAGGTCACGGGTTCGAATGTTGTTGGGTCTATTTTGCGTGTACATACAGTGCGTTCGAAAAGTCTCTCCGCAGTGCTATGTTAAACGCATAGGAAATTGAAAAACTACAATGTTTTCATTCAACCATGATTTAGTGATTTTATTACATAACCTTTTGATTTTACAGCATGTGTTGAAAGTGTTTTCCACCATTTTGCAGGCACAGAACAACTCATCTACACTTGTTGTCAAACACTTTTTTTAAAGTGTTGGTTGATATTAGCGCGCATATACTGGCTGTAGCACGTTCACTGCGGAGAGACCTTTCGAACGCACTCTACAAACCTGGTTAAAGTTAGTTCCGTGCGTCGGTGTCTTTCACACGAAGGTCAAGCTGGTGGCCCCACCTCTACGTCTGACCTGATGGAGAAGCGAGTTGTTTTCTTGCGATCTCCATCGCGCATAGCCAGGCACACCCGGTTCATCTGGTATCGTCCTGAGCCAAACATCGTCTTCTTTTGAAGATTTCAACTTTTACGCCTGTGATGTTCCTGAGGTTCTTTGGAAGCTGGTTAAAAAGTCTTGGCCCCCTCCCTGACAACCAAGCTATTTCCTTTAATGTGAGGGTGTCCTTTATCGGGCCTTTAGTTTGGGAATACTACACACTCCACACTTTTATAATTTTTTCCCTGCGGTTTAGGTGATTATATATATATATATATATATATATATGGAAACTAGGTTTTTTTGTAGTTGTAATTTATTATATGATGATGTGATGCGATAGGAAAAGGGAACATCGAAGTGAAAAGAGTGACTATTTTAATCCAACACAAAAATTCTTCTCGAATGAAACAAAACTTATTTTTTAAAGAAAACGAACAAAGTTGTACGGGTAACTTTACTAATTCCTTTTGATGGAAATGAATTTCTGTTTCTGAAAAATGACTTCATTGTCGACCAGGACGATGAAGTAAATCGGAGTCAAAATGGAAATATTTTTCTTTTTATGAAGACATTAATTACTCTCCACATTATTGCTGGTAAGTATTGCTTTTTCTTAAATAATCCCTCTCTAACCCATTCGTGCTCATTGTGTAGTTTCCTCGTTGATGCCACACGATTTTATTTAATCTCAGTAAATGCCGCTGTGAAACTGGAAATCAACATTACTTAACGAAAGCTTACCTATACTAAGTCATCCTCGGCTTACATTATAATATCTAATTAATTTCATAGACAAGAGTTCATAAGAGTTTCACAAATTCTGATCCAATGATATCGGACGTGAAGCTCAAAATGTGATTACTGTGGCTTCACAAAAGTGTAGGAAGTTATGTAGAAGCGCGGAGGGACTTGGCTAAACTGAGACGTTGAAATAGGTATGATGTTAATGCAGATTGTTTGGGATAATTTAATTTATACATGAATTGTAAAATAGAGCGAGATATTCCTACAATGATGACTAGTAATAAAAGGAACGTTATATTTCCTCTCCATACAAGTGATGTGTTACTGCAGGATCCTGATTTGCTAATAAGCAAATTAGTTCTCTTAAAACTATTATACAGAGTTCTGCCTCTTCGTGGGCACGCAGATTTAGTTCAAACCAGTCCCAGATTCTTACGCACAGAACCATAGGAAATTCATGCTGAATCGCGAGTCTCATTTGTAGAGGAGTAGTATGGGTGAAAAAATACCGAGTGGCTAATTTGGGGAAGTGGAAGAGGGTGATGGGAAAAGGGGGAGGGGTGCCAGTGCCAACTCCCTAAAAAATAAATAAAAAATAAAATAAATGAAAATAAAAAAAAGTGTGACGTTATACAGTTATAGCTGTTTCTTGAATGTAAGTAAAGCATATAACAGAGTGAACCGCAATATTTTATTTAAAAACTTAAGAGTAGGTGAGATCCTGTATACATACTGACATTGAAATTTTGGTATAACCACCGGTCTTTCACGTGTAGTTTGAGTAATGTTATTTCACTTATTTGGGTGTTTTGGTTCCCTGCGGGTGAAACCTCGAAGTTCTACCAGACAGATGATGTTATCAAGTTGAGAGTTCATTCTATAAAAGAAGTACAAGAAATTAAATATTTTGCTCAAATTAGCATCAATTCTTTTTTTTTTTCAGATATAAGAAAAACGATGTCTCAGTACTAAAGCAAATATATTTATAGGAGAGAAAAAAATCATATATATATATATATATATATATATATATATATACAGGGTGTCCCAGAATTAACTATCTATTTCAATGAAATCGGACAAATTTTTTAAAAACACTTTTATTTATGTTTATCATGTTTAATATGTGTTAAAAATGTATAAATTTCTAAATTTTTTTCAGAATTTTATTTTCATAATTTTTTCAGTTTTTCATAGTTTTATTTTCATTCTCTTTCAGAACCCTATTAATAATGAGAACACAAGAACGCATCTTTGTTGTAACATCCCGTATCAAAGGAATGCAATGTAATGAAATCAGAGAAAAATTTACAAGAAGATTCCACAGAACCGGTCCTACAGACAAAGCGATTCGTGAACTTGTGAACAAATTTAAAAGAACTGGATCCATACACGACGAGGTGGGAAGAGGACGCCCAAGGACAGCACGTAACAGTACCGAACAGGTACGACAATTGTTTGAGGATGAACCAACAACTTCGGTTAGGGAGGCCGGTCGAAGACTCAACATATCCAAGACAACAATTCATAGAATCTTGCGTTCAACACTGATGAAAAAGGCTTATCACATTCAAGTACTGCATGCCCTAAATGAAGAGGATTATCCAAATCGAGCAGCAAGGTGTGCAGAAATTGTGGATCAAATCGAAAATGAAAGTTTATTGGATAACATTTTATTCAGTGATGAGGCGACTTTCCACACGTGTGGTAAAGTCAATCGACACAACTGTCGTATCTGGTCCAATGAAAGACCGTCTGAAGTCATAGAATGGCAAAGAGACTCTCCAAAAGTTAACGTGTGGCTTGGAATGACCAAATCCAAAATTTATGGCCCATTCTTCTTTGCGGGAGCAACTGTAACAGGTACCGTCTACCTTGATATGCTTCAGCAGTTTCTCGAACCACAGCTTCTTGATGATGGCATTCTTGATAATGTTGTGTTTCAACAAGATGGAGCACCATGTCATTATGCTCTAATTGTTCGAGAATACCTCAACAGACGCCTTCCGAATCGGTGGATTGGACGTGGAGGACCTCGACCTTGGCCTCCGCGTTCTCCGGATTTGACACCCCTGGATTTCTTTGCATGGGGTTTCATAAAAACAAAGGTTTATCGCCAAAAGATCAATAGTTTAGCTGAACTTAAAGAACGCATCCAGTTGGCAGTGCGGGAGATAACACCTGAAATGCTTCAAAATGTGTTTCGCAGCGCTGAGGATAGATTTGAAATTTGCAGAGATACAGACGGTGCACATGTTGAAACTTCTCAATAAAGTTTTGACTTATGATTTATAAATCTATTTGTTTTTGTATCATAATTTAGTAATAAACACAAAATTATGTCAGTTTTTATTAAATTTGTCCGATTTCATTGAAATAGATAGTTAATTCTGGGACACCCTGTATATATATTAGTGATGTCGCATCCGCATCCACATAAAATTCAACATCTGCATCCGCACCTGCTGGATGCGGATGTTGCGGGTGTGTACTATTTACTAAATTGCTATTTTTGAAGCACAATTTGCCCCTCATTCAGTTCAAATACTGAAACTTGTGGAGCCTTCATTTGATCTTTAATGTAACTGGCAATGTCTTGTGTATTTGTATAATTAATTGTTCATGCTACAATAAATAACAATGTCATAAGCACACTACTTTCCAAAGGGTGGTGGCTGGGGAAAGTGGTTGGTGGGATTCAAGACGGGTTGGGTCCCCGTCCCGCATCCTTGTAACACACAGTTGTATGGCGAAAACTCGTCCAAAACGAGAAGAGTATGTAAAAACTTTATAATTACAAAATAATTATCGAATATCTAATATTTATAACTAACTAAAAATCGAGTCAATTAATAAATCAAGTATGAATTTAAACTATCATATTATCAAGCTGACAAAGTTTGCCATCCGCATCCGCCACTGTCTGAAATCTGACACCCGATACATTCAGGGGCGTCGAAAGGGCGGGGAAGCCGGGTTAAATCCCCGGAAAGAGGGGAAGATAAAATCTAAAAATATTAATAAAGCAATTGATTAAATAACAGAGAGGAAATATAATTAATGAACATACAGTTTATAGAGATTATCATACTGTATGTTTTGAATAGTGACTTGGACATATAATCAGTTTGCTTGGTATGTACACCAAAAACATTTATAATAAAACACTGAGTAAACAGGGGGACCCATATACCAATCCTTCCCCGGGGCCCGGGGCAGCCCTCGCCGGCCCTGGATACATCACTAATATATAGATTCCTAGACACTGGGGAAATACCGAGCATCTTGAAAAGAGCAAACATTGTCCCTATATATAAAGGAGGGGACAGAGCTCAAGCAAAGAACTATAGACCGGTGTCATTGACGTCCCACCTCACCAAAATATTTGAAAGAAGATTGATGGCTGCAAAGAACTCAACTACTGGGAAAGACTACATAAACTATGATAAATCTGTACTCCCTGGAAAGAAGAAGAGAGGTACACCATAATCTACATATGGAAAATGATCGAAAAACTGGTACCAAACCTAAAACTAAACCCAATTACCATTCAAACAACACTGGAAAATAGGAAAGGCAGAATGTGCAGTGTTCCCAAATTAAAGGCCCGACAAGGAACCTCCTCAACTCTGAAGGAAAATAGTTTGGTTGTCAGGGGGCCAAGACTTTTCAACCAGCTTCCAAAGGACCTCAGAAACGTAACGGGGGTCAAAGTTGAAATCTTGAAGAGAAAACTGGATGCCTGGCTCAGGACGGTACCAAATGAGCCGGGCGTGCCTGGCTATGTACGGTGGAGAGCGCAAGAAAGCAACTCGTTCCTCCACCAATCCAGATCTAGAGGAGGGCCACCAGCTTCATCTCCGTGTGAAGAGAGACCAACGCACGAAACAACAAGGTTCAACAAGGAAGGTGGTAAAAAAAAATGAAAATGAAAAATATATTTCTCATGACATTTGCCCATATTCCACAATCATTAACGATTTTGTAAATAAAAAACTGGATCGATTCGTGCATATTTAGACGTGGCGGAACACAAAGCCTTTCGAAGCCTTGGTATCAATATATAGTTTGGGTGTCAAATTTCTTCAAACTTGCGCCCCCCTTAAATATTAATGGATTTAGCTCAAAATTCGATGTCTTTTTCCATATAAGGAATGAGAAAATGTATCAGGAGAGCTTATTTGTGCATTTTAATTTTGTACCATATATGTGTTCACCCTAATATATATATATATATATATATATATATATATATGCGCCTCGGTGGTGTAGTGGTTAGCATTAGTGTTGAAAACCAGTTTGTAAAATTCCCCTAAAAATCGAAAACCGAAAGAAAAAAAACGGTTTTATCGATTGCTTTTTATTTGGCTCAAACTTGCGCGAACGAGCAGCTACGCGCTACAGCGCACAAAAAATAACTTCGAATACATTACCTATTAAGTTAAATTGTGACAAACTGGCAACTGCTCTTCAGTATAATTTTTGCCTATCTGGCAACTCGATCTTCAGTTTGTCTCATCATGTAGGCTGTAGTGTAGAGTCAGTCGACTAAAGCCCTATTCGCAGTATAAGACCCTTAATGCCCTTTGTTTCTTAAGATGTCATTTCCAAAATAGGGATAAAATCTAAATTAATTTATATTTTTTTCTTACACGAAGAGTCAATTTTCTGTTTTCTAGGTAAAGTTTTTTTTATTAAAAAGTTTTATTTCAATGTTTTTTTCCAAAATAGAGATAAATTTTATTTTTATTCTTTATAATTTTTTTACAAAAAGAAGTTTATTTCTTTCTAAGTATAGATGTTTTATTTTAAAAAATTATTTCAAATCTAAATTGTTTGAATAATGTATTATTTTGGCTAAAATAAAATATGTCAAAGTTGTCATTTTCTTATTCATATGCATACATATGATGCTGCATTTTTGCATTCTTTTGACCAAAAAATAGGCGATAAGCTATGCTTGTTAAGAGTTAAAGTCAGTACCTTTCAATTGTGGCTTTTAAAAATTACTATACTTTTCGGTCATAACCGGTTAAAACCGGTTTTCAAAAAAACAGATCGATTAAAAACCGGTTTTAAAGTTTCGATTATTTTTCAACACTAGTTAGCATCGCTGACTACGAATCCATCGGCCCTGGGATCGAGACCTGGTGACGTCAGGCGCGTAGCAAAACCCAGCTGTTCATCTCATCCTTCTACGCAATAAAAAAATTGGTTGCTAGATAAATGGGCACCCTGGGGAGCGACGGACTCGTGGCTCCTTTGAATAGGTGTCTAATTCTTTTTGATAACTTTTCTGATTATTTTTGATAAGTGGAGGCACAACTTCATCGAAATAACTCCATAAATTAACCTTCGGCTTCTTTTTGAAAGGTTCTTGATCTTCTCGTGAAACAAAATCAGTTGCTTCATCGCCATAGGTTATATTACGTGCAGGACAAGCGTTAAGTCATCCAGACAATGATTATCTCATTTTGTACAAACTCAGGCACTGTTATGCAAGCAAATTTGAAACGAGAATCTAAAACGTGAGAAATCAGGCGAGTAATGTCTGCCTTCCACTGCCTGAAACGATTCTGTAAATTTTCTATTAAATCGTTTTCATAGTATGAACACCTGCATCATCAGTTATGTTAGGCAAAAATACCACGAGACCCGTTACATCGGTAGACACCATGTGAAGACAAGAAGAATCAGAGGAAAAGTCATTCGTTAATTTTTCACATCGACTAAGAAGCTTTACAACACACTGAATTAGAGTTCGCTGATGATTAATTATTGAAGGTTGCTACAGTATGTCATAGTCCGAGGCGTATGCAACAACCGCAATTTTTCGTTGTTGTTGTTGTTGTTGGTTAGCCGATCAGCCCACCTTGATCGAGCAAGCCGGCGGCACGCAGGTAACCGATCGCCCTCTCCGGAGTGGACCAGAGGTTCAGCGCACTAGTGATGTTGTGTTGTGTTCGTTGTTGTGCTAGAGCGGTACAGTCTGTCATAATGTGTTCAATTGTTTGTGGTGTGTCCTGGCACAGGTGGCAGGTGTCGTCTGTAGAGTTGTCTAGTCTGTGTTTATATGTCTGTAAGTTGGGGTGATGTCCGCATCGGAATCGTACTAAGTTAACTCGATCCGATCTGCTCAGGCTGGTCTCTGACCCCTGTCAATGGGTGGCGGCTTCGCATCTAGGACCGCATTCGGACCGAGTCGTGTCAGTGCTTTGTGGGTTAGGTGCATGGGCGCCCGCAGGATTTTTTCCAAGGGGGGGCAAAATTTAATGTATTAATAGGTAGGGACCGGAGCAAGCAAAAACTTTTGACCCCTAAGGAACCAGCAGGTTAATTCTAAGCAAGTTTAGTGTTGCATTTTCTGTAATGGAAAATGCAAATTATATTGTACAGTATATACATACAATGCACATGATAACAATCATTTATTTTATTTATAACAGAAACATGATAGAATGAAGAAAAAAGCACTGAAGTAAATGTAAGTAATTTTAAGGGGGGACTTCTGAACAAATAAAAAGGTAGCAACCTTTTATCATGCACACAAATAAAAATTTTCACCCTTTAGGAGGCAGTTGGATACTTTTCAGCAAGTTTAGGATATAAATATTTCTTAGAAAATATTTAATATATTTTCTTGGCATTTCCAGGGGGGGGGCAAGCGCCCCCCCTTGCCCCTACCTGCGGGCGCCCATGGTTAGGTGTGTGTGTGTGATGTCTGTGGGGCGTGGTATGGAATGGAGAATTTTGTTATAATGTCTCTCTGGTGTTACCTTAATGGTGCGAGGTGTTGGTGCATGATTGTACATCATGCAGGGCCGGATTAACCCATAGGCTAATAAGGCCTTAGGCCCTCAATTTTTTAGGCCCTTCAATTTTGTTCAGGGCTACCAACCGAAGAGAGTATGTGTTACAAGTTGAGTGGTGAGGTCTGAATCCATGTTGAGTAGGCGATAGTGGTATGTGTGGGTTGGTGATTTGTAAGATTAGTCTTTCTGTTACTTTGGAAGGTGTGCATAGTAAAGTAATGGGTCTATAGGAAGCTGGTTCTGTTGGATTTTTTGTTTGGTTTGAGTAATGTAATAATTTTACCTTATTTCCATATGTCAGGAATAATACAGTGTTGGTATGAATATAGGGTGTCCCCCAAAAAACTATATACTCTTTATAGCATCATATTTTATAATTTAAAAAAAACCAAACAATATATTGTTATAGCAATTGCCAATGAAAGGTAAATTAGTAATCTAAGTGATCAAAATGTTATAGCGAGTTGTTTGCATATAAAATTTAATTAACTACGCCAAGTGCTCAAAATGTTCTCCGGCGGCATGAATGCACTTTGAATGCGTCGACTAACTGATTTGCAGACATGGACTAATGTGGATGCTGTGATGGTCCCGCACTTTTCCCTAATTGCATCCTTAAGGTGTTCGAGTGTTGCAGGTCTTTTACCATAAACTGCATCCTTCAGGTAGCCCCACAAGTAAAAATCAAATGGAGTCAAGTCCGGTGAACGTGGAGGATACTCAACGCTTCCTCTTCGTCCTATCCAACGGTTAGGCAACGTTTCATCGAGGTACCTTCTGACATCACAATGCTAATGAGGGGGGGTTCCATCTTGTTGAAAGTAAAAGTCGTCGTTTCCAAACAACTTCCGAACTGCAGGTATAATTTCTGTCCGCAGCATGTCGAGATATGCGGCGCCGGTAACTGTCTTATTAAAGAAAAATGGTCCAACCAAACCCCTGGATGATAAACCACACCATGCTGTTAATCCTGGTAAATTGACATGTTTATCCACATAAACGTGTGGATTATCAAGTGACCAGTACCTGCAGTTGTGTCGATTTACTGTGCCATTCAGCTTGAAGGTAGCTTCGTCAGACCACACGATTTTGTTGTATTAAAAGTGCATTCATACCGCCGGAGAACATTTTGAGCACTTGGCGTAGTTAATTAAATTTTATATGCAAACAACTCGTTATAACATTTTGATCACTTAGATTACTAATTTACCTTTCATTGGCAATTGCTATAACAATATATTGTTTGGTTTTTTTCAAATTATAAAATATATGATGCTATAAAGAGTATATAGTTTTTTTGGGGACACCCTGTATGTGCTGATGTTTGTGAGAGCTAGTATTCCCTGTGGGCCCAAGTGTTTAAGGTGTATGTTAGATATGTTGTCTGATCCAATAGCCTTCGAATTCTTAATGTTTTTGATGAGCTTGGTGCTCTGGTTTGTATTGAAGGGTGTAATGCTGTAATGGTCGTGTCGAGTCTGTAGGTTTTCTTGTGTCTGGCTGTTTGTCTGTCTGCGTGTTTCTGGTTGTTGTCTCTGTGTTTAAGTGACTTATCTTTGCGTAGTGATTAACTGGAATGCTAGCTTGTTGTGTATATATTGGGATATTATTTTGGCTGCGATAGATAGCCGCGTGTGAGGTGTGAATGCCGCTGTTAGAGTGGGTAATGCTGATTATAGTCTTGTATAGCCTGGATGTATCTGTGGATTGGTTTAGCGTTGTTATGAATTCCTTAAATGTTTCTGTTTTTCTTTAAGTTTGTTGTTTATTTCTGTGTTGAGTTGTTGTATCTGCTGTTTTATGGCTTCTGTGTGTTATCTTTGAGGTTGTTACGTTGCCTTATGAGGTGGACTATTTCTCTAGTGTAATTTGAAGAAGTCGTTGTAGCATATAGAATGTAGAGTTTCATTGGGTGATAACGTCTCTTATAAGTTTGTTTTCGGGTAAATTATGTTGCTTCTGGAATTCCTTAAGTTTGTCAAAGGCTGGAGATGAATAATTAAAATGCAACAGATTGGGCGCGCAATTGCACATATCTCTAAAACAGACTTCTGGCTAAGAAGGGCTTCATCAACTACAAGTGCTAAAGTATGATTCGCATAAGCAACAGGAGTAATTTTAAGAACGCTAACAGCCTTAGTAATATTACACGATCGCTCTTTATTGACCATTCTTGCAATATAGAAATCAATGCAGTTGCAAATTTTTCATGAGTACGGGAATCTGGCAGATTTTTGGTGGCTAAAACATGCTGCTTTTGCTCACATTTGCTATTAATTCTATGCAGAGGCGTACCATAGGAGGGGGCGACAGGGGCGATCGACCCCCCTTGAGCTAATAAATTATTATTTTGATTACTTTTACGTATTTAATTTACATATTCAATTAAATATTTTACATATTTAATTTCATTATTATTTTTATTATTAATTACTATTTTGATTATTTTGCTATTTAATTTACATATTCAATTAAATATTTTACATATTTAATTTCATGCGTCAATCGAAAAATGTTAGCTAGCTTTCTAGCGATTTTGTGTTTCATGAGTATTGCGTCATTTTTCATGGCACCTGGCAACCGCAGTTTATCGATTTTTGTTTGCATTTGTAGAGGACCGACAAGAAATAGACTTACAAGTAGACAAACAAATTCTTTCTTCTACGCCATAATCACACATTCTTAGAAGACACACGTGGTCAAGGAATCAGAAACAATGAAAACGTCTGTTTCTTCCCAAAAGGCCCCGAAAGCAAGCCCTTATCAACTAAAGGACGCGTAGGCGGCGTTTCAAGAAATGCCCGCGAAAGTTCCGCGTCACAGAGGTTATATAAGCGAGTTTCCACTGATACACTTTCTCACTCACTCACTCGCGCTCACCACTTCTTGTTTGCATTTCTCGTCACGTGTCACGGCTCCTTCGTCAATACAACTCGTCACCTCAACCGCCCTCCGGCTTCCCGCCGGAGGACCGGCCTGCTGTTCCTTCAAAGCTTACGATCTATCATCAAGTAAGACCTTCCGCCGTCAGCCTGCAGAAGCACTCTTTCAAAACCAGCGCCGTTCGATCTCAGCCGGGCACCGTCTTTGAAGCAATTCTCGTGAAGCCTACATCAATGTCCGTAGAACCGTCCGTTCCCTCAAGCATAACTCTCAACAAGAGGCTCGCTATCGGTTCGACGAGTTCCCTCAAGCAAATTCTCCACAAGAGGCTCGCTATCGGTTCCACGAGTTCCCTCAAGCAAACTCTCAACAAGAGGTTCGCTACCAGTTCCACGATCATCTCGGCGTATGTAACACAGGACAGTCAACTTCCGCAGGTTTCTCTACAAGGTCGACCTTCAAGCATACCCTTCGTCTCGAGAGGGATTTTCAACACAGCCGGTAAGCTATCTGTGCCTCGTTCTTAAGCAATGCTCGCTAAGCCTACGAAGCGTAATCGCAGCAGCGTGATTAAGCTATACCTAAAGTGCTTTCAATATCGTTCAAACTAACTCTCGTTGAAACGCAGTAGGCCCATTTCATAATCCAAGTGTCATTACAATATTTGATTATGCATCAGACTCAGGGGCGTCCATACGAGGGGGCATTAGGGGGCCATGACCTCTCGTTTTTCAATGGTACCCCCTCGTTTTTTCGTCAACTGCTTACAGATAGATTTTATCATAAACCCAAAATCCAGTCATAATATTTGAAGATAGTAATTGATTACTATATATATTATTAATATTGTATAATTTCCCATATTTAAGAATAATAAACTTGTATATCTACCAAGTTATTGTGTATCTGATTTCACCCTAATATCATGGACATACATAGGATGTCTAAAAAAATCGTTATTTTTCAGAAAGCAGGAAATGGTGTCCCAGACAACGTAAATTTCAAAAATTTCCAGGGGGAGCATGCCCCTGGACCCCCCTAGAGCTCGCGCCTTTGGCGCAAATACTTGTGCCCCCCTCCCTGTATGTGGAAGTGCCCCCTTACTTAATTGATCCTGCGGACGCCCCTGATCAGACTAATTCTCTAATACAAACCCACACTAGGCTTACCGTATTTGACGGCTTACAAGACGCACCTTAATTTTGGAAAGGTAAATTCAAGAAAAAAGTTTTTGATGCACTTTATTGTTAATACAATGAATATGTAAAATTCAATAAAAGAAAACCCAAAAGCCAATAAAGAAAGATAATATGATTATTACTCTTATTAGTTGTTATTAATCAACTTCAGATTCATTACTGTGTAGCTGGTTCCTTCTTGGTGCTACTTGTAGTTGCCGGGAAGAATGAAGGATACGAGAGGCAAGTTATCGCTTTGTTGGGTATCTCTTTTAGGGGCCTCTCGTGTCCTCTTCTCTCCCTGTCGTTTGGGGGGTTGGCGTCTTGAAGGAAAAGCCGGTCGTTTTCAGAGTTTATTGAGTTCTTGGTTAGCTGAGCTTATTTTACAGAAGATTTTGTTATTTTATATACAGCTGAATTAATTAAATATACCTTACCTTACAAAGGTTCCACGTGATGATTTCTCATTTCGCGAAGGTCAAGCGTGTCGCCCCTCCTCTCGAGTTGGCCTGGTGAAGTAGTGAGTTGGATTCTTGCGCTCTCCACCTCACATAGCCAGGTACGCCCGGCTCATCGGGGATTATTCTGAGCCAGGCGTAAAGTCTTCTTTTGAAGATTTCCACTGCAACTCCCTTCGTGTTTCTTAGGTCTTTGGGCAGCTGATTAAATAGTTTTGGTCCTCTCACTACAAAACTATTTTCTTTCAGGGTTAAGGATGTTCCCTGTCTCGCCTTCAATTTGGGAATACGACACAGTCTACCGTTTCTACCTTCCACCGTTGTTTGGGGAGTTATGGGATTCAGAGTAAGATTAGGGACTAGTTTCTCCATTATTTTCCAAGTGTAAATAATGGTGTATCTCTCTCTTCTCCTTTCCAGTGAATATAGGTCTAGTTCTCGTAACCTTTCCCAGTAATTTAGTTCTTTGCACCCATTGATCTTGGCTGTGAAACTTCTTTGAATCCCCTCCAGCTGTCTAATGTCTTCTTTTTTATATGGGGATGTTAGGACCGAGCAGTATTCCAGTTTGGGTATTATCAGGGTTTTCAGTAGGGGGATCATTACATTCCTATCCCTTCGTTTAAAAGTTCTCAATATCTGACCCGTTATTCTCTTTGCTCTGTTTACTGCTATCTTATTTTGTGTTTCAAATTTCGCATCATCTGTCATTACAACCCCTAAATCTTTTGCTCTGGAATTTCTCTGGACTTCCTGTCCATTTGGGGTATAATATTCCATGGACTTTAGGTCTTCTCTTTTTCCGTACCGTAATAGCTGAAATTTCTCGGTGTTAAACTTCATATTGTTGTCTTCCGTCCACTTGTAAATTTTGTTTATGTCGGTTTGTAGAGATCCTATGTCTTCTGGTTTTCGTATTTTTCTACTGATCTTTGTGTCATCTGCAAAGGATGTTACTGTGCTGTCTCTGGTAACGTCCTCATCTATGTCAGTTAGCATGATTATGAAGAGTAGTGGAGCTAATACCGTTCCTTGTGGTACTGAGCTGAGGACCTCTGATTCTGAAGAAGATACTCCTTGTACTGTAACGACTTGCCTCCGCTCACTGATTCTTAAAATTACACAATGATAAAATATATACAATTTGGTACGCGCAAAATTGGTTTGTCGGTAACTAATATAAAAATAATATAAATGCGGAAAATTAACTGCGCGGCCCCACACTACTGCCCACCCCGAGAAGCGGAGCACGTATATCAAAAGTAGAAATATTCGGGTCTTGATTTGAATCGGATCCTTCGTCCAGCTCGCGTTGATCCTCGGTCGGCCTCGTTTCCGGTTGTTGCGTTGTCCTGCGCGCCCGTCCTGAGGTCTGTATTTGCTACCTCCGAGGTGCGTCCTCCATCGTCCTTTTTCCTTGCGTGCTTTTTCTCCGATCCGATGTCGTCCGATTGTGCGCCCGGTACCTGTGTGGGACCTGAAACTATATACGCCGGTTTTAAACGATTAATTGAAATGGCTTCTGATGATCCGTTGGTTTTTTCTATTACGAAGTACTTATCGTGGCGTTCGAGAACACGGAAAGGTCCTTGATATGGTGCCTCGAATGGTTTTCGAACGCGGTCGATGCGTACCCATACGTGGCTTGATTTGTGGAGTTCCGATGGAATGAATGATTTGGGGGCTGAGTGAATGTTTCCTTGAGAGAGTTGGGCGAAATCGATTTGCGTCATTTTCTTGGCTAATTCGGAGATGAATTTTGAATTGGATTTTGACGACGAATTGGCGATCATTGGCCTCGGGCATAATAGGGTGGTTCCGGTGACGGTGGTGAACGGTGAATAACCCGATTCGTTGGGGAGACTGCGTAAACCAAGGAGAACTATGGGTAAAGCGGGGAGCCAATCTTGTTTTCGAGCGATGATTGCTGTCTTGATGGTGCGATGAGATCTTTCAATTATTCCGTTGGTCTGAGGGCGATACGACAAAGTTCTTAGTCGGTGAAATCCGATGAGAGCTGAGAGTTCCCTAAAGAGTTCGGATTCGAATTGGGATCCGCGGTCCGTTATGACTTGCAGTGGTACACCAAATCTTGAAATCCATACATCGAGAAATGCGTGTGCTATTGATGTGGCTGTAGTATCAATCAGAGGATATGCTTCTATCCATCTTGTGGCACGATCGATGCAGGTTAGGAGATATCTATATGGGGAAGGATATGTTTGACCGGGCAAAGTGGTTGGCGGTAAGGGACCGACGATGTCGATATGTACCGTTTCAAATCTTGAACTTGGTAAATCGAAGGGGGTTATTTCTGATTTTGTATGGCGAGAAATTTTTGAGGATTGACATGATTCACAATTTCGGGACCAAGTTCGAATATCCTTATTCATTGAGGGCCAAAAGTATCTTGATTTAATGATACGAAGTGATTGCTTGATGCCTGGATGAGAAATATTATGAAATTGATTGAAGATGGAAGATCGATGCTGCTTGGGAACAAAAGGACGGGGATATGGCGTGGATGTATCGCAATATAAAGTTGTATTTTCTGGAAACGGGAACGGCTTGAGACGTGGGAGAAATTCTTGCGTTTCTTGATCTTTTTGTTGAGATTCCGCGATTGCTGATAAATCGAAAGCGTCGATATGTACTGCGTTTACGTTGCGTGAAAGGCAGTCCGCTACGACGTTTTCGGATCCACAGATATGTATTACATCGCATACGTATTCCGTGATGGCAGACCAATGACGTTGTTGTCGGTCTGTCTTGGCTCGTAAGGGACTCTTGTAGGCAGAAACCATCGGTTTGTGATCCGTGAAGAGTATTACTTGACGACCTTCTAAAAATTGACGGAAATGCAGGACGGCTAGGTATGCTGCGAGTAATTCTCTATCGTATGCGGCGTACGCTTGCTGAGTTGTAGTTAATTTCTTGGAAAAGAAGGCGATGGGAACTGGTGTGCTGTCGATTATTTGATGAAGAACTGCTCCAGCTGCTATTTGTGAGCAGTCCGTAACTAAATGAAGGATTGAGCTTGATGGAAGAGGATGACAAAGCGTAACGGCGTTCCGTAGTGCATCCTTGACATCTTGAAAGGCTTGAATTGCTTCGTCGTTCCACTGTAGACTTTTGCTTTTGACTTGAGTTCTGACGATTTCACTTAAAGGTGAGACTAAATCGGCGTAACGGGGTATCATATGGCGATAGAATCCCGTCATTCCTAGGAATCTTCTGAGGCTTTGGTAATCTTGCGGTTGGGGAATATCTTGAATTTCGGAGACTTTGTTTACAGGAGGACGAATGCCTGCTGGGGAAACTTCATGACCCAGAAATTCAATTTTGGATTGCTGAAATATGCATTTTTCTAAGGAAATTCTTAAATTGTGTTCTTGAAGGATCTTGAATACGCGTTCTAAGTCTTTCAAATGGTCAACTGCGTTATTTGAATGGACTAAAATATCGTCGAGATACACAAATACGCAGTCAACTCCTCTGAAAATTGTATCCATGAAGCGTTGAAATGTTGCAGGGGCGTTTCTTAAACCAAATGGCATGTATAAATACTGAAATAAACCAAATGGAGTTGTTATAGCCGTTTTCTCGATATCTTCTGGGTGGACTGGAATTTGGTGATATGCTCTGACTAGATCGATTTTGCTAAAGCATGATTTTCCGTGCAGAGATGTTGACAGACTTCTTATATGAGGAAGTGGATATCTGTCCGGTTTCGTGACAGCGTTTAGGCTTCTATAATCACCACACGCCCGCCATTCGCCTGGTATCTTCTTCGGAACGAGGTGTAACGGTGAGGCCCATGGTGATTTTGAGGGTTCTATAATTCCATCTTGAAGTAAGTTGTTGAAAGTAGCCTTAGCTGAGGATAATTTATCGGGTGGAAGACGTCGAGGGCTTGCAAACACTGGTGGTGCGCTGCCAGTGTCGATGGTATGCTTGACAGTGTTGGTGGAAACTTTCTGCGGTTGAGCTGGTTTCAGTAGTGAGGAGTACTTGTCAAGCAGGTTCCTGATTTCTTGAGGTAATTTGTCGGTAGGGTTAATATTGATGAGGTGAAGGTCTTTGGATTGCACAGGTTTAGTAGTGGCTTGAAGAGTTGTTGCTCTATCCTTCAAAATGCCATGCTTGCAGTCCACAAGGATGTCATAATGGGATAGAAAATCGGCGCCGAGAAGTGGACTGGAGACTTGGGCGACGACGAATGGCCACCTGAATATTCTTCGTAATTTAGGAATTGATATGTCCAGTGTTACTTCTCCGAATATTTCGAGCGGCTGACCGTTTGCGGTGGAAATCTTTACTGCGGTTGGGTGGAGTTGACAATCATTGACACAAGTTGGTGGTAAAATTGAGATGCTCGCTCCTGTGTCAATGATAAAATTGACCTTCAGACTGGCGATGCGAGCTGCGACTGAGATCAGCGGCAGGCCGGACGTCGCGTTAATCACAGCCTGCTTATCTAGTTTTCCGACGTTTCTCTTGATGGTGAGGAAGATCTTGAATTTGGGCGTGACGAGGGGAGCAGCTTGGCGTCATCTTTATTTGGCCACTTGCACCATGGCCTGCAGGTCCTTGCTTGGGGGCCATAATAAAGGTGCGCGCGGCACACCACCGGCCGCTGATTCTCGCTGAAGGGTTTTAGGCCGATGGGGATATTCGTTCTTGGGCTTGTATTGGCTCGAGTTGACGTTGGCGCCGCGTAGCAGCTTTGTTGAGCGAACGGTATTAACTCATCGGCTAGTTTGCCGAGTTGAGTTAGCGTCAGCTCCTTTTGTGCTGCTACGACGGGCGCTATTGAGGATGGGAGCGCCTGGATGAATTTATGCTTCACCAAATCATCGCTGACGCCCACCTTCAGTGCCGTTTGGTGGATATCTTGAAGGAATTGGGAGGGCTTTCCAGTGAGAGGAGTGTTGGAGATGAGTCGTTCGAAGAGTTCTGGCTTCGTCTTTTCGTAATGACTCACGATTTCTTCTTTTAAATCGGTGTACGACTTGTTGGAGAGAGTTGCTGCTGAAATTCGTGAGACGACTTCGGGGGGTAACGAGGCTAGAACATGGAAAAATTTGGTCTCTTCGGATGTTATTCTGGAAATGTGGAATTGTGCCTCCATGATGGAGAACCATCCTGCGGCCGACGCTTTAGAGCAGTGTTGCCAGATGGAATTCTTAAAAATCTGATAAATCTGATTAAAAAATCTGTAGAAATCTGTAGATTTATAATATTTATCTAAATAATAATTTTGACATATTTTTTTTAATTTACTGTCTTAAGGTATTATCAATGATAAAATCTTGTATAATATTTTCTTTATTTTTATAAACTTATATAAATATGGCACTTTAACAAAAAAAAGTAAAGTAAATGAAAGTAAACAAATTGAATTCCGTTACTTTGTGACAAAGGAAATACCTTTTGGTTATTGCTGTAATAACTATAAGAACACCGGAATACTTCTTTAATTCATACACATAAATGAAACAAAAAAAAATCCTTTTTAGATTTAAACAGCTAAATATCATTTTTTTCAACAAAAACAAAAACATTCCATGCTACCATGACGTAGAGGGAATATCAACCAATCAGCGCCGATTAAATGATTTAATCGGTATGTATATCGTAGTCAGAAGCGAGTCGACTCGACTTCTGAAACTGAATACCGAGAACATTTGTGTCCTATTGATTGAGACTGTAGGCCTAATATTTCCTTGTTGTAAATTTTGGAAGTAAATAATAATGATTGCTTGCTGGATTAAAAATCTGTAGATTATGCATAAATTATTGAAAAAATCTGAAAATCTGAATTGCTTCATAAAATCTGTAGATCTACAGATATATCTGTAGATCTGGCAACACTGCTTCAGAGAACGTGGGTGGCTTGATGGTGACATGGTGCACTCCTGATTCAACAGATTCCATCTTGCGGGAATGTAATTCGGGTCTGCTGCTGCTTTGGTTCCAACCGGCTACTACGGGTGGGCGGCGAAGAGGCGTGGCTTCGGTTTGTCCCGCCCGGCGACTGAAGGATGCTACTTCCGCTGGCTGCTTCAGGTCACTCCGGGGTCACCAAGTGTAGCTGGTTCCTTCTTGGTGCTACGTGTAGTTGCCGGGAAGAATGAAGGATACGAGAGGCAAGCTATCGCTTTGTTGGGTATCTCTTTCAAGGGCCTCTCGTGTCCTCTTCTCTCCCTGTCGTTTGGGGGGTTGGCGTCTTGAAGCTTGAAGGAAAAGCCGGTCGTTTTCAGAGTTTATTGAGTTCTTGGTTGGCTGAGGTTATTTTACAGAAGATTTTGTTATTTTATATACAGCTGAATTAATTAAATATATATATATAAATTTATGTACAATACTTATTTATAAAGATTATATATGATTCTTAAAATTACACAATGATAAAATATATACAATTTGGTACGCGCAAAATTGGTTTGTCGGTAACTAATATAAAAATAATATAAATGCGGAAAATTAACTGTGCGGCCCCACAACTGACATTATCATCATTATCCCATCATCATAATCATCATCATCTTCACTTGTATCACTGTCACTCTCATACAATAAATGATCTTCAGTGCCATCCATTGCATTATTTATACCACATTTTTTAAAGGACTTGACCACAATTTCAGTCTTAACATCATGCCATGACTTCAGCACCCATTCACACACTTGTGCTATTGATGGACGTTTCATCCTTCCCCACTTTCGGCTTCTAAGATGCAAGGCGATTTTTTAAGGTATTTATAAGGAAAAAAAGTGCGTCTTATAAGCCGACAAATATGATATTTCCTGTGCCCAGCAGGGCATATCATACTCTGGGTTCAGGGTTGAAATTTTGGAAAAACAGTGGCTAATATGTATTCCTATGTAAAAATTAATTCTAAGATGGGTTTATTATTTGCAACTTTTCCGAAAAATCTCATTTTCATGGTAAAAATCGCGATTTTCTGATTTGAAGGCTGCCTAACGCAGCCTCAGGGCACCCAAACCAAAGCGCGCAGCTGCTGTTCTGCATATGATTTAGTCTAAAAGCTGCTTTTCTGACCTCATCCTTGCTTTCTTGCGTGTTTCAACACCTCTGGGTGCTGAAAAAGTTTTTAGATTTCACGTAAAACTTAAGAATTTTAAGTTTTTCTTCAAAGAATAGGCGCGGCTCACCAGCTCTACTCCGATCGAGTAGCGGGAGACTTGCCACCTCCACGTGTAGGTTTACACGCCTGTTCTTCCTGGATCCCTGAAAAGCGTGGTCTCTCATAAGCTCTTATATTATGATCTTATGAGGACTTTCAGCTCTTATGAGCATTAACGATGGCTTCAGCCTCTTCATCAGCCACTCGAACCTGAAAAGCTCTTAAGTATGTCCTGCTTCGATCTGAACACTGGGAGCATTTCTCGATGGTCTATCCTGGCTCTCACCCACCCATCTCTCCTCTCGTGACCGTACACAGTTTGGGAAGTAGTTGAGACTTCCTGTACAGCTCTCTCGCAAGACTGAGTATGAACAGAGAAAGCGTCCACTTTGAGTGGAGTTTTCCTGAGATCCTCGAGCTCAGTCAAGGTCATCTTGCAGGTGAAAATAGGCTCGTAAATATTCTCTGATTCCCAGTTGATGAGATCCTCAGGTGAAGTGGCTTGCAGACTGACTTCGGGATTTTTATGGGGCCTCACTGTCGTATCACCAAAGTCTCTTCCTTCTCTGATCTTCTCTATCTGGCTCACAGCAAAAGCTCTCTGATGCTCATCCTCACTGCACAGGAATGAAGCCAGGATGTTCTCAGGATGTGCGTGGTAAGCTCCTCTTATCACTGCAGCAGAGATGATGTTCCTGACCTCGATAGTCTGGTTCCTCAGCAGCCTCAGGCTTGAAAAAACGTGTGCAGGACCAAATTTGAGGTGGTGGTTCACTTTGATGTAGAAGTTAAGCCAGAACTTCACGAGGACCTCGAGCCTCCTCAACACCTCCCCATTCAGTCCGTGCTCCCTCATCCACAACAGCAAGATAGCCTGTGCAGTAGTGAGCCACCTGGATTGGTTCAGAGGTCCGCACTTGAGACCAGCCAACTATGGACTGAGACTTCCAGACTTGATGGCTTTGATCAGAAGATAGCAGTTGTGCTGGCCTGTGGAGAGAGATTTGACTATCTCTACTGGCAGCTCTATGATATCGTCAGTTCCTTCCACTGGTTTAAAATTGAAGTTGACCTCAAGCTCATTCACTTTCTCAAGAAGTTTTCCAATAGGCCCACTGAAGCCTGACCGGGGAGTTACAGGGCCGTCCAGCTTGATGATTAAGTACCTCAGGGGGAGTTCGTTCACATGGAGCTGACAGATCATCTAGTGGCACTTGCGACCCAGCAGCTTCTCCAATAGGGCTATGGAGCCTCCAGACCACCCCGTGTTGGTGTTGGTAGAGTCTCCTCCAATCATTACAAGGCTCTCGTCATCTCCGTGATCCAGAAGCCACTCATGCAGGCCCTGAGCGATCTTATGAACAGGCTTTTCTCCTTCCTCAGGTTCCTCGGGAGTGAAATGGAAGAGGTATTTGCCTTGAGGCTCCCACGTGATAGTGTAATGCTCCTCGATCACTTTGCCAGGATGAAATCTCCCTGTCACTTCGTCATATTTCAACACTTTTGTGTTCCTATCCTGCTTGCCATCAAAGAATATCCCAGAGATCTTCTCTTCCTCTGACCTCTGCGTGAGAGCTTCAACTGATGAGGCCATTACTTCCTCCTTGGCCCTCCAGACTTTCATGCCATCTATGGCCAAGTAAGCCTTGTCTTTGGAAAGATGACCGGCCTTACCGAAAAAAATGGCGTCCACTCACTTCTACTTCACAATTATAGCTGGCGTAATTGCTCAGAGCCATCTATTGAGAGAATGTTGAACTTCGCCTTCTGTGTCCAAATGGTTACAAAGATTCAAATGGAGTAGATTTTTTATGTATGTATGTATGTATGTATGTATGTATGTATTAAACCTGTGTAAAACTTAAGCGAAGTTAATGTGTCTAAATGGCAACAAATTACGACAAAGGGTTAAAAATATGAGGTTGTGTTCAAGTGAATATTCGATATTTCAACATAGAACAGAAAACCGCAATTTTGAACATAACGCGATTTTTGGGAAAAGTTGCAGAAAAGAAACCCCTCTTAGAATTAAATTTTACATAAAAATACATATTAGCCAGGGTGAAATTCGGACTCGGAAAAGTATATGCCCTAGTGCCCAGTTCAAGTGTCATTTCCAATACCATAATCGTCTACTGCATCATCCTGCTATTGTGTTCTTTCATGTAAAAATCAACATTTTGCATCCACTTATTTATGTGATTTATTTAAGCATTTCATTATTGACGGCCGAATCCACTTACCGTGTACTAAACGCACGTGCATTCTTAATATCATTACTCGGCCCATTCAATGTTCCATTTATACGTAACTAGCCTGCGTCACCTATTCAGTGTACCGTACGTACGTGGTTAATTTTTATCATTATTAGGTTGCAAGCATTTATTCCATCTTCATTCATGCATAACCTTTAGCCTACACAATCAATGTGTTACGTATTATATTCAGTGTACTAAAACGTGCGTACTTAATTTCTATTATTTATTAGGCAGAAGCATTTATTCCATGTTCATTTATGCATAACCTTTAGCCTACATAATCAGTGTTATGTATTCTATTCAGTGTACTAAACGCACGTGCATTCTTTGTCATTACTAGGCCCATTCAATGTTCCATTTTGCATGCCATTAGCCTACCATAAATGAATGTATTACTTGACAATTAAGCTCTTAACCATTTCTCTTATTGGCTAAGCTCCATGTCATCTTAGCAGGCCCGGATCTAGAAGAATGGGGGCCCGTGGCTAATTATTTTTTTGGGGGCCCCCCTTGGCTACAATTTTTATTATATAAGGATTATAAACTTTGTTTACGAGGAAAATTAAAGGTTTTCAGAACAAACATATTACTTTAATTATTTTATTTAGTTTTCAGAACAAACATATTACTTTACAAATATTTTACTTTATTTTACATATTATATTTTCCTGAATTAATAATTTTATACACACCTACCTACTGATTATGAGCTGGCAACCGATTGAACCGACGAGCCTTTTTTTGTGCAAATTCATTAATAATATTTCGAAAATCGACTTCTTTGGCCAGAGCATGTTCAACATAGAGAATTGCCAGTGACTGTAATCGCTTTTGCTTCATTGTTGAACGTGTGCAACATTTCAGTCGCTTTAACTTAGAAAAACTCCGTTGCCAGTACAATTGGTCACCATCAATGACAAGTACATTCTGTATGCATTTAAGACATTGTAGAAAATTTGGGGGCCCCCCTCAAATGCGGGGCCCGTGGCTGCAGCCCACATAGCCCCCCTAGATCCGGGTCTGCATCTTAGCATAATATAAAGGTTGTCAATCATTTGTTATTCACTGTGAACAAATAACAGATTTATTTTCTTAATTAAATATAAAACAATAAGGGCCTTTTTATAACCTTAACAATATTTGCTTGGGTGTAATCCAAGCTGGTGACCTCGAAGCAATTCGTATCACTCAGAAATATTATAGTAGGCCTACTCCATTAGCCACCTTCAACCGGTGATACTGTAGGACCTCATAAATTGTTAACCCAGCCTGTCATTATAACGACCAATTTGCATCAATTAATCACTAGCATTAAATTAATCATTATCATCTTGAACAGCTAAAGCTTTGGCCCACTATACATTCATTTAAATATTTAGTTTGTGAACTTTCTAAATTTTGATAATTTTAAGTACTGTATTGATTAAAACTTTGTGTGTATGAATGTGTATGAATCTCATGCAGACACACATTAAATACAAATCACCCAATATTATAAACAGGGATGGGGTCAAATACAATTGCCCAAATACAAATACACTATTTTTTTTATGGCCAAATTCAAATACAGATACAAATATTCGAATTTATAGATCCCCAAATACAAATATAAATACAAATATGAAACTTCAAATACAAATAAAATGCAAATACAATTTTTACTGTATTTGCAAATTTCGTACCAATTTCATCCTAAATATAAATGGATAATATTTACTTGACTTCGGCTACCCCTCAAGTAAGACAATACTGGTATAGTACTTATTGTATAAAACTTAACATTGCAATACTTTGGCTCTTATCAAAGTAGACTTCATTTTCACACAAGGCAAGAAAAGTAACAAATTCCTCTTGTTTATTATTTTTATTAGAGAAAATTATTTCACACTTCTTGATATTTCTGCACTTTTGCATAATTAAAGAAAATAAATTCATATTTCTCAATGTTTGATTTTTACTGTTCATATCAATTTGTAGTTATATGCAGTTATATTACATTAGTGTATTTGACTGTATTTGAAGCAAATACGGCAAATAAAAGGCTCAAATACAAATTCAAATACAAATATGCAGCTTTTTAAATTCTCAAATACAAATGCAAATATCCATTTTTGTGTATTTGTAAATACAAATACAAATACGTATTTGACCCCATCCCTGATTATAAAGCAACTATACACTTCATATGTGAGACCCCTCCTTGAATACTGGGTTATTATTCGTTTTTTGACCCAGTCACACCCAGCTATAACAGCAATATATATTGAATAACCAATCAAAACTGAATAAGAAAATATATATTTTATCTTGTGCAAATTTGTATAAAATGTGTTTTTTATTAAAATATATTTCCTATTTTTGGTGTTTTTTCAATATATATATACAGTATATATATATATATATATATATATATATATATATATATATATATATATATATATCTCAACTATTTGGTGAATATTTCTTATTTTTGGTGATTCTGGCTACTTCTGCGTAATTCAATTTGTCCTGTTTTACAAATAAATCATTTTTAGCAACTGTTCGTCTGTTCAGTTCAGTTTTTTTGTGACTAGAAGTATGACGTGTCAGTTATGCATATTTGATTTTGAAGACGTGATCCGCCATATTGCCCTCGATGAAGACGAGAGTTTAAACCTTTTTTTCAAATCACAGAATAATTAAGACATCCATTACCTGCCCTAAATGCAATAGTGCTTGTATTTTAAGAAAAGACCAGAAGGTCTTTAGGTGCCGTAAAAAAAATCCTAAAAATAAACATGTGTCGTTTCAGTTTAAGGTCAGGCGAAATTTAGCGGACTACCCATGCAAGGTTGGCACATGTTATTACATTATCATTTGTATAATTTAGGTCTCGGGGGTACGGGGGTGGAGCCCCTGTAAAGATCACGCATCACAAATTGATCGGTCCTAATGTTTTGTGGACAGTTCAGTACGTGACACCGGTTAAATCAACTGTACGCCCTTGATGATTGGTCAGGTTAAGTCATGATATTTTCGTTTAAATTCATTAGTTTAAACGAAAATGACGAGTGCAAACTTTTCTGGTTAATTTTGAGGTGTTTTGTACGAAACTGCCATCCGTTTCCTGTGCAAATGCGTAGTTTTCAAGATGACAATATCTTGAAAACTACTCATTTTAACAGGAAACGGATGGCAGATTCGTGCAGAACACCTCAAAATTGACCAGAAAAGTTTGCTCTCATTATAAAAAGAGACTGGGTCAAAAAACGAATAATTACTGAATACTGTATTCAGTTTAGTCGTCCCTATTTGATACAAGATATTGAAAAACTGGAAAAAGTACAGAAACAAGCAACAGGAATGATCCCCTCTCTAAGACAATTGACATATAAGGAAAGACTGGCGTATCTAAACATGTTCTCATTAAAAAGGAGGAGGTTAAAGGGTGATATGATAGAGGTGTATAAAATGATAAAAGGGTTGGATAAGATAGATTTTGAGTCTCTTTTCATTAAAGATAACAATAACCAGACTAGAGGTCATAGTATGAAATTATTTAAGCCAAGATGTAGAACAAATTTAAGAAAACATAGTTTTACAGAGTAATTAAGTTTTGGAACAGTCTGACAGAAGAAATGGTGACTTCAGATACACTTGATTTTTTCAAAAGAAGGTTGGATAGTTTGATGTCTGCAAGGGACATCTGGTGATAGTGTTTAAGCCCATTTTTATTGCATGAATGGTACTAGTTTATTTCATATATATTATGTGCATTTAGGTGATAGATCCCACAGCTCAACACAAGTGTTGTGGGATATAGGGAGGCAGCATCTTGGGTTAGGGAATACTCTCTGTCCTTACACACCCCATTTAAAGAGATTCCTCTGCCAAGCGGTGCTCCCCATAGTACTGTGAGGTATTGAAAAACTCATGATCTTCACTTGCCCCACAAACACCTTTAAATGGGAGACCCAAAATGGGTGCACACACATTTCTACATTAATGTACAGTCTTTACAGCCACACCTACACTTTTCCTCCTAAGTATATATATTGTAATGTATATGGTTGTAAATTGTGACTTGGTCTGCAATTGATATGGACCGTGACTTATTTTTGGTTGGCAAGGTACTGGTATTGATGGGTACCGTAATGAAATTGACTGGATTCTTTGGATCTGATATATTTGCATGTCAGTTATAAATAGATATAGAGTGTAACATATTTGTGGATAGTAGGCTATTGTGACTTTGATCCTCTGGATCCAGAGATTCTATCTTTAGTTTTAAATTGACAATTAATTAGTTTTGTAAAGATTGGTTGTTGCCAATGTACAGGCAGTTTTTACATAGTGGAGCCACCTCGATGGGCTGGTGGCCCCTAGTGTGCCCACTATAAAAATTTCTTGTGTGTGTGTGATCATGTGTGAAGGCTGCTGGTCTCAAACACGTAACTAATAAATGAAATGAAACATTAAGTGTCATTTTTAAAATTTGGTATTCAGTTTTTTACACATTTTAAAATTGTTTCAAAGTTTTCATTTAATTTACAATTGTTCACATTGTATTGCACACACAAAATTTTGTGTGGATTTTGTTTGGATTTTTTATTTCATTATAATGGACTTTAATGTTATGGTTAGTAATAATTCCTATTTCTATTTGTAACTTTGTAGAGTACTATTTGCAGGTGTCACAGGACTGAAGGTAATGGACCTTTATAAATTTTTCAAAAGAAAAAATGGAAAAAATGTCCAAACTGACAGTGGTTCTACAGAGCATGATGATCAAAGTACTGTTTTCCCAATAAAATTGCTAGGTTACAACAGGATGAGAATGAAAGTTAAAAAATTTTGGCACCTTCGGCGCTAGTTTTTGCCTCCCCTACTACTAAAAATCTAAAATGGCTTAGGATTCCAAAAACTCTTAATCCAGCCCTGAGAATAATTTTCTTTTATAAAGGTAACCATCCAAGGGAATGCTTAATCTCAAAATTAGCACTTTTTTGTTCTTATATTAATACAAATCTGAGCATCCTAATTGCAGTTTGCATTGAATATTATGTTATTAATCAGATTTTTATCATAATTTTTATATTTTTTGTAATATAATTTTTATATTTTTATTCATAATGTGTCTTAGCAGTAGCTAGTTAATCATCTCTAACTGAATGATAAGCTCATCATGAACGTACATAAAAATTATTTCTCTCTATTTCAATTATACTTCTACGATTAGTTCCAAGTTTGCTACCCCCTTGGCAAATTGCTGGGTACGCCCCTCATTCTATGTGCTGTCAAACTAATAAAGGCTTCAGTTTTTTATAGTGACGCCTAATAACCCAAATAAAATTAATATTCAGAATTTGGTATTTGGCCAAATAGTTTTACACCAAATATTTGGTATTCAGTGAATTTTAGTACTCAGTATATCCCTAATACTCGTATGTATAATGTTACACACAGACCATGCATGGAACAAGGAACTCTTCTGGGAAAATTAAATCCACTATAATAGTCTGAATAAATAATGGTAAATGACAAATACTAAAGTTTTTCTTTTTCGTGATGGAAGCCCAATGTGAGCCGGGTCATGACTGGGTCATGATTTAATTTTCCCAGAAGAGTTCCTTGTTCCATGCGCAGTCTGTGTAACATAAAAGTTTCTTAGGTGACCATTCTGAGTTGTATCATGTGTATCTACTATATAATTATATTAATATTAGGGTGAGCCACACATATATGGTAAAAAATTAAAATGCACAAATAAGAGCTTCTGATGCATTTTCTCAAAAGACCTCGGACCAGATTTTGAGCTAAATCCATTAATATTTAAGGGTAGCGTAAGTTTGAAGAAATTTGCCACCCAAACTGTATAATGATACTAAGGCTTCGAGTTGCGCCACATCTAAATATGCACGAATCGATCCAGTTTTTTATTCCCAACATCGTTAGTGGTTGTGGAATATGGGCAAATGTCATGAGAAATATATTTTCATTTTATTTGGACCACCCTAATATACAGGGCGTCCCAAAAAATGTATACACACTTTAAATAATTATAAAGGCAGTGTTTATTAAAATACATTTTATTTTCAAAATGTAATAGAATCTACAAACATTATTTAATTGTTTTGTCAACGCCTGTTTTCAAACTGACATCCATTCTGGTCCAGGCACTGCTGATAACGCGAAGCAATGGAATCGCAAACATCACGAAACATTTCGTTTGGTATTTGTGTGCATTCTCGTTCAATGGCTGCTCTCAATTCAGCGACTGTTGCAGGTTTTATAGCGTAGACTTTGTCTTTTAGGTATCCCCATAAAAAAAGTCTAGTGGTGTGAGGTCTGGTGAACGCGGAGGGTATTCTACGAAACCCCTTCGTCCAATCCACATCCACATCGTGCCAAGTACCACTCGCAATACTCCACTCTTCGGTCCGGATCATCTTCATTAATAGCATGGACTAATCTTGGAATGTAACTTTTCCATTGACAGCGCTTCAAAATGCGTTGGACAGACGATTCTGAAATTCCTACCTCACGACTCGCTTGACGCACAGATTTTCTTGGACTTTGGTGATACGTTTCCAGTACTCTTTCTTGCTGTGTGGGGCTTGTCGATGTCCGTGGTCTTCCGGAACGCTTCTTGTGGACATTCTGAACAGTTCCATCGGCTTCAAACTTATCTCTAATTCAAGTGATGGTAAGTCGCGTTGGTGGATCTGTTTGAAACTCCCTCCTAAACTGTCTTTGCACTTCAACTGCGTTTTCACACTTCCAGTAGCATTTTAGAATGAATTTCCTTTGTTCAAAGCTTAGTCTGACTGCCATTATTAATTCTAATGGGTTTAACTTGGAAAGAAAGAAACATCAATTGAGCTATCAGCTGTTAAAGTGTGTATACATTTTTTTGGGACGCCCTATATATATATATATATATATATATATATAATATATATATATATATATATATTATACGGCCTTTTTGCAAAAGGATTAAGACATGATATTTTCGTTAAACAACGAAAATATCATGACAACCTAACCACTCATCAAGGGTGGACAGTTGATTTAAGTTAATTTAATGCCCGGTTAGGTCAACTTCCTGCCCTTGATGATTGGTTCTGTTAAGTCATGATATTTTTGTTGTTTAACAAAAATATCACGACTTAACCCTTTTGCAAAAAGGCCAATTTCGCATGAAGGCGGCCATAATCATAAGCGTATGGGATAGCACTTTACCTGGGGGGGGGGGGGGGGGGGGCTAAAAATTTTCAGGGTGCCCTGATTTCTGCATAAGCACTATGCGTAGCATAAAATAACACAGAGGTTAGAGTCTGAGTAACATATATTAAAACCTCTTTTATATAAAAAATATTACAATTTACAAAAATGAGAAAATTTTGCTACAACATTTCTAAGTGACAAGCAAAACTATGGCATTGCAGTTCATACAGAATTCAGTAAGTCCTCAACTTACGTTTTTAATTCGTTCCGAAGGTCTGAACAAAAGTTGAAAAAAACGTAAGTCCAACTTAACTAAAATACAATATATTTTGTGATATATACAATCGGTTCATGAATAAATATAAGTGCGATTTTGTTCTATTACGATCGGAGATTAGTTTCTATGCATAATTAAAGCTAAATGTAGGGTGTACAAAAACAAAATTCTAAGAAAATGAAAAGTGAATTTCCTTTAAACAAAGGAATGTCGGGAAAATCTGCCCTGAAAATGCTCATTATAGTCCTGGGGGGAGGGCTACCAACCCCCAGACCCCCCCTGCCTCATACGCCTATGGCCGTAACCAAAGCTGGGCACAAACCGTTAATCCGTTAATCGTTAATTAACGAAGTTAACTTTTTCGTTAACGATTTAACTTTTAAGTTAACTTTGAAAATCATTATCGGACTAATTAACTTCCGTTACATTTAACTTCCGTTAACTCAAGTCCGTTAACCCAAAAAATTCATAAATAAACGTTTAAAAGTTTCTATTATTTTCAGTGCTGAGCAGGTGCGCAATTAATCCGCCACTGTTAATAGTGATGAACGAATTTCCATTTCCGCAGTGCAAAATCAGCGATATATTTGTTTCCGTCGCCACAATTTGTGTCTTACCAAATATGGTAGTTATTTATGGCATTGGTTTGAGCAAAACATGGTCGACTGTAAAATCAGGCGGAAAGATTTGCCATTTGAGTGAATGTTTCAACTTCTTTCAAGAAATATCACGAGCATTTTAAGGCACTTTCAATAATATATATGTAACAATTACAACAAATAACTACATTCGTTTCATTTGCAGTCTGTCTCTTGCGCAACATGTTTGTGCTAGTGAATATTTAAAAATAATCGTTGTCAAGTAAGTCATGTATATTTATAATATGTCTGTGAGTACCTTATTAGTAGTCTCCTTGATACATTTCAAGAACCATAAAACTGATCAGGTAAGATTTCAATTCTCATGTCACTTTGATGACATAAATTAAGTCAATTGATGTCTTACAATGGGAGCGTTTTCACCTTAACCCTTTATGTCCTGCGGTACTTCTAGGTACCACATCTTTAAAATCTCCATAATTATTTTTCTACCCGGTTGATCCTGCGGTACTTTCAAGTCCCAATGTGAATTAGTTTCTTTATGAGATAATAGATGGCGTTGAGAAGTAAATGTGAGCGTGTGGCGCCAGAGGCTGTTTACTCTTTAGTATCTCTGCTGTGAAGACCGAAGAAATTTCAGTGCAATTACTTCCCGAATATTCTGTGCCATATCTGTTCCAAATAACAAAGGTAAGGGTTATTTTATTTTTTATCTTGTTCTTGAAATGTTCAAGAATGCTTCAAACAATTGTTGTTCTTGTTTATTATTTTTAAGTGTGAAATAATAAAGGATTTATTGAGTCAACTTCTAAGTACCAACAGGACAAAAGGGGCATAAGTCTACATAGTTTCTTTTGGTTTTCTTTCAATTTTATGGATGACTATTTTAATTTATGTGGAAATATTTGAACTTGAACTCATGTGTTTACACAAGATGCTGCCTTCTTGGGTGAGCAAGTGTTGGTGGACTTGTTCATCAAGTTCAACACAGCCATCCCCTCCAATGCTGCAGTGGAGCGTTTGTTCTCTATGGGCAAGGACATCCTGAGGGCCAAGAGATCATCCCTGTCTGATGAAAACTTTGATATGCTAATTTTCATGAAGGGCAACATGCATCTCATGGACAAAATGGAGAACGAGAAGAAGAGGGAAAATTAAATTATATATATATTGTGTTTTTCATTTTTTTTATAATAAAAGTTAACGTTAACGGTTTATCAGTAACTTCCGTTACATGTTTAACGGATTAACGGTTAACGAAGTTAACTTTTTGGTTAACGGATTAGTGGTTAACGAAGTTAACTTTTTGGTTAACGGTGCCCACCACTGGCCGTAACATATATATATACAGTAAACCCTCAATTTAACGGACCACGATATAACGGATTTCAGATTTAACGGACTGGACAAATGATAATACAGTACATTAATTAATAATAATTTTAAAAAATTTAATAAATTTAAAAAAAAAATAAAAAAATAAAAAATCTTAAATGCCGCACCATGCGGTCAGGTTGTATACAGTGTGTTTATATGATTTCTGAATTGTGACTTTATTTATTAAATAATTTTGCAATCCTTACAATTCAAAATGGCATCAAGTGATAGAGGAGTTAAAAAAGAAAGCGTGTGAACTACAAACATGAACACAGCACTCCTGGTTGCAAGTTAAGTAAGGAGCGAATTTCTGCCTTACTTTGTGCAAATGCTGATGGCTTGCATCGCCTGAAGCCCATGGTGGTAGGGAAATCAAAGAAACCACACACTCTTAAAGACATTATGAATCAGTTGCCTGTTATTTACACCAGCTCAAAGAATGCGTGGTTTACCTCAGAAATTTTTCTGACTGGTTCTTCAACCACTTTGTCCCTGATGTGAGGCGCTTCCAGACAGATGTTCTGAAGATTTCCCCAAATAATGTAAAGGCATTGTTGCTTCTTGACAATGCCCCTGCTCACCCTAATGCTGCTTGTACATCACAACCATCTACAAGCAAACAGACAACACCAGTACCTCCATTTGTGCACATTTTCGATTTAACAGACTTTTGGCATTAACGGACACCCCTCCCCCCTATTAGTCCGTTAAATCGAGGGTTTACTGTATATATAACTATGGACCAATAGCCTATAGTTATCTTTACCACTGACTTTACCCTTTTTATCTTTAATTACTGGCACTAAAACAACAGATAACATTGTATCTGGCAAAAACACTATGTATCAGTAAACTTATAAAGTGCAATGCTAACAGAAGCACTAATATATATATATATAATATATATATATATATATATATATATATATTTATAGTTGGCCAGTATTATGACTAAGGTGTTTGAATATATACTCAACAATAGACTTGAATGTTACCTGTATACAGGGCTGGCCAGAGCTGCCCCGGGGATGGATTGGTATATGGGCCCCCCTGTTTACTCAGTAGTTGATAATGAATGGGTTTTGTGTACATAACAAGCAAACTGATTATATGTCCAAGTCACTATTCAAAACATACAGTATGATAATCTCTATAAAATGTATGTTCATTAATTATATTTCCTCTGTTATTTAATCAATTGCTTTATTAATATATTTAGATTTTATCCCCCCATTTTCTGGGCACCCAAGAGGTCCAGGCCCTGGGGATTTAACCCGGCTTCCCTGCCCTCTCGGCAGCCCTGCCTGTATACTAATGATGGTCTGTAAATACCAAACTTTAAATGCTAATGTATTTTTGTGTTTCCTGGATGCCTCTAAGGCACTTGATTGTGTTATTTATGAAACTTGTAAATCATGATATACCTGGTTACTTGGCCTGTATATTAATATTCTGCATCTCGGTGGTGTAGTGGTTAGCATCGCTGAGTGCGAATCCATCGGCCCCGCGATCGAAACCCAGTGACGGTAGGTGGCGTGCAGTGAAAATCAGCTGTTCATTCTTCCACACACAAAAAATTGGTCAGTGGATAAATGGGTACCCTGGGTAGCCTAGTGGTTAAGACACTGGGCTGCTGATTGGCAGGTCATGAAATTGAGTTCAGGCAAGGACTTCGTAATTTCTGATTGCCCGTAGTAGGGCGTGGTTCAGATTACACGTTAAACTGTAGATCTAAGGTGCAGTCAGCAGTGTAGTGGCAAATTTTAAGGTGCAGGAGCTCTAAGGAATATATAATAATAATAATAATAATACTTAGCTAAACTTGGAATATTAAAAATTTGAATTCCCAATTAGAAGCCAGTGCTTTCATCTCAATCCATTTGTTCCCAACTTCCAAGTATTAATTACTAAATAAATAAAATTTGGATGAATGGAGGTGCGGGAGCGGCTCTCTTGTGCACTCCCGCAGTACTACACCCCAGGGGGCAGTGACAAGTTTGACCTTCATCAGAATGAACAATTCGGGGGGAAAGCAAAACCAAGATTAACAAAGGTAATTATCAGACAATGATTGTAAGATGGGGTGGGGCCAATTCGGAGCCATTCTCTGTAACCAGTGGTGTTAGCCAGGGAGGGATATTATCATTCTACTCATTCAGTGTTTATATGGGTAATCTATCTATTGTAATGAACACTTGTAAAATAGGCTGCTATCTTGGTACAATGATTGTTAATTATCTCCATCTGTAAAAGGGCTCCGCACACCTTTGAAGGTTTGTGAAAGGTATGGAAAGGATAATGACAAAATATAATCCTACTAAAACTCATTATGATTATGAGAACCAAGGCCTACAAATATATAAAATTTTCTGAACTTCAGTTGAATGGTATGGTGCTGTCAGAAGTGACCCAGATGTATCTTTGCTACATACTAACTGATCATTTTCCAGATGACTGCGACACACTAAGGCAATGTAGACAATCATATGCTCAGGGAAATACTTTGGTTAGAAAATTTCATGCGTGTACATCAGATGTTAAGTTGATCTTGTTCAAAACTTTTTGTACCGCAATGTATACAGCTCATTTGTACTGAAACTATGAGAAAACCGTAATGTTGCACATAATAAGATTTTTAGGAGTTTATAAAGAACTCCTAGATTTATAAATGGTGTTCCTGCTGCTGCCAGTATGCCATTTGTAGTCAATAAGGTACCTGACTGTGCTAGTGTCAATGTGTCATACACAATTTTGTATTTAAATTTATCATTAGGCTTAGTGAGTTAGTTAATAAGATAATATAAGCCATAGTTAATGGACTGATCACCGATATATTTTATAGATCTCAAATCTGGAAGCATTGGCGTAGGCACCTCTATGTTCATTATTAATGATGTTCCATTGGCTTACATTATCACTACTCCAGACAACTATGTCTTAACCTTCTATAGATCACTTGTATACTGTTTGTACCTGTTGAGTCTGAAATAAAGTGTTTGTTTGAATACTGGATTATTTGTTTTAACTGAACTTGGACTTCTTGTACATAATAAGTAAAAGGTGTACATAAATTAGATTAAGCAGTTCAGAACTTGTGTTTCATGCTATCCTTACTCTCCAGTTCTCCAATACGTAATTGGGTACATGAGATAAGTGTACTCACGGTGTGAGTGAACTGTAAAGCTATTCTTTTCATTATAGTTTTTCCACATTTTCCTATAAATCTTCTTTCATAACCATTTTCTGTCAGCAGTGGCTACCAGAGGAGTGAAAACCTTGTCTGTTCTATATATACTTCACTACTGATCCTGTGCGAAAGCTACGCACATCTAGATGTATAAGCATGGTATAAGTTTATAGTATTGTTTTTCATGTATGTTTTCTATTTTTCTTATACAGTATTTTGTCTACTACTTTCTTGAGCTAGCCTACAGTGCAAGGGCGGATCTAGGCATTTCAGTAAAGGGGGGGCTGTCTAAAGAAAAAAGGGCACAGTACTAAATTTTTTTTCTTAAAACAGACCACCAATGATCGAGTGTAAAATCAATTGTATTGTTTATTAGATCAGTCTCATTCAAATATGATACAAAATAAAAATCTAATTTGGACACAACAGTTATCAGAAATTTTTTCAAACAATACAAATATCTGGCCAATTAAAAGAACTATCCAGTCCCGTAGTCAGGACTTCCCTAGGGGTAATGGGGGGGAACTCAAAACTGTAGAAAGGCGGACCTTTTGGTGCAATGATGCAATTACCTAGTACTGTAACTGCGGAGGGGGTTTAGAGTAGCTTATGAAGTTTTAAAAAAATGCAAGTGTTTATTTACTAAATGATGTTATATCACATCATAAGTTATAACTGTGGTTACAAAAGTTACCCTGACCCCCTGGCTATGGGCTTGCTATCAGAATAAGATTAAGATAAAAATAGTGATATGGCTGCATCAGTACTAAGGGCACCTATGAAAACCATTACAACTACAAATTTGAAAGTACAATGTATACAGATAAAGACTCAATATAAAGTTTGAATAAAATAAAATAACCATGATCTATTTACAAAAACAAAATTTGTTTTCAGAGGCATACACATCATTCTGAGAGGGAGGACAGAATGAGTTCTTCAACGGCTGGGGTGGAAAAGAAACATGCCATGGCTGTCAAATAGAAAGAAGCAGTAGCTAAGAAACTTGAACTTCGAAAACAAAAGCATGCTGAAGAAGCTGAAAAGATCTCGGAGAAAATGAAGCTGGATAGCACACATCCTCTAGCTCAACAGCAACAACAGATGATGATGAAGATTTGCTGCTCCATTAGCCTCTAAGTCACCTCATTGTTCCAAGAACACACTTGATCCAACACTCACAGCTACTTGGGATAAAGAACAACTCTCTATTCAACAAGCAAGCACTTCCTTCATTGCAACTGCTAAAAGTCTTGGGCAAGATGTATCACAGATTATTATTTCACCATCAACTATTCATCGAGCATGTGCCAAGTATCAAGAGAAAATGGCCGAACAACTTGAGGAGTCAATCTTCAAAGATCCACCTCTCTTAGTTCTGCACTGGGACAGCAAGCTGCTGGCGGAAGCTCTAGAAGCTTGGAAGACAGAGTAGCTGTTGTGGTAACAGGGAAGGAGTTCAAACATCATCTTGGGAGTGCCTGTTGCCTAGGATGGTACTGGTGAAATGGCTCAAGCCATCATCCAGGAGCTGCAACGATTTGGAATTCAGGACCACATCATTGGCCTCTCATTTGACACTACAGCGTCCAATACCAGACTTCTGCAAGGGGCATGTATGAGAATTGAACAATTCCTTGGTTGGTCGCTCTTGTGGTTGCCTTGCCATTGCCACATAAATTTATGAGCTCATTTTGAAGGTCTTTCATAAGTCCCTGGGGCCAACAAATGGTCCTGAAAGCCTGTTGTTTCAATGATTTCAGCAGTGTTGGGACTTTATTAACAAAAATTGTTTCAAAACCATGATCAATAAAGAAGAGCCAGCCACTAGGTACTTGGAAGATGAACAAATCAGGATGGTGAGTTATCTTCATGGAGTCATTGAAAGTTCATGTCACCCAAGAGAAGATTATGAGGAACTCCTCAAGCTGTCACTCCTTTTCCTTGGAGGCTGGAGTGGAGCGGAGTTCTCCTTCAGGACTCCAGTAGCCCATCATCAAGCCAGGTGGATGGCAAAAGCTATCTGTGCTGAAAATGGTTTTGTTCCAGGGGCAACTGGAACTCACCAACCGAGAGGTGAAGGGATTGCACGACATGGCCCTTTTTACATATTTCATTTATGTCCAGTTCTGGCACGAGGCAGTGGTCAGTAGGTGGGCCCTGAAAAATGACTAGTCATGATTCCAACTGTTGATTTCATATCCGAACAAGGATCTGGGCCAGTGGGCCAGGCTGCCTTGAGAGTTGCCAAAAGGCATCTATGGTATCTCTCAGAGAGACTAGTCAGCTTGGCTTTTCTTGATGAATGGATATCACCAAATGAGAAAGAAAAGATGTTCTTTCTAGGCCTTGAACAAACCTGTGTCGAAGAAGGAACTCAAATGGCTCAAGTGGAAAAACCTGAATTTTGAAGGCAAGAATCTGAGCAACTTTGTCACTCAAAGGACGAAGACATTCTTCGACAACGTAAAGGAGTACACCAAAAATGACGGCTTGAGAGAGTCAGTCAACATGCTGATAGTTGTAAATGACACAGCAGAGAGGGGAATTGCATTAATCAAGCAATTCAATGAATCAGTCAAGGACGAGAAGCAAAAACAATTCTTGTTGCGGATTGTTGAACATCATCGAAAGGAGGTGCTGAAAAGAACCAAGGTAGGAACATCCTTGTACCAATTCAAAAATTTATTCAGATTTTCTGATTTTAATACTAGTTTTATTTTCTGTGCTTCCAAGGGAGAATTCTTTTGTAACACTGAAGAAAATTGTTTATTATAAAAGGTTCAAATGTGTGCAACCCCTAAATATCACTTAATCATTTTCAAAATTGGTGCTCATCTTTCTTACATGAAAAGGAATAAAAGCACAAGCAAAGTGGTGAAAAATATTGACCTTTGATATTATATACACATCATTTTTGGCTGTTATTCCATCTTAAGTATTTTTTCTGATTCTAAACTATTAGGCTGCTGTACAGTCCTTCAAGTCATTCATCTCAAACTCTTCTACAAGTGTAAGCCTAACTATACTAAAATTTTTCCTCTCCAGTACTTTTCTATTTCATGTTCTTTACATAGTTCTTTGATGCCTACTGTTTCACATACAAGATCTTTGTACAAAAGGCTTGGGTTTGTGTCACAAAGGCAGTTTTGTAATTGCTCTTTGTTTTTCTTTTTTGCATTTTTGATTTGTTGAATCATTGCTCTAATTTGTGGTTGGGGTGCCAAGCTTTTATTGAGAAATTGGCTTGTGATACTGATAATGTACTTCTATTTGATGCCTTTTACTTCCTTTGCTAGCATTTTAACTCTGGGGTTTCTTTGGTAGTCTTGGATTTGCAAGACTTCCCATCTTAGCTGCATAATCTCACTTCCCTTGTTTTCCACACTGGGGGGGTTCTGGTGGTCTTTTTTTCTCGTTATTTAGGCCTTGGGTATTAGGGTTAGCATTTACTGTAAGCATTTACTTGTAAAGCCCAAACACACAATTTAAACCATTTATTTCTGTTATTGTAGCCATTTTCTGCTGAGAGGTTTTCTACTACTGGTTTATTCCAAAAGTTGTTTGAATTTATTTTTAGTTATTTCTATGAGTCTAGGGCACTGGTTCCCAACCAGTGGGTCATGGCCCACTTGCTTATCTTTTAGCATTGTTAATAAATTACCTGAGCTATTTACTTTTTACTTTCCCAAACAACTGTCAAACTTCATTGCTCTATTTTCTATAAATATTCTGGTGGGTGTGATGTCACAGAAAATGGTGACCTCTTCATTTTCTATGATTAGTTGTGGGTTATGTTCCCAGGACCTTTTGGTGACTGAGATGTGGTACTTTTTCCATAGATACAACAGCCTATTCTGTTGCACATCCTGATACTAGGTGTCCAATGCATATCACTTCCTGCTAGCAGAATCTGCATTTACCTATAGGTGAAATACCAACTATCTTTTTAAATCCATTTGTGTATAGTACTTGATCTTGGGCACCCATCACAATTTGTTCCCCATAAAAACCTAAGGTACCTCTGTGTAGCCACTCTAGTGATCTTTCCTTATTGATACAATCTATGGAAAAACTACGCACACACCTGTCATACAGTTTACATTACAATCCACAACAAGGTCTAATTCAAATCCAGGCCTAAACATGCCTACAATATAGGGGAGTATCAAATATTGTACCTTTATTTCATAATTTAATACAAAATATTAATTTATTGTATTGAATAACTACAAATTGACTCAAGATTTGGGATAAAGCCTATTGGGAATGGGTAAAATTGCCACAGATAGAACAAAAGAATATGTAGGCATTGGGCCTACATAACAAAAGAAAATTTTTGTACCAAAACTTTCCATCACACTGGCTCATGAAAATTATTTAGTGAAGTATGTAATGAAAATATATGAATTATACATCTGGTGTTTTTCTGTCTGTGAACATAAGTAAAAAATTGAGTAAGAAAGAATTATAATGGGGCAAGACTAGTTGGAAGCATTGCTTTAGGCAAGGAAGTTATGTTAGTCTTCCTACAAGTTCTGAGTGAAAAACTAACAAAACCAAAGGGTAGGCCTATCCCAGTGAATAATTAGACTAACTTTGCCTATGTTAACTGAACTTAACAAATACCTTGCATAACCTAACTTCCTACATCCAGAGGGAAGTAGGCAATTGTGCAATGTACAAAAAAAAAAAAAAAAAAAAAAATGGTGTTTTCCTTTTTACCACTGTGCTGTGCTAGATATTGAAGGCAAAAATTAAGAATTTAACTAAAACACTACTTGACAAGGTCTTTTGAAGACCTCCACATACACACAACTTTTAACAAAAAAATGAGCTTTTTGCCATTGACTGTAGGCATTAAATAATGCTGGAAGTCTTCATCAGATTGCCAGGATGAAAGCAATCAACCATAAGCCTATATAGTTTTTTCACACAATCCTTTGCCATTTTAATATACCTTTTCTAGCTCTTTCATGCTATTGATGTTGCTGGTGTTTCTGTTACTTCTCTCTTTTCACGAATGTTAGTCCATGCAAAGTGCTTTGCTAATTTGGTTACTGCAGTTTGTTGGGCATGTTTTTTGTCAGGATGTTTAAAGGCCAGATTTACTTAGGGGTTGTTGGTACTAATCAGGTACTGACCAGGCCCGGATCTAGAAGAATAGGGGGCCCGTGGCTAATATTTTTTTTGGGGGCCCCCTTGGCTACAATTTTTATTGTATAAGGATTATAAGCTTTGTTTACGAGGAAAATTAAAGGTTTTCAGAACAAACATATTACTTTACTTTATTTATTTAGTTTTCAGAACAAACATATTACTTTACAAATATTTTACTTTATTTTACATATTATATTTTCCTGAATTAATAATTTTATACACACCTACCTACTGATTATGAGCTGGCAACCGATTGAACCGACGAGCCTTTTTTTGTGCAAATTCATTAATAATATTTCGAAAATCGACTTCTTTGGCCAGAGCATGTTCAACACAGAGAATTGCCAGTGACTGTAATCGCTTTTGCTTCATTGATGAACGTGCGCAACATTTCAGTCGCTTTAACTTAAAAAAACTCCGTTCGCCGGTACAATTGGTCACCATCAATGACAAGTACATTCTGTATGCATTTAAGACATTGGGGAAAACTTCTCCAAATTTGGAGGCCCGCCTCAAATGCGGGGCCCGTGGCTGCAGCCCACATAGCCCACCCCTAGATCCGGGTCTGGTACTGACCTTTAATAACGCTGATGGATCTAGGCATTTGGTTAATCTCAAACCTGCTCCTCAGTGTCTTCTGGGCAAATACAAGCTGCTAAGGCACTGGTTTCTATAAACTAATTTGTAGTGTTAGTATCTTCCCAGTTTTTACACCCACTTTGTTGATTCATTTTGTGGGCAATCTATTAATCCACAGCTATACTGAATAACTTGGATCACTAATTGGTTAGTTGCTATTACTATTATTTTTTTATTTTTTTTTTGTGGTTAGCTGTCTTTCACATTCTTTGCTCTTTACATACTCTTTTGGAGACTTTCCTCCTCATATTTGGCATTCTCTTTAATTCTGAAATATTTATAAGTAGCATCCTCTCCAAGTCTCCAATTATTAAAATTTTCAGTCAGATCTATATTTTCCACTCTAAATTTTTATACTTAACGCATTATGAGCACCTGTGAAGTACCAAATTACATCTGTATATCTGCAGAAAATTGTGGAGATTAGTTGGCAAATGGATTAGGTTCTCTTCTGTGTCAGCATACAATTTTAGGTCATCCATAAACAGTAAATATCTTATTGCTTTGGTTGGATTCCTCCATCTTCCTTATGATAGTTCGGAATCTTTGTTACTTTGAGAGGCTGGCTTTGTGGGTTTAGTGTGAAGCAAAACAAGAGAGACAGGCTGTCCTCTTGGAAAATGCCTCTTCAGATGTGAACATATGCTCTCATTTGGCCTTATTCACAGTCATCCATCCTTCTGCTTAAGAAATCTATCACTTTATCATCAGTATTTTACAGCTTCATAATTCAATTGACTATGAGTGGAGCATACTGTCAAAAAATGTTTGGTAGTCTATCCAGGCCATTCATAAATTTCTACTCCTTTCTACAATCCTCTATTTGGTCTTTAGTTCCAAGGCAGCTCCTCCTACATCCCTTTTGTTCTTGTTTCAAATAGTTCTTCTACATAATGTGGCTATATATGTTGTCTGCTATTATTTCTATTAGTAATTTACAGGTGAGCATTCTGATCTGGTGGCTCCTCAACTTGTATTGTTTCCCTAATCAGACTTTTATAGAGTACTTGGGTTATTTGCAAACAGTTGTTTTTGTTCTTTGGCTAATGCTTTAATTTGTGCCTAGTATTCGCAGCATTTTTGTTGCATCTGTTCATGGTTACTCATGTTATACAGTTGACTCTCAACTATCAACATGTTAACTGTCCACACAACTATGACATCACACATCAACTACTTGCACAACTATGACATCATGCATCAACTATCCACACAAAATTGGCCATATGACATCCATCATGCAGTGGTAAATTTTCAATTGTATAATTGCTTTCTATTTTCTATAATTATTTTGTTGTTTTTATTTATGCACTAGTCTATATTGTACTTTATACTATAGATTTTTTTATATTTATATTTTTTCTCTAAGTGAATGTCAATTATCCACATTTTTCAAATATCCACACGCAGATAGTAGTCTTCAATTTTTTTTTTCTTTCATGTAATTATTTTTTATTTTCTTGCTATTTTTGTGGCCAGTATGAATTTTTAAACAAGACTGAAGTCTTGATTTTTGTGATGTAGTGTAGGTACAAAACCCACATTTAAAAGGATTTTCTCAGTTTATACTCTTTCTTAGTACTTTTTATAGCTGTAAGTGGGGCTTCCACCCACAGCCAAACACTTCAACTATGTCTGAACTTGGTCTAGCATTCATTTAAGGAGGGTGACTGTGCCTTTTAATTAGTGATGGGACGATACCAAAATTTTTAACGATTCCGATTCCAATACCACTAAAAAGTCTCGATTCCGATACGATTCGATTCTGATTCTGAATATTTTTAAATTTAATTCTATACTTGTTTTTCTGGAAATTGTCATATTTTACTCTGGTAAGATTAACTATTTACATTATGAGTATGGTAATATAAATTATAATAGATTGGTTTAAAAATAAAAATCAACTGTAAGTTGTAACAATTCATTTTAATCTTGATTACACATCATGGATATACATGTTTTAATGTATAGCTACAATACAATAAAAATAAAATTTGTTATGCTCTTTCATTTAAATTTTAAAATTTACATTGCAAAACTGGTTCAATTAAAAGTTAAAGAATCGTTTTAAGAATCGGAAATCATGGTACAATTCTCTCGATTCCGATTCCGATTCCAATTAATCGTCCCATCACTACTTTTAATGCCCTTATTTAAATTTCTATGGCCTGGGGCTGTCCTGGGATTGAATTCAGGTAAATTGTTAGGTTGTTCTTCATCATACCTGTTGCCCCAACTATGATGGGGAGAATGGCAGCTTCTTTCAATCTCCAGTTTTTCTATGTCGTAGATAAGCACCTGGTATTTAGTGAGATTTTCCCTTTCTGCTCTATTAAGGCTGTAGTCATTTGGGACATTGACCTCAATAAGTAAGGCACGCCTTTCCATCTTGTCCCACACTACTATGTCTGGTTTTACTGCTGAGTTGTCTATAAAAGTAGCAGTTGGAATTACTGTCATAGTATATAGTATAATGGTTATTTCCAGTGACTAGTGCAGATGTATGGTCCCATAAATTTTTACTGCATTCCAATTCTAATGCTGTCATGATCTTCCAATGGATATATTTGCAAATTTTATTGTGTCTGGCTACACACTACCCATCTGCCATGAGCACCCTACAGCCTGATATTAGATGGCCAACACTTTCCACTTCAACATGACAAAATCTACACCTGTCGTTATTACTCAGTCCAGCCATTTTTTTTAAATGCATTTGTTAGGAGTGCAAAATCTTGGGCACACATTATTAGCCACTCTTGGTCATATTGCAGAACTCCTCTCCTTAGCAATTACAATGATCGTTCTTTATTGACGTAGTCCTTCTGTAATTCTTTATAGTATTTTCCAGCTCTTTGATGTTGTTCCCATTCTTCTGCATGTTTGGCCTGTTGTTCCTGCATAGTGATGTTAAAAAAACCATTTTTTTTATGTCCATGTTGTTGTTTTTGTCGTTTTTTTTTTTTTTTTTTTTTTTTTTTTTTTAATAATTAATATAGATATTGCCAATTTAATTATAAGGTATACTTTTGCAATGATACATATTATAAAAATAAATAAATAAATAAATAAATAAAGATAGGCCATATGGTACCAGTATAGAATATCCTTTTTCAGCCTATTTACAGAAAAAAACTGGCCTCTTTCTTGCACTGAAAGTCTCGTATCTTGAGATCCGTTAAACTTGCGAGAACACTGGCTGGGAGCTGACTGCCCATTGTCCAACCTTTCCAGGATTCTCCCATCCATGCCTCGGATTTTGAATCTCCCATTTAACTATCCTTTAGACTCACGATCACATATCCCCCCCCCCCCCCCCGAGACCATCCATATATATATACATACACATACACCCATATACATAAATACCAATATATACATAAATACTTATATACACATATTTATATCTATTATATACCCCATACACACGCATACATCCAGAATTCCAGATACATACACATGCATACTCACATATATACCTACACAAACTCATACACCTCTATTTCGCCCTTTCATTACCTCCGAGATCATTTAGCACATACAGTAATATCCATACAGCCAAAAGAAATGATTAAGCACAGACAGAGCAGCAAAGCTAGTATTTATATCCCAAAATGCAAAATTCCAAGAAAGTGAAGTAAAACATGGTGCTACATTGGCTTCATCAACATCCAAATCTGCAATAAGTACCAGTACCTGTGATATTGAAACTATATGCTCTAATCAATCTAGTGATAATGATTCTTCAATGGAAATAGAATCAGATAATGAAAGTTAACAGCATTAGGTTAATACAAAGGTTAAAGAAAAAGATGAATATTTATTTTTTTTATTTGGAATACGTATATATATACACACTGGTATTCTTGCCAATCACATTATATATATTGTTTTATACCAGTATTATGTATTTTTTATTATGTATATTATACCAGTACCTGTGATATTGAAACTAGCATATATGCTCTACCCAATCTAGTGATGATTCTTCCATGGAAATGAAGGTTAAACAACTTAGGTTAACAAAAAGGTTCAAAAAAAGGTGAATATTTTTTTTTATATCTGGAATATACACACTGGTACTCTTGCCAATCACAATTATGGGTAAATCTCTAGGAGCGCTCCATTTTTCAATATTAAACATACACTCATAAAACATATACCATTTGAAAGCTCACATTTTTCTGAGTCTAAAAATGTAGTAATTCAAAAGTATGAATAGCAAATAAAAAGTAACTAGGTTTAAATATAAAACCCTATACCGATCAATTCGTGATGCGTGATCTTTACGGGGGCTCCACCCCCGTACCCCCGAGACCTAAATTATACAAATGATAATGTAATAACATACTCATGTTAGGTTAGGTTAGCGTAACAATTACCAAAAATACCATCTTACAACACAGACTGAAGATTTATAACTTAGCCAACCTTTATAATGTAGTTAATTAAATCGTTACTTTTTATTTGCTATTGATACTTTTGGATTACTACATTTTAGACTCAGAAAAATGTGAGCTTTCAAATGGTATAATGTTTAATATTTTATGAGTATGTTTAATATTGAAAAATGGAGCGCTCTTAGAGATTATCCCAATTATGTACATATATTGTTTGAAATGAGGAAGAATGTTTTATGTTCTAGTTAAAAAATATATATACATATAAAAAATGAGGGTTTGTTTTTCCTTTCTATTATATACTTTTTGCGTGATTCAGTTTTTCTAAAAGATGACTATATATACTAGGTATAACTGTATAGGTAAGCATGGTAGTATAGTAAATTATAGGTAATACTAATATACTTATTAGATTAAAGGAAGAAAAATATGGAATAAGTTTAAAACAAAAAAAAGAAAAAAAAAAAAAAAACTCATCACTATTCCTGCACAAATCTTTTGCAACTTTTCCGAGCTATTAAGGTGGCTGGTACTCTTTCAGTTTCTACTTGTCATATTATTTATTCCCTCCAAAGTGCTGGGCCAGTTTAATTATGGAAATATGTTGCATTACCCTTGTATTGTGGTGTCCACATACCAGAGCTATTGTAGGGCTACTCAAACTCCTCAGATACTGCCCAATGCTAATGGTCAATGATCAGTGCAGCTGGTTAACCTCAATCAATCCCATTCCTCCAAGTTTCCTTGGTAGGTACAATCTGGGAAGACACTGGTTCCAGTATGTTGTTCTATTTAAAGTGAGGATTTTTCTGGTCTTAACATCGTTTGTTTAGTTCTTCTATCCCAAGGTATTTGTAGGAACTATCCTTTTCCAAGTCTTTAATTTCAGTGTGTCTTCCTAAATTGATGTTATGGGTTTGTATTTTACTACCTCCACTAAGTGTACACTTAGCACACTTATCCAATCCAGACTTCATTTTTATGTCACTGGAGTAAGTATGGACGATCCGTAATAGGTTTCCTAAGTTTTGGTCCGAGTCTGCATATAGCTTTAGATGATTCAAAACACTGTCTGGATTTCTTCACCACCTAATTTGACTGAGGTTGTAAGCCCTTGTTGTTATTGCTAAGTAGTTTGCTTAGGGGGTCCAAGGTGAGACAGAATAGCAAGGGTGACAAGCTGTCTCCCTGAAATATACCACTCATAATCTTGACATGGGGGATGGATATTTTTCCATTTTCATGGATGAGATGATGTTTGTTCTCCATTTTGCAATCTGGTTTGTTAAAGTGTTAATAATGGGAGGATGGATTTTGTACAGCTTGAGGCATTCCAAAATCCAGGATTGTGTGATACTATCAAACGCCTTTTGATAGTCTATCCATGCCATACTTAGGTTTCTGCCTCTTTTCTTAGTCTTCAAGAATAGTTCTGTTGATGAGTAGCTGATCCTTTGTTCCAAAGCAGTTTCTTCTACATCCTTTTTGTTCTTTCTCCAGATAGTCTCCAGCATCTAGGTGTTCATATATACTGTCTGCAATTAGGCCTGTAAATAGTTTATAGGTGGTGGTGAGGCAACAGATTGGGCAGTATTTATTTGGGAGATTTGTCTCACAAGTCTTAGGGATGAGGGTTATCTCCCCATTTGAAAACCATTCTGGTGTTTCTTCTTCTCCCTGCAAAATTCTGTGAAAAGCAGCAGTGTAATGATGGTATAATGCTGTGATCTGTTTCAGCCAGAAATTTGGGAGCTTATCTAGGCCAGGTTTTTTAAAGTTAGAGAAATTTGCCAATTTCCTTCTTATCTTATCTTCCATTATAAATAACTCCTCCATTTCTGGTTTACCCTCATTTGCTACCCTGATGATCTCTATCCAGTCAGCATTCTGGTTATGCTGTTCAGGGGTTTCAAAGAGGGGCTTCCAGTATGCCTCCAACTGGGTTTGATCTGGTGGGTCATGGACTGTTATTCTTTCTCTAATGAGATTATGGTAAAAGCCTCTAAGGTTTAATGAAAATTGTTTGTTATGGTTTTTCATGTCAATTTGCTTTTCTTTATTTCTGATTCTATTGGCTATGGCTGGGATTTTTCCTTCCAATTCTAGCACCTTGTCATGTAGTTGATTATGCTCAAGTTATACTTTCTCTTTATTTTCCCTATTTGTTTTTTGAGTTTTCCTTGTTGTTGGGGTGTTTGGAAAAATTGTTTTAATTGGTTCAGTTCTCATGGCTTGTGTAAGTTGTTTAGTTAATTTAACTTTCCAGGTAGGAGGTTTTGGTTTACACTTATGGTTTTGACTAGGGGGCTTTGGTCTGAAGTTTTAGACAAGTTTCTGTTGTGTATATAGGCCAGCAGCATAATTTACTTGGTTAAGTTCAGTAATAGCTGTGTTGACTGGGACTAGTCTATTAATTGCTACGTTTACTCTGTATAATAGTTGTTTAAACTATCTATTTCACTAAGTTTTTCTCTTTTTTGGTTTATACTCCTTTTAGTATTTTTAATAGCTGTAAGTGGGGTTTCTACCCAAAGCCAAACACTTCATCTATATCTGAACTTGGCTTAGCGTTGATTTGCCACTAGGATTACGTTCTTTTCTTTAATAGTCCAGTTCATTGTGTCATACCAGCATATAGTTTTGTTGGGCCCATTGTCTGATGGAACAGCTGGGGTCCAGGGTCAGCACCTTGACCTGGTGGGATCCCCCACATTGATCCCTTTGGTGAAGAATCTTCTTTTCTGGGACTGAGAAAAGTTGACAATTGCTCACCTCACTCACCCTGGTGCATAAGCAGGTTGAGGGGACCTTCTTATCCTGTGTAACATCCTGCCAGTGTGTGAGCTTTCCTTAGTAGACATTACATCCCATTCTTGTTTGTGGAAAGCTACATACAGGATGGAGGTTTTTCTCCCACACCCATCCCTTATTTTTAGTCACATTTTACAACATGCTGGGACCACATGGGAAGTATTCTTTCAAATCACCTATGCCCAGGGATAAACCCAGTATGAACTTTTAAATGCTGTTGAAGATTACTTTTCATGCTGCAGTGTAAGAACAAATATCACATTTAAAAGGTTTATCTCTTTTTGGTTTATACTCCTTTTAGTATTTTTAATAGCTGTAAGTGGGGCTTCCACCCAAAGCCAAACACTTCAACTATATCTGAACTTGGCTTAGCGTTGATTTGCCACTAGGATTACGTTCTTTTTTCTCCAATGGTACAGTTTATTGTGTCATAACGACATGTTTTTGTTGGGCCCATTGTCTGATGGAAAAGCTGGGGTCCAGGGTCAATCCCTTAACCTGGTGGGATCCCCCGCATTGATCCCTTTGGTGAAGAATCTCCTCTGGGACTGAGGAAAGTTGCACCATTGCTCACCTCTCCCACCCTGGTGCGTAAGCTGGTTGAGGGGACCTTTTTATCCTGGGTGACATCCTGCTAGTGTGTGAGCTTTCCTTAGTAGATATTACATCCTGTTCTTGTTTGTGGAAAGCTACATACAAGTGGGAGGGGTTTCCCCCACACCCATCCCTTATTTCTAGTCACCTTTCACGACACACTGGGACCACATGGGAAGTATTCTTTCAAATCCCCTATCCCCAGGTCCTCTCTTTTTTTTGGTTTATACTCCTTTTAGTATTTTTAATAGCTGTAAGTGGGGCTTCCACCCGAAGCCAAACACTTCAACTATATCTGAACTTGGCTTAGCGTTGATTTGCCAATAGGATTACATTCTTTTATTTTCTCCAATGGTCCAGTTTATTGTGTCATACCAACATGTTTTTGTTGGGCCCATTTTCTGATGGAAAAGCTGGGGGCCAGGGTCAATACCTTGACCTGGTGGGATCCCCTGCATTGATCCCTTCGGTGAAGAATCTTCTCCTCTAGGACTGAGAAAAGTTGCACCATTGCTCACCTCACCCACCTGGTGCGTAAGCGGGTTGAGGGGACCTTTTTATCCTGGGTGACATCCTCCCAGTGTGTGAGCTTTCCTTAGTAGATATTACATCCCATTCTTGTTTGTGGAAAGCTACATACAAGTGGGAGGGGTTTCCCCTGCACCCATCCCTTATTTTAGTCACCTTTTGACACACTGGGACCACGTGGGAAGTATTCTTTCAAATCCCCTATCCCTAGTATGAACTCTTAAATGCTGTTGAAGATTACTTTTCTGTGCTGCAGTGTAAGAACAAGTATCACATTTAAAAAGTTTCTCTCTTTTTTGGTTTATACTCCTTTAGTATTTTTAATAGCTGTAAGTGGGGCTTCCACCCAAAGCCAAATGCTTCAACTATATCTGAACTTGGCTTAGTGTTGATTTGCCGCTAGGATTGCATTTTCTTATTTTCTCCAATCATCCAGTTTATTGTGTCATACTGACATATTTTTTTTGGGGGGCCCATTGTCTGATGGAAAAGATGGCGTCCAGGGTCAATTCTTTGACCTAGTGGGATCCCCTGCATTGATCCCTTTGGTGAAGAATTTTCTCCTCTGGGACTGAGAAAAGTTGCACCATTGCTCACCTCATCCACCCTGATGCGTAAGTGGGTTGAGGGGACCTTTTTATCCTGGGTGATGTCCTGCCAGTGTGTGAGCTTTCCTTAGTAGACATTACATCCTGTTCTTGTTTGTGAAAAGCTACATACAGGTGGGAGGAGTTTCCCCCGCACCCATCCCTTATTTTTAGTTGCCTTTTATGACATACTGGGACCATGTAGGAAGTATTCTTTCAAATCCCCTATCCCCAGGGATTCAACACCAGTATGAACTCTTAAATGTCTTTGAAGACTACCTTTCTGTGATGCTGTGTAAGAACAAATATCACATTTAAAAGGTTTTTCTCCAGTATGAACTCTTAAATACACTCGAAGACGTCTTTTCTCTGCTGTAGTATAAGAACAAATATCACATTTAAAAGGTTTTTCTCTTTTTTGGTTTATACTCCTTTTAGAATTTTAAATAGCTGTAAGTGGGGCTTCCGCCCAAAGCCAAACACCAACTATATCTGAACTTGGCTTAGCGTTGATTTGTCGCTAGGATTACGTTCTTTTTTTTTCTCCAATGGTCCAGTTTATTGTGTCATACCGACATATGTTTTGGTTGGGCCCATTGTCTGATGAAAAAGCTGGGGTCCAAGGTCAATACCTTGACCTGGTGGGATCCCCCATATTGATCCCTTTGGTGAAGAAGAATCTCCTCTGGGACTGAGAAAGGTTGCACCATTGCTCACCTCACCCACCCTGGTGCGTAAGCAGGTTGAGGGGACCTTTTTATCCTGGGTGACATCCTGCCAGTGTGTGAAATTTCCTTAGTAGACATTACATCCCGTTCTTGTTTGTGGAAAGCTACATACAGGTGGGAGGGGTTTCCCCCACACCCGTCCCTTATTTTTAGTCGCCTTTTACGACTCTTAAATGGTATTCAAGACTACATTTCTGTGCTGCAGTGTAAGAACAAATACCACATTTAAAAGGTTTTTCTCCAGTATGAACTCTTAAATGCCGTTGAAGACTACTATTGTATGCTGCAGTGTAAGAACAAATATCACATTTAAAAGGTTTTTCTCCAGTATGAACTCTTAAATGCTGTTGAAGACTACCTCTGCATGCTGCAGCGTAAGAACAAATATCACATTTAAAAGGTTTTTCTCCAGTATGAACTCTTAAATTTTTGAAGACTACCTCTGCATGCTGCAGCGTAAGAACAAATATCACATTTAAAAGGTTTTTCTCCAGTATGAACTCTTAAATGCTGTTGAAGACTACCTCTGCATGCTGCAGCGTAAGAACAAATATCACATTTAAAAGGTTTTTCTCCAGTATGAACTTTTAAATGTTCTTGAAGATAACTTTTGCGTGCTGCAGTATAAGAACAAATATCACATTTAAAAGGTTTTTCTCCAGTATGAACTCTTAAATGCTCTTGAAGATTACATTTGCGTGCTGCAGTGTAAGAACAAATATCACATTTAAAAGGTTTTTCTCCAGTATGAACTCTTAAATGCTGTTGAAGATTACTTTTGCATGCTGTAGTGTAAGAACAAATATCACATTTAAAAGGCTTTTCTCCAGTATGAACTTTTAAATGCTTTCTGAGGTTATCTTCCCGTGCTGCAGTGTAGGTGCATATATCACACTTAAAACGTTTTTCACCAGTATGAACTCTTAAATGCTTTTCAAGAGTATTTTTCCATTTTGTAGTGTAAGAACAAATATCACATTTAAAAGGTTTTTCTCCAGTGTGAAGTCTTAAATGCTGTTGAAGACGACTATTGTATGCTGCAGTGTAAGAACAAATATCACATTTAAAAGGTTTTTCTCTTTCTTGGTTTATACTCTTATTTGTACTTCTCTTTTGGTTTATACTCTTTTTAGTATTATTAATAGCTGTAAGTGTACTTCCAGTATGAACTCTTAAATGCTTTTGAAGATTACTTTTGCGTGCTGCAGTGTAAGAACAAATATCACATTTAAAAGGTTTTTCTCCAGTATGAATTCTTAAATGCTCTTGAAAACTACTACTGTGTGCTGCAGTGTAAGAACAAAAACCACATTTAAAAGGTTTTTCTTGTTTATTTAAAGAAATTCTTATACGCCTCTTAAGATCAGCATTACTTGTAGCACTGAAATCACTGAAATCACAATCTTCATATTTAAAAGGTTTTACCCCTGTGTGAATCCTTAAGTGAGTCGTAAGTCTTTGTTTTATTACTGTTTTGTATGAACAAATACAACATTTAAATGTGTTCCTTTGCACAAATTTATGATTCTCATCATCCTTTAAGTGAACTAAATTATTGTCATGATTTGCACTGGATATAGAGGTATGTACGTGTTGTTCATCGGCAAACATTTTATTTCTATCAAAATCTGATCTTGCTTCTGAGCCCAGCATGGAGTGTCCCTGAAAGTGAAATGTATATTAGTATAACTGCTTTACAGAAAATGTATGTTACTAAAATTAAACTTAAAACATTATTCTTTTCTATAGCTACTGAGAATATGGTGGCATCATCACTGACCAAAATAATTTTTTAAGCAATTTTATACTAACTGTAGTCACCCTTGAAATATTCACTTTCAAAATTGAAAATAATTCAAACACTTCCTTCATTATGGTCTTTATATTTCCTTTTCTCTCTTCTTTTTTAACTTAAAAATTTGTTGACTAATCCACTTTAATAAAGTTAATCTCTTTTTGAGCTCAGTTCTATTTTTAAAACAATGAATCTTTATATTATAGAGAACTTGCACATGGCACTTCTTCCAATATGTTTTTTAATGTAAACTCTTATGTCAAGTAGCATTAACAGCATGTTAAGTATTTTTGAGTAGTTCAGTCTGTTATCACTCTACATATTAAACGCAGTTGGTGTTTCCTCCAACAGTACTAGGTCATTAGGTATACTGAACAACTAATAAAATTTAATGTTACTGGGAGGAGGGGAATACTCAATTGATGAATAAAAATGAAGAGATAGTTTACCTCAAGCTTGAGTTAGCTCAACTATTTTGGTTTCTCCAGTGAAGATACATATGCTATATGTTTTAAAACATTTATGGGTTCTTAGCGAGATAGGATTTAAGTGTTTAAAGGAAAACCAAATATCTTTCTCTTGATGTATACTTCAGAATCAGTGAAGTTTAATATTTTCCCTTAAAAGAAACATCTGTCAATTCTTCTTTGATTTGATGACTGAACTCAATATTCCTTCCATCAATTATTATAAAGAATTTGTTTTGATGTAAGGTTTGGGAAAACATTTTCCTGTCTTCCAAATTCAAATTTTAAAATCTTAGTTATTTTCAAGACGCAAAAGAGCAATATAACTCTGAGGATATTTATTTAAATGTTTCTCTTCTTTGACATTTTTTAAATATAATCTCTCTCATTGAAATTAAAGATATAAGTCTGAAGACTGCAATTATATTAAGGTGAATCTTGCAGATGCAGATGCTAGAATAACTACACTGACTGGTAGCCAAATAGGAATTCTATACACTAATCCCTCATCATCCAGAGGTCAGACTCATGTTTCCATCTCTAGAATTGACTTTGAGAGAAATGCTTTCTTAAGTTCTCCATCTCATGACCAGGTATCCTCTGGTCATCTAAAGTTGTCCTGAACCAGGTGTTTACTCTTCTTTTGAAGACATCCACATCAGCACCATTTGTATTTTGTATTTTTTGGGAGTAACTAGTTAAACAGTCTTGGTCTTCTGACAACAAAGCTAATTTCTTTTGGAGTTGAGGATGTTTCTTATGCAACCATTAGTTTGAAAACACTACACATACTTCCTTCCTAATTTTCCACTGTTGTCTCAGTAGTTATCAGGTTTGAGATTAGGAACAAGTATCTCATTTTCCAAGTGTGTACCTCTCTTCTTTCTTCTTCCCAAAGAATATATTCCTCTGAATTCTAATATATATATATATTATATATACACTATATGATCAAAAGTATTCGGACACCGCATGGTTTTGGGAAAAATGGTTTTATTATGGCATTTAGTAACCAGTAGGTCCACCCTTTGCTTTTATTACAGCGTCAACACGTCGAGGCATACTTTCCACCAGTTTTCGGTAAGTCTGTGCAGGAATGGCTCGCCATTCCTCTTGCAGAGCTGATGCAAGAGATGCAAGTGAAGCCAGGCGTGGTGCGCGGTTTCGTATCCGTCGCTGCAGTTCGTCCCACATGTGCTCGATTGGGTTGAGATCGGGGCTCTGAGCAGGCCAGTCTAACAAATCCACCTTATTTTCACGAAACCAGTCCTGCACACGCCTTGCAGTATGGCAGGGAGCTCGATCCTGCTGAAACAAACAATGGCCATCTCCGTAGTATTGCCACAGTGTAGGGAGGGCCAAATTGTCCAGAACGTTGAGATAAACGTCAGCGTTCATGGTAGTGGGTATAACAACCAACGGGCCGAGCCCTAGCCAAGAAAAACAACCCCATACCATGATGGACCCTCCACCGAACTTCACCGTTGGACGTACACAGTCAGGAAGAAGCCATTCTCCGGGCTGTCGCCACACCCAAACACGCCCATCAGACTGGAAGAGTGAATACTGGGACTCATCGCTCCAAAGAACAGTTTTCCAGTCCTCCACGGTCCAGGAACGATGGGAGACACACCAGGCCAAACGACGCGTGGCATTTACTTTTGTAATCAGTGGCTTGTGTACAGCTGCTCTACCATAATAACCGAGTCTGTGCATCTCTCTGCAGATAGTTACAGTACTAACGGAGGTACCGGATGCTCTTCCTACCTCCTCAGCGATGGAAGCGGCAGAGGACGTGCGGGACTTCTTGACATGTCGTACCAGACTACTTCTATCACGTTCCGTCAGTTTGCGTGGTCGTCCGGAATGTTTTTTCGCGTTAGTTGCACCATCGTGCTTCCATCTCATGATAACATCCGCTACAGTCGACTTTGGTATATCCTGTTTGGCTGCAATGTTTCGTATAGAAACGTTACTTAAATAACATCCGATGACGAGTCCATGTCCGCGCGGCATGGCTTCACAACAGTTACTGATAACTTAACAGAACACCTCAGCATTATAGTTTCGCCACGCTTTTTCCCAGCATACCTTTCGGCGAAGGTGATATTTGCAGAAATGCGGATTTTCCAGGGTGTCCGAATACTTTTGATCATATTGTGTGTGTATATATATATATATATATATATATATATATATATATATATATACACACACACACATTTAACTGCAATGACCACGCAGTATATTAATGTATAGAAACGACATAAGTATAGAGGAGTGTTCTGCACACGAGGAAGAGAGAAAATGAACAAATGAAAAATGAGGTGACCGCCTGGGAATTGAACCCAGGATCTTCCGATTGCCAGTCAGATATGCTACCACTACACACAGGCCTCGATCAGTCAGAAGTCGTAATTCTCCTACATAGGGCAGAAACCAATGCCTTGAGAGGGCACCCTCGCAAATCGTGAATATGTACATTTAACTGCAATGACCACGCAGTATATTAATGTATAGAAATGACGTAAGTATAGAGGAGTGTTCTGCACACAAGGAAGAGAAGTAATGAACAAATGAAAAATGACGTGACCACCCAGGAATCGAACCCCTGGGTTCGATTCCTGGGTGGTCACCTCATTTTGAATTTGTTCGTTATTTCTCTTCCTCGTGTGCACAACACTCCTCTATACTTACGTCGTTTCTATACATTAATATACTGCGTGGTCATTGCAGTTAAATGTACATATTCATGATTTGCGAGGGTGCCTCTCAAGGCATTGGTTTCTGCCCTATGTAGGAGAATTACGACTTGTGACTGATCGAGGCCCATGGTGTAGTGGTAGCGTATCTGACCGGCAATCGGAAGATCCTGGGTTCGATTCCCGGGCAGTCAACTCATTTTTCATTTGTTCGTTATTTCTCTTCCTTGTGTGCAGAACACTCCTCTATACTTACGTTGTTTCTATACATTAATATACTGCGTGGTCATTGCAGTTAAATGTACATATTCATGATTTGCGAGGGTGCCCTCTCAAGGCATTGGTTTCTGCCCTATGTAGGAGAATTACGACTTCTGACTGATCGAGGCCCATGGTGTAGTGGTAGCATATCTGACCAGCAATCGGAAGATCCTGGGTTCGATTCCCGGGCGGTCACCATTTTTCATTTGTTCGTTATTTCTCTTCCTTGTGTGCAGAACACTCCTCTATACCTACGTTGCTTCTATATATATATATATATATATATATTTTTTTTTTTTTTTTTTTTAGTTCAGGAAGAACCGATTCGCCTCTATTTAAAGGGCATATCTCAGCGGAAAAACAAAGAAAAAGTGAGAGGAAAGACAGAGGAAAAAGAAAGGGTGGAGGGGACAGTCGAAGTGGAAAAAGACCAAGGATGACAAGGACTGCAGGGCCGAGCCCCATCATCCTTGGGTGCTAGGGCCGGGAGGGCGCACGTGAAACCTCCAGGAACAAGCACGTACAAACGAGCACAAAGAGCACTCAAGAGCACGAGCTTAGAACCCCCTTGCGGGGATATATATATATATATATATATATATATATATATATATATATATATATATGGGAATGAACTCAGAATGGTCCCCTGAGTTTTTTATGATACACACAGACCATGCATAGAACAAGGAACTCTTCTGGTATAATTAAATCCACTATAGTCTGAGTAAGTAATGGTAAATGACAAATACCATAGTTTTTCTTTTTCATGATGCTAGCTCGATGCGGGCAACGGGTCACTCACAAAGAGGTCCCATAAATATAGCTTCCCTCACCAGCTATCTCCAAACCATACCTAATTTTAGTGTGCAGTGATAACCAATTTGCGCAGTAATAATTTAAACTTGTGCAGTGATAAATTAGGTTCTGTATTTGATATAAAAGCTGATTTATCACTGCATACTAAAATTAGATATGCCCCAAACACATGTTGCATCATCAGTTAGGAGGTTTACATATCACAATTACTCTCACGTTTCATTTTTTACTGCTGAAAGTTTACGTAGCTATATGATTTACTATCACTTTTGCCATAATGCTTTTAATATATTTATATAGCACAGCCTCCTGTCTTTCTGTTCTGTTGGCTCCTAATATGTTATAGCTATCAATATGTGAAGCAGATGTATATGGAAAAAAAAGAGTTATTTCTACCTAATAATTACCTACCTCCCAATCATCATTCAAATTTCCATGACTGAGCAAGTCTTTGGAAAGGCTTTGTTCATACAACTCAATTTCCTCCTCTTTAATTTCAATGTCTTCAGTTTTAATGCTCAAATGTTCATTAATCCGGCAAAGTTCTTTTTCACCTTTGTTCATTTTCGAATCTCATTCAGTGAATAGTAAGCAACAAAAAATGTTTTTAAATCTTTTTTTTATGTTCTTTCAGATTTTTCCTTTTCAAGGCAAAACTAAGGTGCTTCCCTGAAATTATAGATGATGTTTAATGAGTCTCTGATTTGTGCTTTACATTCCATACAGGCCTAGAGGTTTACAATATAGCTATCAACAAGACTAGACATATGTAACAGTATTACAAAAGTTACAAGCTACTAAATACTTGAGGATCCACTCTGGGGTAGCCAAGAAGGAAGTAAAGTAGGAAAGGTAAGGAAGTGAAGTTATAAAAAAATTCCAAGTACAACTCTCACACTAGGTATGGGGAAATCTACTCAGAAAGTTGTCATACCATGGATGCATATTATCTTGTGTACTTAACAGTGTAGCTTGTACAGTGATCCCCTGACCTGCACAAGGTCCAATGTGCACAAATTCAGAAATAGGACAAGAATATTTCACTACCCTTTTTTCAATCTGCACAAGCTAAGATTCAAGGATAGGTCAGCACAAATTTTTTAAAATTGTAGTAAATACTAAAAAAAAAAAACTTTTTCACATATGCAGTATGACACGTACTGTATGATATGATACAATGCTTATGCGTATGATATGTATGATACATACAATACTTTAGCATTTGATTTGCAGCTGGCAGCAACATGCCTAGTGGCATGTCCCTTGTACAACTGGCTAGTTTAGATGAAGTTCTCTCTCATATTCCTCTGAATTAATACAGTATTTTTATATAGTGATGTTTTCAGAATGTTTTTTTTTACAAGTTTTTACTATCTCTACTTCTTGTTATATATTATTTTACATGCATTATTATTTATATACATTTATTGTACAATTATTTAAAAGCTTTTATCTAGGTAAAAATTACTTTATACAGGTAAACCTCGATTTATGATGTTCCAATTTACGATATTTCGTGTTAACGATGGTGATGAATTAAGACCACCTCCCTATTTGTGATCAAAAAAATTTGCATTAACGATGGCCATCGGTTGGCCAAACTCACTGAAGCTTGGAAGAGGGAACGCATCTCTTGCACAACCCTCAAATTCAGCCTCTCCAGACCCCAGAGGCTGTGGGTTGTCAGAGTGACATCTCCATTTCACCTACACGAGTCCCCTTAGCCTCGAAGACATGTGATGATGACCAGGCTTGTTCTTAATGATGTAGTGAGTGTTGTTTAATTGTTTTCTATTGATTTTATGTGTAAAAAAATTTTTTCAGTGATACATGTGTGTTTGGGACTGGCTGGGAATGTATCCATTGAACCCCATGTTACAATGAATTCAATTTACAATATTTCAACTTGCAATGGGGTTTTCAGGAATGCAACCCCATCATAAATCGAGGTTTACCTGTACATGATTTTTTAAACTTTTATATTATGAAGAGGTCACAGGATCACTGTATTAAGGATTCAATTCTCAAACTAGAAGGCTTTAATTTCTATATACTTTAAATTCAAAGAAGGCTAAGATCTAATGCTGATTTTAAGATCAGTTCAACCTTGGACCTAAATGATTATTTTAATGAAGTTTCTAGATCAGTGGTTTCCACCCTTGAGTCATGGGGCTCCTCGACTAGGGTCAAAAAGGGTTCCTATATTCATTATCTAATTCAATTTATATAATGTTTAAGTTTTATCATAAGCTTGAGGGTCAGGAGGTCCTGTTGGTGGCCAATTTAGGGTCACAACAAAAAAAAGTTGGGAACCACTGGTTTAGATCAATGAACTAACAAATTTTTAAATGAGTTCTAACTTTGATTTTGGGTTTAATTTTAACCCTTTAACGCCAAACGTTTTTGTAGGGTTAAGTCTAAATGCGTGTATTTGAAACGCTAAGTATTCGACTCAGTCGGCATTAGAGGGTTAAATGACTCTGACTTTGGACTATGAATTTTAATTAACTAGGCCAATGCTTTTTTAAATTCAATCTTACCTTCCAATTTTATACCAATTATGACTTGGCTTTTTTACTTCTAAATCCAAATTTATTCAGTCATTCAAAATTAAATTAAAACTTGGAGCCAGTTAAAATTCAAAAAACTAAAAAAAATTTAATTTGAAAAAAAATTCAACAAAACAGATTCATAAATATGAAAAAAATGTAAATTTTGATTTTTTTAAGAATATTTAGTATAACTTTTCTGCATCAATAATACTTTCATTAAATACAGGGTGTCCCAGAATTAACTATTTCAATGAAATCGGACAAATTTTTTAAAAACACACTTTTATTTATGTTTATCATGTTTAATATGTGTTAAAAATGTATAAATTTCTAAATTTTTTTCATAATTTTATTTTCATAATTTTTTCATTATCTGGTCCAATGAAAGACCGTCTGAAGTCATAGAATGGCAGAGAGACTCTCCAAAAGTTAGCGTGTGGCTTGGAATGACCAAATCCAAAATTTATGGCCCATTCTTCTTTGCGGAAGCAACTGTAACAGGTACCATCTACCTTGATATGCTTCAGCAGTTTCTCGAACCACAGCTTCTTGATAATGTTGTGTTTCAACAAGAAGCATTGATCTTTTGGCGATAAACCTTTGTTTTTATGAAACCCCATGCAAAGAAATCCAGGGGTGTCAAATCCGGAGAATGCGGAGGCCAAGGTCGAGGTCCTCCACGTCCAATCCACCGATTCGGAAGGCGTCTGTTGAGGTATTCTCGAACAATTAGAGCATAATGACATGGTGCTCCATCTTGTTGAAACACAACATTATCAAGAATGCCATCATCAAGAAGCTGAGGTTCGAGAAACTGCTGAAGCATATCAAGGTAGATGGTACCTGTTACAGTTGCTTCTGCAAAGAAGAATGGGCCATAAATTTTGGATTTGGTCATTCCAAGCCACACGTTAACTTTTGGAGAGTCTCTGCCATTCTATAACTTCAGACGGTCTTTCATTGGACCAGATAATGAAAAAATTATGAAAATAAAATTATGAAAAAAATTTAGAAATTTATACATTTTTAACACATATTAAACATGATAAACATAAATAAAAGTGTGTTTTTAAAAAATTTGTCCGGGTTCATTGAAATAGATAGTTAATTCTGGGACACCCTGTATAAAAATTAAAAAGGTATGGTTTTGGATTTTTTTTGCTTCCACCTGAATAATTTATTCTGATGGTCAAGTTTGTCACTCCATCTTAGACCTACAGTTTAATGTGAAATCCAAACCATGCCCCGCCACAGGCAGTCAGAAATTACAAAATCCTCATCTGGACTCAATCTTACACCCTCCCAATCAGCATCCCAACACCCAGCTACCCAGAATACCCATTTACCTACCAACCAATTTTTTTTATTGGGAAGGATGAACAATTGGGTTTTGCTGCGTGCTGCCTGCCATCACTGGGTCTCAATCCTTGGGCTGATGGATTCATAGCACTGCCCAACAAAAAAAAATTTTTTGCTGCTGATTTAATTCTAAGACCTGTTTCTGGATAATATTGATGTGCTGATTTCAAAAATCACCTTAGATTTTGTCCATCACATCAGGTTTTTGTGCAATGCAATATGCCTATTTTGGGTGATCCATGAAGGGCACTTATCAAAATTGATGATTTTTGAGACCTGTTAACAGCTGTTTTGCTGTTAAAATTTTATCTGTGGAATACGCAAATCTGCGCATTAAATCTAAAAGTAACTCAATGACCAAAACGGAGGCAAGAGCTTGGAATGCTTTTGGCAGTAGTTAAGAACTTCCTAGGAAACAAAAAGTCTGAAAATTATAAAGATCTTGTAAAGGATTTAGTTGTAAACTTTCAGCAGTTGGGTTGCAACATGAGCATTAAAGTTCACTATCTCAACAGTCATCTGGATAAATTTTCAGAAAATCTTGATGTTAGTGAAGAGCAAGGTGAAAGGTTCCACCAAGATATCAAAGTGATGGAAAAACGATACCAAGGAAGATGGGATACCCATATGATGGCTGACTACTGCTGGAGCCTGCAAAGAGATTGTCTTGACATCTCTCATTCTAGGAAGTCCTATAAGAGAAAATTTATCAGCACTGAAAAGTAAGAAAACAAGAAAAAGACAATGTTAAGAAAACTGGTCCTGTGCTTGCTTTAATTAATATGGATTCATTTTTTGCTTATTTAAACACTTTTAATCACTTTGTGTCAATATTACCATTGTATATTAAAGTTCACTCCCTGCACAATTGTTTACTTTTCCATGCTGATTCTGAGTATGTAAAAACTTTTTTTTGAAAAGAAAAAAATTGGGCATAACCCTGCCAAAATGCGATATCTCCAAAATATCCGTATTTGATTGCTCGAAAACCTGACTGATAGGCAAAAACTAAAGTGATTTTTTAAATCAGCATACCAAAGTTACCTAAAAACAGGTGTTAGAATTAAATCAGCAAAATTGGTGTTGGGCAGTGTAGTCAGCAATGCTAATCACTACACCACTGAGGCACAAATATGTTAATATGTATGTTAATAACTTAAGGTTTTACTCATGATGAGCAATGCTGAAAAAGGTAATGCAATTTTTTAAATAATTTGTATAATACTTAATCTTAACCACAATTGTGGGATCAGGGAGGACCCTGATCTGGTTAATTTTGCACAACAGAAACAATAATAGCAGTTAAGTGTTAAACAACACTACATAATCTTCTAAATATTTGCTTACTCAATTATTTAAAACACTAAGTAGAAATTTACGATGACCATGATGACATTAAGAAGAATGAGAGTAATGACAAAACCTAATAGGTAGTTTGCCTTGTCCTAAAATCAGCTAAAAAAAATTTAATTCTGCAAACATTTTTTAACAATTTTTGTAAATGCATTGTGAAATAATATATATAATACAAATCAGAATGCTCCCCTGATATAACTTATATGTTAGGTTTATGTTTAAACCCTAAACCTAAAATGTTGTAGCCCTCATATAATACCTATGCTTGCAATGTGTTTCACAAGCTGCATGACATGGGTACTTGCCAAGTTGCCACAGTCCATTTTTTCAGTTGTATTGTTACCAGTTGTTAAAAATAAGGGTGCTAGTCTGTGATAAGAATAATTATAGGCCAATAGCACTTGCCAGTATACTTTCTAAGGTGTTAGAATATGTCATTTATAATAGGATAAGTACTTATTTGCAGACATATGACAATCAATTTGGTTTTAGAGTGAAACATGTTACTGACATGTGTATTTATATGCTAAAGGAAGCCATCCTAAAGTACAAGATGTCAAGTAGCAATGTATATTCCTGTTTTTTGGATGCATCAAAAGCATTTGATAGAGTTAACCATCACAAACTTTTCAAGAAACTCTTGTGTCGAGGGGTACCTAAATATATATATACTTAGGATACTTGCATCCTGGTATACAGAGCAAACCATGTTTGTAAGATGGAAAAGCACTATATCACCAGGTTTTAAGGTAACTAATGGTGTTAGGCAAGGAGGTATATTATCACCCTATCTTTTCTGTATATACATGGATGACCTTACCAATGAACTAAAAACTGCATGTACTGGCTGTGTCATTGGAAAGGAAAAATTAATCATTTAATGTATGCAGATGACTTTGTTCTTCTGTCACCCTCTCCCCGTGGGCTGAGAGTACTATGAGAGGTATGTGAACAATATGGTATAGAAAATGACATCACCTGTAATGAGGAAAAGAGTTGTACAATAAAACCTTCATTATCCAGCAAGCTCGGGAATTAGGCCATTCTGGTTTCCTAAATTTTCCAGTTATCTGAGGGTACCATTATTAACCTAGGAAAAACCAATGTACAATAATAGTAAAACTCAAATTTTGGCTATACTGCACTGTACACCAATGTAAACTATATTGTAATCAACATAAACACTATGCTAAGTAAGAAATTAGGGTGGTCCATAAAATTGAAGTTTTGATTTTTTGTTATTGCCGGGCGGTAACTTGTGAGGATGAATGAGAAAACACCTCTGGCCAATTTTTTCCTAAATCAATCACTTTTTAGGGGTAGCACACACTACTTCATTTTTGCACTTTTGCACTACCTAGTAGATTTACTTGTATATTATGTTCCAGTTCCAGTAATACATCTTTTCCTTGACAGATTATTGGTGTAGTGTTCATTGGTTGTGTTTAGTGGTTGGATATATGATGACAAGTTCGAAGCTTTTGCTTTTATCTCCTTGAAGGAGATAAAGTGAAGGACAAGCTTCTTGGAAGCAAATTATCATCACGTGGAGAAGTATTGTCATGCTTCCTTCGTCACCACACTAATCTCAAGGAGTTGAAGGAAAGTGCTCAAGTAGTGTGGGGTCAACTTGAAATATTTTGGAACAAAGCTCGAATCCCGACAAGGGAAAAATACAAAGGAATCCAAAAGATCTTGGACCTTCACCAAGATTGGATCAAAATAAAAAAAGGACGAATGAGGAGGAGCCAGAAGCAGGTGAGTTGGATGATCAATGATAAATAAAATAGTTTCTTGAGAGTATGACATATTATACTGTACAATAGTCAATACATTTATCATATATTATATATATTTATTATTTATATTTAGGTGTACAACGAAGAGGGATTCAAGGAGACACTTCGGAACCTATTTGATATGGCACATGCTGATGCCTTGTCTCTAATCAAAAACCCAGAAGACAAAGCCTTCTTGCTGGCCCAGCGAGAGCCTGGAAGACGGGGATGCATGGTGGGAGTAGACAGAAAAACAGCAGAAAAAGAAAAACAAGCTGCCCACAGGAAGATGGAGGAGGAGATGCGAAAGAGAAAGGTGAGATTGTTCTTCAAATTCCTACTTTCATTTGATTGCAATGATTAGGTTGTTCGTTAACACTAATTGTCCATTTTCTTCGATTGTATTGCAGCAGTCAATGAAGGTGCATCAACGTCGGGTACAGCAGTATTGGTGTCCTCAACAGAATCCTCAGTCACTGACGAGTCATCCTCCACCGAAGATGAATGGGCAAAAGGTGGAAAGCAACCTCCAAAACAGGTGAAAAGAGTCAAGAATGTGATAACATCAAATCTAGCTGCTGCCCTAGATCGGACACACACTACGGACAGGATGGCAACCTACATAATAGCAGAGACTGCATTGAGCCTGGCCACAGCCCAATGAATTTTAACATCACCCTGACCTCCATCAAACGGCAGAGAGAACGACATCGGATCATGATCTGCAGTAGCCTAAAAGCTTCCTTTCAGTCCGGTCCTGCAATCATCCACTGGGATGGAAAACTTATTCCAGACCTCCTCAACACCAGAGACCATGCGCATGTGGATCGGCTGCCTGTGCTCATTTCCTCCTTTTGGGTCAATCTCGGCTCCTTGGAGTCCCCAAAATACCAACTGGATCAGGAGAACACCAAGCCAGCACAGTTTTTGAATTATTGACTGATTGGGGCCTCGAAGAATCTGTCGTGGGGATGTGTTTCGACACCACTGCCTCCAATGCTGGTCGTTTGAATGGAGTGTGTGTTGTTGGAGCAGAAGTTGAAGAAAGACCTTCTCCATTTTGCCTGCCGTCATCACATCATGGAAGTGATGATCGGTGGAGTTTTCACTGCTTGCTATGGCCCAACGAGTGGACCTGATGTTCCATTGTTCAGCAGGTTTCAGAGCAAATGGACCTTCATCGACACAGGAACATACGGCACCAGATGGGATGATGAGGAGGTGCATCGACTCTTGGCCCCCATTAGAGATTGGATTCTCCGCTTTGCTGAGGAAAAACACTCCTCAAAATCCTTTCGAGATGACTATCAGGAATTCCTCGATCTGTCCATCATTTTCTTGGGAGGGAGCATTGACAACTACACCTTCAAGCAACCTGGCCCCATGCACCAAGCCAGATGGTTATCTAAGGTGATCTATTCATTGAAGATGTGGCTGTTCAGGGGACAAATCCCAGCCCTCACTCCACGAGAGCAAAAGTGTCTTAAGGATGTCAGTGTCTTCGCTGTTTCCATCTACCTGCAGGCATGGATGACAGCGCCAATAGCTGCTGCTACGCCTCGCAGTGACCTCAGTCTTCTGCAGAGTCTTTGGGAATACCATGACCCCAAAATTTCGGAAGTGGCATTAAAAAAACTCACCAGTCATCTTTGGTATCTTTCGGAGGAGATGGTGGGCCTCGCGATTTTCGATCCTGAGGTGTCTGAAGAGACTAAAACAGCAATGGTGAAGGCGATGGAGGAAGTTGAAGGAAAGCCTGATTGCCAGAAGAGAAGGAAAGGTGTTGCTGAGGGGGCTTCAATCGAGTCACTAGCAACAGCAAACTCAAAAAGACTGCTGTTGTCTCTGGGGTCAGGTGTGGGATACCTGAGGAAGGAGGTGCAGGTTTGGGACAGTGATCCTGATTACCAAATAGCGAAGAAATCAGTGGCAAACCTCTCTGTCGTGAACAATCATGCAGAGAGGGGGGTTGCTCTCATTAATGAATACAACGGCTGCCACACCAGGAATGAGGAACAACTGCAGTATCTCCTGCAAGTTGTTGCTAACTACAGGAAGCAGTTTCCTCAACCACTGAAGTCAGCCTGGCAACTGGGTGAGAAAACAAAGATCAAATGAGGTGCAGAGGGAATTGTTAGTCAATTCATTTCAGAATTGTTAGTTACCCTAATAGTCATGTACTATCACCAAGATTAACTTTGCTGTGATTTTCAGATTATACCAAAACTTCATGTCATGTGCTACCCCTACAAATTAACTGATTCAAATAAAACTTTCCCAGAGGTGTTTTCTCATCCACTCTTAAGTTACAACCCAGCAATAAAAACAAATCACAAAAAAAAATTCCACCCCTATAAGAGTGGACCACCCTACTAAGTATGTATGGGACAACTGAAACAATTAAAATTTAGTCTTATTTTATTAAAAATGTTAAGGATGTTCTAGATTTTTCCAGATGACATCGGAAAGCTTCCCAGTTTCTAGATTGGTGAATTGTATTGGCCTAATATGAAATTTTGCCAGTTTCTAAATTTTTCCAGGTAGTTGATTGCCAGATAGCACAGGTTTTACTATATTTTGATTTTTAGGTGTAATCTACTGAAACATGTATCATGTGGGTCATGTAATTATTCACAAGCTGCGAGATGAACTCAGTATTGAGAGGCAACGTAAAAAGCTGTATGTACAGGGTAACATGCTAGTAAGGAAATTTGGTGTGTGTTCAGAATCAGTTAAAACTTATCTTTCTAGAACTTACTGTACTGCATTGTATACATCCCATCTATGGTGGAACTATACAAAAACTACTATGAATAAACTCTGTTGCTTATAATAATATTTTTTGTATGCTATGTAGGGAACCAAAATGGTGCAGTGCCAGTTTTATGTTTACTACACATAACCTACCTACCTACCAGCCAAATGTTAATCCAGAAAGATATATATAATTTCATTACTAGGGTCCAAAACAGCTCTAATGTGTTACTGTGCAATGTCCTGTCTTCAGATACTGTGTACCTCTCACCTATATGGCAGTCTTGGTTCAGACAACTGCTGGTTTACAATACCTTATTTTTGTAATGTAGCAAAGATTATATATGCATATTTAGTTGTGTTATAATAAGATTATATTTTGTATGTTGGGTTAAATAGCTATGCTGGCCTTATTTTTGTATTACCTTCAGTGTATAATATGTAAGATCATACTTGTATGTTAGGTTAAGTGGCTATGGATTGTGAATGATCTGCAATAAAGATGTTTTGTTTGTTGTTTGCTTGTTCCTATCTGCTTAGCAAATAGCTGGTGAGGGAAGCTATATTTTAGGGCCTCTTTGCTAGTGACCCATTGCCCACATTAGGCTTCCATCATGAAAAAGAAAAACTTTTGTATTTGCTATTTAGTATTACTTATTTGCTATTTACTATCACTTATATGCACCTTGGTGGTGTAGTGATTAGCATTGCTACTGTGAGTCCATTGGCCCCAGGATCAAGACCCAGTGATAGCAGGTGGTGCACAGTAAAACCCAGCTATTATCCTTCCATAAAAAAAAAATTTGGTTCATAGATAAATGGGTACCCTGGGTAGCCTAGTAGTTAAGACACTGGGCTGCTGGTAGGGCATGGTTCGGATTCCACATTAAACTGTAGATCTAAGCTGGAGTGACAAGCTTAACCTTTGTCAGAATAAACAATTCAAGCAGAAACCAAACCAACTAACCAAGGTATAGTAGATTTAATATTCCAAAATGGTTCATTGTTCCATGTACAGTTTGTGTGTAATACAGTAAACTTCTGAAATAACGGCACTCAAAACAACAGAATACTCGAGATAACGGCACTTTTAAAAATTGTCATACACTAAAGAAAATGGCAGCACGCATGACTTTGTTTATATCCAGTGCCATTTTGAAAGTGAACTCTGTACCGACAACACGTGGAACGCTCAGTGCTACATTTATAACGTTAAATTATAAGTGAATACATCCCCTCTCGCAATGTCTCCGAAATTTACTAAGAAAACACAAAAAAGAACAACTTGGGCCGCCACACAATCATGCATGAACACGGTTGTCAGTTTTTTTAACAAAATCCAAGCTTCAATATGCAGAAGTAATGCAAGCACATATGTTTAAAAACACGATGTTAACAAAAACAAGCATCCGCGCAATAAGGTGACAAGAAAATTCTTGAAGAAATCAATTGAAGAAAATGCACCCTCTACAGATAAAGCACTCGTGGTGGAGAATTTAGAATAGTTTTTTTTAAATTTTAAAATGTTCTTTTTGCTTTATTTACGTACTGTGCATTTACCAGTTAATAAAGTAGTATTCATTCTCTCTCTATTTCTTATTTATCCCCCTTTATTTACGCATTAAATACATTTAAAAAAAACTTCCGAGACCAGAAAATTCGCAATAATGGCACCCTCAAATCCCCAAGGGTGCCGTTATTTGGGAAGTTTACTGTATATATATACATATATACCCGCAAGGGGGTTCTAAACTCATGCTCTCGAGTGCTCTTTGTACGTGCTTGTTCCTGGAGGTTTCACGTGCACCCTCCCGGCCCTAGCACCCAAGAATGATGGGGCTCGACCCTGCAGTCCTTGGTCTTTTTCCACTTCGACTGTCCCCTCCACCCTTTCTTTTTCCTCTCACTTTTTCTTTGTTTTTCCCCCCCGAGATATGCCCTTTAAATAGAGGCAAATTGGTTCTTTCCAAACTTAAAAAAATATATATATATATACAGGGTAGGAGAAAAGTCTAAGGATTTTACATAAAACTAATTTGTTAATAAATAAATAAATTCCAATGATATCACTGCAGTGTATACAAGGCCAGGAATGACCTGAGGCTAGAACAGGAAGGCCCTCCCTAGTCTATCTTGTATTATGGGCTATTTCTTATAATAATTGTGAAGAAAGTTTGTGTTTATTTCAAGAAAAATATAATAAACCACCACCAAATGCAACCACTCTTTGATACTAGAAGCTAAAATTTTTGGAAACAGGGAGCCTGGTAAAAGATCATCCAAGAAGCAGAAGGCCAGCAACAGGAGACAATGACAACGAAAATGTCCTGGCCAGTTTTGAAGTTGATCTAACAACTTCAATGAGAAAGTTGCAGAGAAATTGGGTATTTCCAAATTTTCAGTAGCAAAAATATTGAAATCACAGGGGTACCAAGATTACAAACCCATTTACTCTCAGCTCATATATGATGATGATTCTGATAGACAGCTGCTGCAGTTTGCTGAAAAAGTGATACAAAGTTCAACAGTGATTCAGATTTCCTTCAAAAAGATCAAATTTTCAGATAACTGTCTGGTTTAATGAGTAAAGGAAACAAACAACATTCACTACTGAGTGAAAAAAAAAAAATATGATTGGGTAAACCCATTAAAATGGCTACACTAACAGTTTGGGTGTGTATTAGTTATTCAGAACTCATTTCCTTTGACACATTGAGATACAATGGATGGAAAACACTATTGCCAGGTATTGAGAGAGAAAGTTTTGCCACAATTTACAAACATGTTAGCAGGAATTGGCTTTATCAACATTGATGGAACACCACCACATTACTCTGCAGCTGCCTGTAAGATTCTGGATACAAACCTTGAAGGAAGATGGCTTGGGCAGCAAGTGGCCAGCCAGATCACCTGATTTAACCCTTATGATTTCTGGCTTTGGGTTTATTTACATGACAAACTCTACATTCCTGGTTTTATCTATCCAAATGTAAATGCTCTTGGCTGTAGATGAAGAACTGAGAAGGATCCCACTTAATATGTTCAGAAGAACAATGAAGAGTTTCACAGGGAGAATCCACGAATGTATCATAGCAGATGGAAAATGTTTTGAAGATTAAATTATAATTTAACAAAATACAGTCATATGTCTAAAATCCAAACTCCCAAACTACAAAACTATCAAAAATCCAAAGCAAATGAGTAAACAAGGCAATTCAAAAAGTTCCAAGTCCTGCCACATCATGTTTACATAGTGCTCACATCACCCAGCTGATTATGGCCAGCATTTATGTTGGATGATGAAAATAATGAAAACAACTTTGAACAATTTACAGTTTCAAGTAAACAAAGAAGAAGCTGATTTGCTATGGTATGCTAAAAGTGCTATGAACAAAGTTACAAGAATTAAAAGAAGAAACACTTAGCCTGTGGGTGAACTGCAACAGTGAGGCACCTGTAGTCCATCAGATGATTGTTAATATGGTTTTGAGACCAGAAGATGAACATGATGATAAAAGTGATGATAAAAGTGAAAAAGAAGCAGAAAAAATTACTATGGAACATGGAATAGCACTAGGGGAAGAATACATAAAATTCCTGGAACAATAATCTCTCATCACTCGGTAACAAATTATGAGTGTTTACCAAATTCAAGAAACACTCATAAGAGAGAAAGCTAATTCATACAAACAACTGACTCTGCCACAGCTGTTTCAGAAGTCTTCTAAACATACATCACCAACAGGCCTAACTCCACCTATGACATGACCTATAACTCCTGATGATAGTGACATTGATGAACCCTCCAACAATTAATTTGCGCAGCTGTCAGCCTTGCAGGGTAAATAAAAGAAGTACTGTACTAATGTTTTTTATTTTATAAGCACTGTTTTTGACATACTGTACATTGTACAGCCTGTATTACATATCATACTATCTTCCTATTATTTATTTATTCATTTATTATCTAAAATTCAAAAATTTCACAGATCCAAAAGTCTGTAGATACCTAAGCTTTCAGATTTTAGGTATTCAACTATTTGTATGGATAAAATTCTTGTAGACATTTTGTTTTTGTTTCATCATTTGAACACTTTTCTATCTGTATACTGTTGTTAACTAAATAGTTGTATGTAAAGGCTTTTCTCCCACCCTGTATACATATATATACAGAAAATTAATTTCAGGTTCCTGTAAATGGTCTCTGGTGCACTAAATATTAGGAATTTAGGGTAGAAGTCAATGGTTATTCAATCAACTGAGATGGAAAATTCATTTTTATTCAGAGCATAGGCTAGAAACACACAGTATTAGGACAAAGTAGTGTATTTTGCAACTTGTAATAATTAATATTATCCTTTTCCATCTTATAATTATAATAGACTATTATAATAAGTGATTTCTTGAGAACTTTATTTAAAATATGAATTTCCAATTCAATGTGTAAGCACATGCTTTTTTGCTTACGTCTATCTACACTCCTGTGAAGGATTCAAAGGTTCTTCATGATTGTTATCAAATCTAATTTGTATACTTGTAGTCCTTGGTCCTCATAATCATACCGTCGAGCTTTGTTATCGATTTTAGGCACCATGAATCTCCTGACACTACCATCTCTCACAACACTTAAGTCAGGCTGTAACTCTGGGACTTCAATATCCTCATCTGAATCAATTATCAGGTAACCACCTTCGATGTCATTGTCTATCACTGTTTCAACTGATTCATAACTTCTAACCAAAAGTACCTTGTTAACCTTGTTGTGGGTCTGAATCAGCAAGCATGGCAATTATACATTCTCAGGGTAAGCATAGTATGCATTTTGGTAGAGAGTTTTTAGGGCTATCTCCCTGGCTTCCTTGAGAGGAAATTTCAGCATCCTTTGGAGCATATTATAAAAGTTCTTAGCACTATTTGTGCATTGATACTCCTTGATCTGGAACCAACTTGGAAAATAGACCAAGATACAAAACTTTGCGTGACCAGAACTTTGGAAGGCTTCCTTTGAGATGTATAAAATCTGAGGATTCTACATGCCAGAGTCAACCACCTTGAAGGACAGATCAGTCCAACTTCAAGGAGCTCAAGATCAGGATCAACACAGCCAAGCATAACAGCCATACAGATTCTGTTAGCATAATACTGATCAGTGCTGAGGTCCTCCAGTACTTTGTTTGGAATAACTGGAAATTTTGAATTCATAATTGGCTTGAATGAAATCACATCCCACTGAGATACACTTCCACCAAGTTCAACCCCTATCTTTCCTGAAAATGAGTCTGGGCTCTTTGTTGTTCCATCCAGAGTAACAAAGACATGATGAAGTGGGAGCTCATTACAGTGTAGTAGGCAAATGCTCCACTGCAAAGGTCTACCAAGCAGTTCTTCCAGGCATTTGACAGCTCCACCATTTGAACCAGTCATTGTATTAGTCCCATCAGATCTTATCATGGCAAGTTTGGTTTGTAATTCAGTGTCTTTGAGGGCATTGTATATCTCTGTTGCAATAGTTGGCCCCTTGCCATTACTTGGAGTCACATGTGAGAGGTAGAAATCACCTGAAATAGTATTCAGAAATTAGAGAATTTTTTAGATATTTCAGGGTTTATATCTATTTTCCAATTTCTATATCCAAAACATCTTAAAAATATTTTCAGTAATATCCGTTACAAAATGCAAACTAAAGATCAAAATTTTAAATCTTACCAGGTTCTCCTACAATTACATAGTGCTCTTCTAGCTCAGTTCTCCTGTAATATTAGCCATTCACTTCAACTGTCACCATTGTTGCATCTTTGCAACCATCCACATAAATAGCATCCACCAATTCAAACAATTTACCCTACTCTTTTCTTAGGCTTTACAATATTTTTCACGGTTCTAGGAAATTTCGCCGCAAACATTTTCGGCGTAGGAAAATTTGCCGTAAGGACATTTCGCCGTAAAATTTTTTAAAAATAATCAATGGATGATTATTTAAGAAATTTATTTAACCAAACTATCACGACTTAACCTAACCAATCATCAATGCCGTACAGTGAGTTTCAAAGTAAGATAAGGAATTTATTTAAGAAATTTATTTAACCAAACTATCACGACTTAACCTAACCATTCGTCAATGCCGTACAGTATAAAGAATTTTAATTGTGGTAGACTGCTCGAGGTAAACCGCACACTTAACCAGCACCGGCTATTATAAGGGTTGTTAAACTTTTTTTTTTAATTTTAATTTATTTTATTTACGGCGAAATGTCCTTACGGCGAATTTGTCTTACGGCGAAAATGTTTACGGCAAATTTTCCGGTCACGATTTTTCACATTCTCTTCTCAGCTTGTTCCTGCAAAGTTCATAGTGCAAATTTACTCAATTTTAAAGACTCTTATTTAAGCAAGCTCCATAGGTTTTGACTAACAGTATTTAAATTTCAACACTTGTTTGAAATGTATGCCTTTTTGTGAAATACTTAATTTGAATCAGATACTAATGTACAAGATAATTGGACTGTTACCTGTCAATTACATTCATCTTATCAGTAGTAGTGATAATTCCATAATCCTCTAAAACTGCTGATGCAACTGCTGCTCCAGCTCTGTCACTTACTTCAGCAGTGTCCAAGATTTGAACTCTAATATTAGCAACAAGCCAACATTACATGGATTATAAATCATTTTCTCAAAGGTATTGTCAATAGAGCAACAAGTATGTTCAAAGCATACTCATATTTTAAACTATACAGTATACCTGTCACACTGCAGAGCAAGGTTTGGTAGACTCTTCCTATTTTGTTCTGTCCTGGATTCCTGTTCATTGACACCAGCTGTTTCATCATGTGATTCCAGGCTGCCCTGACTTGAGAGACTGTCATGTATTGCTGCTGATCTTCATGGAACAACTTGAAAAACTCTTCTGAGCTCTTCCCTGGGGATAATAAAATACAATATGATTATGGTACAAGGTAGTTTACCAAAGACGCAAAAATAAAATTTAATAATTTATAGCACAATCATTTCAAGAAACCCAGATTTTCAGTGGCCATTAATCAAAAGTTTTTTAATTTATATAGATCAAACTCACTGATTCTTTTATTTTGCTTGCTCCTGCTGTACTCCTCTACTTTTGTATCTGATGTCTGCCAATGTAAGGCATTCCTTAAAACCAACACATTGTCCTATTCTAGCTGTTTTCTGGTCCTCATAGCATAGTTTTATTCTGTCATTTTGAGTTGATACAAATGTTCCAAATCTCTTCTCCAATTTGAATCCTCACAGATGTCAAACAATTGGAAGTTTTTTCAATGAAAAGAAGAGATCACTCCAGAACTTGTCACCACATTTCTTTTTTTGATATCTATCAAACCTACAAAATTACCAAAACTTTAATGTTGTGAATGCAAATTTCAATTATAAACCCGAAGTTAAGTTCTTGTCAAAACAGAATTTATTACCAAGTATTCTTATGATTTGAAAATCAGTGAATCACATGATTATGTTAATAAAATTACTGTCACAAACAAATAAATGTAACTATAAAAGTATGACATATTTTAAATCTTTTTGTAAGGCACTGAAAAACTTGAGTCTTGCCTCAAAAATTCTTTGACTAGATCAGCTGCATGTCTGGTTGTCGAGGAAGCTTTCTGTTGGGGAATGAGTCTGCTTGAAAATCTGTGACCTCCATCAAGAATTTTAACTGTCACTGCGTCTTAACATCCTACTATGCAGTTTTTTGGCAATAAAGTTATCAAAATACATGTACTTATCAATTCTATAAATTCAACCTGAAAAGAAAAATATAAAATATAATTTCAAATAAAAAACAAAATATTTGGAGAAAAGGGCAGAAAAATTGCATTTTTTAAGCAAAAATGACAAAATATAGACTTTTTGATGTATTATTGAGCCTGCAGCCCTCTGCAAATGTTTTAATCTGCTTCAGAGGTAAAAAATACATCATAAACAGTTTTTAAATTGTCTTTTTATCATGTCCAGAATCTGAGATAGGTCACTGGGTTCAAAAGTAAGACACATTACATTTGGAAAACATGAAGCCACTGGGGCCTATAGAGGTTATCCAAATCATGAGCTATAAAAAAAATCTATAAGCTCTCTCTTTTATTTATCAAAGTACAAATTTTTCTTAAAATTAACTAAATTTACTACATCATATGGCAAGTCATTCCAAAAATCTATTATTTTATGAATGAAAAAATATTTTTGTAGATGAAGTTCTACAAGTCTGTTTTCTAATTTTCTTATTATGCCCATGAATTATCCTATCAGCCTCAAATGAGAAAAAGTTACATATATCTGAACTGTCCAAACCTGAAAACATTTTGAACATTGCCAATTGCCTGCCAATGAATTATAGTCTCATGTTCTGGAAGGTGACCCCCCCCAAATTATGCTCTGGACCCACCCGTGTGATATACAAAAACATTTTTGGAAGCTATTAATATATTTTTGAGTATTTATAGAGGAAATTTTATTAAAGATTAAATGTGTGATTGAATGAGTGAGTCAGTTATTATGTAAAAGAGAATGGATTGAGAGATGAAGGTAAAAGGAAAGATGCAAAAACGCAAATGACAGTAATTGATAGGGTGGGAGGAGGTAATAATCGGGGAGCAGGGGGTAGGGGGCAAAAGAGAAGGATCATGTATTAGTATGAGGTGAAGGAAAAATGAAAATAAGAATGAAGCTAAATTGAAAGAAAATAAGGAGGCAGAAGGAGGGAACAGAGACAGCAAGAGAGAGGAAGTGGGGATAGTAGAGGGGAAGGAGAGGAGGAAGGGAGTGAGAGTTGGGGAGAGAAAGGACTGTTTCTGCCACATCTCAGAGAGGGTGGAGTGGAACTATTGCAGGAAACTGTACATCTGAATTGTCCAAACCTGAAAACATTTTGAACATCTGTATCATATCTCCCCTCATACAACGTCTCTCAAAACTAAATATACCTAGTTCCTTTAATCTATCCCTGTATTTAAGTCTTTGGATCACCTGAATATCCGTCACCCCAGCCTTTTTTAGTTAGCTTTATAAGTCTAACTAATGAAAATATCACGACCTAACCTACCCAATTGCCAAGGGCGTACAGTTGACCTAATGATTGGTTAGGTTAGGTCATGATATTTTAATTAGTTAGCCTTATAAAGCTAACTAAAAAAAGGCTGGGGTGACGGATCTTCAGGTGATCCCAGTCGTCTTAGTGAGGGATAAGCTTGATTGTCATATGTTGCACACCTTTAAGCATATCAATATCATGTCTAAGGTGAGAGGGACAGTAGTCCAAGTGAGTCCTAATAAGAATTATGTAATTTACAGGTGACTTCCTTACTCTTTTAAGTTGTAACTAACATTCCTCTTAATAATACCTAACATTTTGGATCAAATGTAGAATTTGGACCCCAGCCTTTTTTAGTTAGCTTTATAAGGCTAACTAACGAAAATATCACGACCTAACCTAACCAATCGTTAGGTTAACTGTACGCCCTTGATGATTGGTTAGGTTAGGTCATGAGATTTTTGTTAGTTAGCCTTATAAAGCTAACTAAAAAAGGCTGGGGCCCAAATTCTACATTTGATCCAACATTTTATTTGCTTTATTTCTAGCCTCCAAGCCAGTGGTTATCAACCTGTTTTGTATGGTTACCCAAAAACAATTCTAACCCAGCCCCATTATCAAATCATTAGATATTATTTTTGGTTAATATGTTTTAAATGACATGGGCTGGACCTGTAAATCAAAATAACTTTTTATGAGGTAGTTTTAGTAACTTTATTCAAATTTTTCACTCATTTTTTGTGCAAACTATTGTAGAAAATAATAATAATAATATAAATATATTTTATATATTTAGTGTATTTGTAGTCGGGGGTGATATGACACCATGTTACTCTGACTTAATTAGTTTGTTGGTTTCTGTTTTGGCTATTTTCTTTTTTTCTAATTGGATTCAGTTTGGTGGTGTTTGATTGAATTATGATGTGCTGTTCGTGTGGTTTCGACTTTGAGAACTTGATTCGTCATGTGCCCTAGATGAAGACAAAGCATTGGATGTTTTTATTAATTACAGCGTTATTCTCTCATCCTTAACTTGCCCAAAATGTGACAGAGTGCCTAATACGAAAAGATCAGAAGATATTTAGGTGAAATAACCAATATTAACCTATTAGGTCAACTGTATGCCCTTGATGATTGGTTAGGTTAAGTCGTGATATTTTTGTCAGTTTAAACAAAAATGACGAGAGCAAACTTTTCTGGTTAATTTTGAGTGAACATGTTAGGTTATGCTTTATTGTATAAAATACATTTTTCAAGTGTATTTTGGTGTGCTTTGTTTGAATGAGACTTTCATTTCTTGTGCAAATGAACAGAAATACAGTTGTCATTGCATGGCCCAAACACATATTTCTATTCATTTGCAAAAGAAATGACGGTCATATTTAAACAGAGCACACCAAAATACACTTGAAAAATATATTTTTATTTCAACTTCAGGCCATCTCATTTGTGACATAATTACTTTGTTTTATAACTTCCACGTATACGAGAAGGGACCTCAGTAAGAGATGTATGAAAACTAGATGCGAGGGTAAGAAATGAAAAAAGTGCTGTAATCTGGCATGCTAGAGACTATAACCATGTAATAGATTTCAATAATTGCACCTTTGTTTTCAAATCTAATAATTATGTTAAGCGTAGAATTGTTGAATCTAGTCTTATAGGCTCTATACAAAATTTTAATCTATCCGATGGTCAACTCTCTTTTAACAGAATTATATGTAATAAAATTAAGAATTTTGTAACATTATCCTCCAAAAATCTGTAGGCAACACGAGTACATCCATCAGGTCAAAGTTGGGTCGGAGGGGTCACTTAAGACTTAACTATCTTCTGATAAGAGGATGGGAAGGTTCAAACAAACAAAATATCTTTATTGGGATCATTCACAATCCATAGCCACTTTACCTAACAAACGTGGAGAATATGGAGGATGTGGAAGTTTTTCCCACCCAAGCTCCTCAATTTTTGCAGAAGTGATCCGAGGACAAACAAAAACTCAACTGAAACTTTACATGTTCATCGAAAAAGAGGGGGCGAACTTTTTGATTACATCTTTTTCATCCTTTTTCATCCGGTAGTTAAAAGAACACTTTCCACAAGTACAATCTTACATATTATACACTGAAGTTAATACAAAAATAGGGCCAACATAGCTACTTAACCTAGCATACTGGCATAGTTTGATTAATTATCTGGCAATTTTATGTATATTGTTATTACACGAGACATCATTAACTGAAAAAGATCATTTGTACATGTAGGAGAAAATAATTGTGGCTTAATGAAGAAATCAGAAATTATGAAAGTAAAAGTTTAATAAAAATGCTGATGAATTATGGGAAACTGAGTTCAGATATGATTTTTGTCAGCTAATCCCTGATAATTAACTTCCAGGTGTATATATAAACCTTGTTCTCTGTTTATGCAGTCATTACCAATTGACAAGGGCTTGCGAAGAGCCAAAACTATATTGGTGTTAACTTGTTTAGAAATAAAAATTTACGTCTTCCTAAAGAGTGGGTTCCTTCTTCATACTTCGTCGCGACTGCGTTTTTATATATATATATATATATATATATATATATATATTTTTTTTTAATTCGGGAAGAACCGATTCGCCTCTATTTAAAAAGGCATATATCGGCAGAAAAACAAAAAAAAGTGAGAGGAAAGACAGAGGAAAAAGAAAGGGTGGAGGGGACAGTTGAAGTGGAAAAAGACCAGGGACTGCAGGGTCGAGCCCCATCATCCTTGGGTGCTAGGGCTGGGAGGGTGCACGTGAAGCCTCCAGGAACAAGCACGTACAAACGAGCACTCAAAAGCACGAGCTTAGAACCCCCTTGCAGGGATATATACTGTATATTGTTTTACATAATTCTCAAATTTAGGTGTTCTACCTATTTATGGTTGAAAAAAATTACATTGACTGCAAGTGGGAGAGGGAATCATCTTGCGTTGCCACTATGGAAAACTGATACATGTGGGTAGCTGGGAGGTAACGAAAGTAGTCCACTGAGTAGGTAGGTAGTATAATCTAACAATTTCCTACTCAGCCCTATCTCTAAAACTAATTCCTACTCAGCCCTAACTCTAAAACTAATTCCTACTCAGCCCTAACTCTAAAACTAATTCCTACTCAGCCCTAACTCTAAAACTAATTCCTACTCAGCCCTAACTCTAAAACTAATTCCTACTCAGCCCTAACTCTAAAACTAATTCCTACTCAGCCCTAACTCTAAAACTAATTCCTACTCAGCCCTAACTCTAAAACTAATTCCTACTCAGCCCTAACTCTAAAACTAATTCCTACTCAGCCCTAACTCTAAAACTAATTCCTACTCAGCCCTAACTCTAAAACTAATTCCTACTCAGCCCTAACTCTAAAACTAATTCCTACTCAGCCCTAACTCTAAAACTAATTCCTACTCAGCCCTAACTCTAATAAAATTCACTATTCAGCCCTAACTGGGGAGTAACTAGACTAAATTTAAACCAAACCTAACCTAACCTACTTCACGTGATTTGGCCTAATTCGGTTTTGCTCTAGCATGTCGGTGATTGGCCATATAAGCCCCTACGAAGACTCTGGGGAGAACTTCGAACCTTATGCCACTAGGGTGAGGTTTTTCGAGGCAAATTCCATTCCGGATGCTAAGAAAGTACCTACCTTTTTAACTGTAATAGGCCCTAAAACGTTTGGTTTAGTTATGGACCTAGTTTCTCCTAAAGCACCGGAAACATGCACCTATAACGAATTGGTACAGGCCCTAACCGATCACTACGAACCCCGAGTAGTTCTCATCTATGAACGTTTCAAATTTTATTCGAGGCATCAGACGGGAAATGAAAGCATTGCAGAGTTTGTTGCAGGAATAAAAAGCCATAGCCGTACGTGTAAATTTGGGGACAAATTAGATGAAATGCTAAGAGATAGGTTTGTAATGGGTCTCAAAGAGGAGTCTACCCAGAGAGCCCTATTAGCCATACAGGACCTAACTTTTAGTCAGGCTGTAGAAATAGCTATGGCTAGAGAAGCAGCTGCTAAAGATGTTAGAGCTTTTGGAAATCACAGTAGTAAAGCCCAACACGTAAATAGCTTTAAATCTTCTAGGCCTGACAGACCTAATGAGCCTACTAGACAGGCAAATAAAAGGTATGAGACGAATACGACTAAGCCTACTAATTCTACTAAGCCTTCCGAGCCATGTACAAAGGATTGCCCTTTTAAAGAAGCAGTTTGCCGAAACTGTAGTAAAATAGGCCACATAGCTAAAGTGTTTTTCAAAGAAAACGAAGGGTGAAAATTCTAATTTTAACATTTCTAGTGTAAATCCTCAAAAGGGAAATACTTCGAACATTGGAGTGGAGTACCTATTTTATGAGCAGCAAAGTGGGAAAAATACAGGCCCATATATTGTAGAGGTAGGCCTAAATGGAATCACAGTTCCTCTAGAATTAGATACAGGTGCTGCCCGGACGGTCATGTCCAAGGCAGTTTTTGATAAGATTTTCAAAAACACACCTAAACTACATGCATCTAAAACGATTTTGAAGAAGTATGGGGACATACAAATACCTATTTGTGGAGAAGCATACGTCACAGTTACACTCAACCAGAAAACTTTGTCTCATCCCTTAACCCTTTTAGTGGTGGATGAGCAAGGGCCTACTCTACTAGGCCGTGATTGGATTGATGCTTTGAAAATGCCGATTGACAAAATCTTGCCAAGGGGTCAGGCAGATGTGCATACACTCTCATATCCATCTGACATAGACTCATTGTTAAAGGAGTTTTCTTCTGTTTTTGGGCCTGAAGTAGGCAACCTAAAAGGCCATCAGGTCTGCATAGAAGTAGATCCTAATGTAACTCCGAAATTTTGTAAGGCTCGTTCAATTGCGCATGCACTGCGGGAGAAGGTAGATTTAGAAATTGACAGGCTGCTGAAAGATAAAATTATCGAACCAGTCACACGCTAAGTGGGCTGCCCCAGTAGTTCCTGTACTAAAACCGGACAAGTCTGTGCGGTTATGTGGGATTACCGTTTAACAGCGAATAGAGCCGTCCTTCTAGATTGCTATCCTATACCCAAGCCTGATGAATTATTTAGCTCTCTTGCTGGGGGTAAATATTTCACAAACTCGATATGTCCCAAGTCTATGCTCAACTAAGTTTAGATGAAAACTCTAAAGAATTAACTATCATAAATACGCACCGAGGCCTATATAAGTACAATAGGCTATGCTATGGAATAGCATCGGCTCCGGGTATTTTTCAGAGGACAATGGACCAAGTTCTAGTCACATTCCAGGGGTACTTTGCTTTCTAGATGATGTCCTCATTTCAGGTTCGTCTAAAAAAGAACACCTAACTAGATTAACCACGGTTCTAAAAAGACTCCGGGATGCCGGACTTAAGCTAAAGAGAGAAAAGTGTTCATGGGTCACTAACGAGGTTTCATATTTAGGGTTCCGCATAGATGCCTCAGGCATTCATCCAACGATGGATAAACTAGAAGCAATAAAAAAATGCACCACCTCCACAAAACATCACACAGTTACAAGCTTATTTAGGTCTCCTAAACTTTTATTGGAAATTTTTGCCTAATGCATCGACTTTCCTTGAACCCCTAAATAAGCTATTACGATCTGGGGAACAGTGGAGATGGGAGAAAACTCAAAAGGAAGCATTTGAGGCTTCCAAGGACGTACTACTAAAGTCCACTCTCCTAGTGCATTATGATCCTAAACTTCCTCTCGTAGTTTCAGCAGACAGCAGTTCTTATGGAATTGGGGCAGTGTTATCTCACCACATTGATGGTGTAGATAGGCCTATCTGTTTTGCTTCTAGAACACTAACTGAGACTGAAAAACGATATGCACAAGTGGAACGTGAAGCATTAGCCTTAGTATTTGCAGTAAAAAAATTCATTTCTATCTATGGGGTCATGAATTTAAACTAATTACTGACCATAAGCCTCTTTTAGGTTTATTTTCACCTAATAAAAATATTCCAGTTATGGCCTCAGGTAGGATTCAACGATGGGCACTGATTCTACAAGCCTATAAATTTGACTTAGTACATCGGTCAGGTAAACTTCTAGGTACGGCTGATGCGCTAAGTAGGTTGCCCTTAGAAAATCCAAATGATTGTGTACCTATACCTACAGAATGGGTTCACTTGGTGGAGTTTTTGGAATCCACTCCAGTATCTGCGGTACAAATAGAGCAGTGGACAAAATCAGACCCTATTCTGTCTAGGGTCATCCATTTCTGCTCAGTTGGTTGGCCTACTAAGGTTGAGAGTGAATTACAGCCTTTTTATCAACGTCAGTCTGGCCTCTCCATTCAAAATGGCTGTCTCTTATGGGGCCACAGAGTGATTATTCCAAATAAAGGCAGGTCGAATTTAGTGAAGGAACTTCACGCTGAACACATGGGCGCAACAAAAATGAAAGAGCTGGCGAGAGCTTATTTCTGGTGGCCTGGTTTAGATGGAGAACTCGAATCATTGGTTCGTTCCTGTCAAAGCTGCCTAGAGAACAGAGATCTCCCAAGGAAAAGTCCACTTCATCCTTGGGAATGGTCTACTATACCGTGGCATAGGATCCATGTTGACTATGCAGGTCCTATAAATAATATTTATTTCCTAGTCATTGTGGACGCCTACTCTAAGTGGGTGGAAATTCTTCCAACCACTTCCACGACTTCGGGTGTTACTATTCGTTTACTCCGTTCGGTTTTCGCTCGATGGGGTTTACCCGTAGTCCTGGTTTCCGACAATGTACTTGTTTTACCAGTGAGGAATTTCGTTCTTCGTCCACCTAAATGGCATTAGCCATGTCCTGTCTAGTGTTTTCCACCCGTCTACTAACGGTCTCGCGGAAAACATGGTCCGTACTTTCAAGTCGGCCTTGCGTCATTCTCGTGGGGAGGAAATGCAAGTGGTGTGGATAAATTTTTGTTTAAATATCGAATAACACCTCACACCACGACGGGGGTGTCTCCCTCTAAACTTATGATTGGCCGGGGAATTCGTTCAGTTTTCGATTTGTTACGTCCAAACGAAACGTTACAACGAGTTTTACGCCATCAGGAAAAACAGAAGCTGTACCATGACACTAAAAGAGGGAGTTATAGAGGCGCAACCAAATGATCCAGTTATGATTCGCAACTATGGGGCTGGACCAAAATGGGTTCCTGCAACTGTGCAGGAGAGAACGGGCCCTGTTTCCTTCAAGTGCCAACTAGAAGATGGTCGTTCTATTAAACGCCATCAGGACCAGATATGGGAACGTGAATTGCAGAAGGACCAGAGTCTTCCGGAAGAGAGAACTGATCCTCCGGAAAATGGTTCAATTCGCCCGCCTATACAGGTTGCACCTAATCCTACTACTACAACCCCGCTCCGCAGGTCGTCTAGGGTCCCTCATCCCCCTGACAGACTAAACTTGTAGGGGGGAGTGAGGTGACGTGTATGTATATACATGTATATAGTCTAAAAGTCACTAAAGGGAAAATATCACTAAATCTAAGCTGAATGGCAAGAGCAAGTCATAAACGAACCAACGCGGCTGTTCGTATTGTGTAGGGCTAGCCTAAAGATGTTTATTCCTATCTGACCTAATCATTGGTGCTGAGTATAATTAGGTGATGTTTCTAAGGTGACAAATGGGTTAGAAAGTTGTCCGTACTTAAGTATAGTTAGGGGTAATGTCTATAGCTTCTAAGTTGGTAATGTAAGAGAGAGTTAGGTAGGCCGTTTGTGGGACACAGAAATCTAATGGTAGGCTTTCAAAGGAATATCTAATTCAACGCACCGGTAAGTGCTTTTGATTGTTTGCTAGAATCTAAGTAACCTAACTGGCAGTGGCGGATTTAGGGGGGGGGCCGAGTAGGCCATGGCCTACGGCCCCGCGCCTGTGAGGGCCCCGCGCCCTCACATATAATTATAATGTTGGATTCCACTATAAATAATACAATTGATTAATGATTAGTGATAATTATGGTATCACTCTCTTTGCTGGCGGGAGTTTAGTTCTATTCAGGCCGCTGTGGAGTGCACATGTGAGTGTGTTTAGTGGTAAGTAATGGTAAAAGTCGTATCTCGAAAAAGTCGCCAGTCAATAAATGGGGATGGGGGAGTTTTAGTCAGCTTTATAATAACATAAATAAGTTGAAAAATGTTAAATAATGTAATGAATTTTTTTATATGAAACGTACTTAGGCTAGGTTAGGTCAGTTTAGCTTAGATTTCATAATAAATACATTTTATACATATTTAAGGAAAAAGTCGCCACCGGTGGGGGCTGGCGACTTTTCCCATAAAGCGACTTTTTCACCCGAACAACTGTTTAGTGTCTGTATTTAATTAATTAATTAAACTGTATTAATTAATACTAAACCGAGGGTCAAGTGTAAATAGTTTGTTTTTTATGTTTTTATGTTTCAGGATAAGGCAGTAAGGCTGCACTGAGGCACAATGGAGAAATCAACAAGTCGTGATCGTAATGAAGGGAGGAAGTATAAAGCTGGCTCTGTTAACAAGAAAAGGCAGACGTAAACCAAAGAGTAAAAAAACTACCAAAAATAACTCAATGGTTGACATATCCAACAGTATCTGAATCTGCAAAATCACAAACTCAAACTGAATCCGGTCAAACTGAATCTGAATCAGTAGAGACACCAATTACGCCTGAAACAACTGGAGAAGCCACAACTAGTACTGAACCTAGTGTAGTTAGCGCAATTGAACCTGAACACAGTGACAGTGAGGAGACACAAGAGGAAGTGAAAGTTATGAATACCGGTACTGAACAAGGATTTGAAACGGATCTTGGATTATGGCCTAAAATAATTACTGAAAATGTGTGTGACTATTGGTTGAAAAAGGGAAGCGCAGAATGTCGACACTGTGATGGTGACTTCAAAGAGTCAGCTGTGAAAGAGCTAAACAGAACCCGTCATTGTACAAAGACATTATTCACTCGAACTCATTCATTATCTGGCCAAGAAATTAATCTTAAATGGCTCTGTTACTCTAAAACAACTGGTAAAGTGTATTGTTTTGCTTGCAAGCTTATGTCAAAGGTGGAAAGCTCATTCACAACTGGCTTCAATGGTTGGAAGAACGCTAGGTATGTCATAGAATCTCACAGTAGGTCAGATCAGCACAGGAAAAGTATGGTCGAAATGATATATCGAAAGACTGCGGGTGCCCGTATTGACTCTAATCTAGTACAACAATATGAAAGTGAATGCGAGTACTGGCAAGCAGTATTGAGGAGGTGTGTAGATGTTTTAAAGCTACTTTGCGAACGCGGGCTAGCCATTCGAGGTAAAGATGAAGTAATTGGATCAGTACACAATGGAAACTATCTTGGGATTCTAGAGCTGCTGAGCACATACGACAGTTTCTTGGCAGCACATATCAAGAAACACGCAAACAAAGGTAGTGGTCATACTTCCTACTTGTCCCATGTCATTTCTGAGGAAGTCATTGGAATAATGGCAGAAAAGGTTATGTCCTCAATAACAGATGAAATAAAAACAGCAAAGTACTTCTCAATTTCTGTTGACTCCACACCTGATATTTCACACATGGATCAACTTACTTTTACAATCCGCTATGTACTACCTACTACAGGTCCAGTTGAAAGGTTTTTGCAGTTTATTCCCATGCTAAGCCACACTGGCAGAGATATTGCTACAACTGTTCTTGATTTTCTTAAAGAGAAGAACATTCCAGTTATCGACTGCCGAGGACAGTCCTATGACAATGCCAGCAACATGTCTGGTAAATATCTGGGGACCCAACAGATAATCAAGAATGAGTGTAGTGAAGCTGAGTACATACCATGTATGGCTCATTCCTTAAACTTGGTGGCTAAGTGTGCTGCAGAAAGCTGTCCTGCTGCAGTGTCATTGTTTGCTCTGGTACAAAATATGTACTCCTTTCTTGTTGCATCTACTTATCGTTGGAGGAGACACCGTGAGGTACTAGAGACTAATAAAGATAAGAAGTTGAAAGTTGATAAAATACTTTCAGACACTCGTTGGTCAGCACGAGCAGATGCTGTAGCTGCTCTCAGTAGAGCACACAAAGAAAACATCATTGTTCTGGAAGAGTTATTCTCAGATCAGAATCAGCCAGCTGAAACAAGAGCTGAAGCAAGTGGTCTTCTCAAAGGTTTGAAAAAACTTGAAACAGTGATTCTTCTTGAAGTTTGGGATACAGTATTGGAAAGGTTTCAGAGTAGCAGTATCCAGCTGCAAAAATCTGGGCTCTCCCTCAACACAGCTGTCACACTGCTAGAGTCTCTTTTACAATTTGCTAAAGACCTGAGATCCCAGTTCGATGACTTTGAAGCAAAAGCTATGGCTAAGTGTGATCCCTGTGATGTGACGAGTAATGATGCATACTACGCCGACACGCAGCGTATTAGGAAGCGCAAGCGTCACCACGATGAACTAGACTCCGCGGAGGATGTTATGCTGACAGGGAGAGACAAGTTTAGAGTGACTGCATTCTTGCCCATCATTACAAGCTCTGTGCTGCCCTACAACAACGCATTGCTGCTTACAGCGACCTTCGAGAGAAATTTGGGTTTTTATCAGAAATCTCAAACAAAACGAACACTGAGCTTAAAGCATCTGCTGAAAAGCTTGTGTCTTCATATCCTAAGGACTTGGAGACTGGATTGGAGTCGGAGCTTTTGCAGTTTGCGTTTGCACACCTTATGAAATCCATTCCAAGAGATTCACCTGAAAGTGCTCCTTCATCAGGTGGTGCAAAGGCTGCAAAAAGTCCTGAACTAGAAATGTATGAGATAATTCACAGACATGACATGGTAGAAACATTTGCTAATGTTGAAATTGTATTACGACTCTATCTCTGCATGTTTGTCACAAACTGCACTGGGGAGCGATCATTCTCCAAGATGAAACTAGTCAAGAATTATCTAAGAAACACCATGGGGCAGGACCGTTTGTCTTCACTCACCCTGTTGAGCATTGAGCATGAGAAATTAAGGGTGCTTGATTTTACTGATGTTATCAAACAGTTTGCAAGTAAGAAGGCTAGAAAAAAATCTTTTTTGACTGAGAAATAGTTAAGTGTACCGTACAAATTGCCTGCAATAAACAAAACCCACTCATTGCATCATTTGCATGTCAGTCAAGTGGTATTCTCTTTAGTTAATGGTGTATTATTATAGTTATTTTTTGTTAATGGTGTATTATTATAGTTATTTTTTGTTAATGGTGTATTATTATAGTTATTTTTTGTTAATGGTGTATTATTATAGTTATTTTTTATTGTTAAGCTTCAAAAAAACAAATGTGTAATGTTCAACTATGAAATGGTCATTTGGCTAATTAATTATCAATAAATTGAATATTGTTTAAAAAGTAAATTTATTTTAACGCTTCGCTCGCCCATTGATTTGAGGGCCCCGTAAGGTCACCACTGGGGGATGGGGGTGTAAATCTTCATTTCAGTTAATTAAGCTAGCTTTGCGTAGTTTGGGGCCCCGCACTCCAACCGGCCTAGGGCCCCGCGCACCTTAAATCCGCCACTGCTAACTGGGGTGTCTACCCCACGCTATCACAAAACTCAACAACCCCTGACAGCAGACATGTTCAAAACAGATTTCCACCTAATTACCAAAGGGTGGCAATTCATAGGAGTGATCTGTGTAACTTGTTTGGATAAGTCTACTTCAAAGTGAAGCACTGGAACCTTACAGATCAAGCATGAGGTCAAGAATGGATGAAGCAATTGAACCTTTCTTCTATATTGCCAACTTGATAGATCCTTCTGCATTAGGTATTTTTTTTTATTTACCCTATGCTAGATTAAACATGCACTGTGGTTGTATTTTGCTCAAGATTTTTAGTACAAATAGGTGGTATGTAGTGTACATGTTAAAATATCTAGTAATGTACAATACTTAAATAGGTGTGTATATGGTCTTTAGCTAACTACTATATAGTAGATTTTTTTTATTGAGCTGCTATAATATCTATTTACAAATAAGTAAAAATGAATCAATTATTCCTCCCAGATTGACATTGTTCTCGTATTCATATTCTTGTGTTTATTTATGCAGGAGCAAAACTGAGTGCTGAGCAAGAAGATGAAGCAGAAGAGTGGATAACAACTCGCAAGTCTGAGTTTCTTCCACAGTTCATGGCTTTTAAGATTAAAGATGATGGAAGATTTCCAGCTTCAATGTTTCAACCACAAGTTCTTGCCATGTATAAAGATAGACCTGCAAAATGGTGGCAGCTTATGGAAAATCGCACAGCAAAAAAAAGACACTGCCAGCTGATTTTTGTCAATATTTTAAACATTTGCTTAATTGTCCCCCAAGTTCTGCATCCAATGAGAGAATATTCTCTAATTTTGGTTTGGTCTGGACAAAATTAAGAAACAGGCTAGGTGTAGATAAGGCCACAAAATTAATTAAAATACACAGGTACTTGCGCTTAGCAACTCCACCTCTAGAGGTAGATTCTGATTATATGGTCATGGAGACAATGGAGTAATTATAAAATGTTTGAGCCATACTGTCTTATAGTTTTAGAACAATTTAATAGTTAAATACTGGAATTTTCTATTTGGTTTTGGATCATTTCACACACTATTTTAATTTTGTTTTTCAATGAGTTTCATAACCTACTGTTCAATGCTGCAATACAAATGTAAACTTATTGACTAAACTTTTTAATGTCCTACATAGATTGAATAACCTGTTTAGTTTATAGAGCATTAGTTAGTAATTATTAAATAATATAACAAATGGTATTCTTATTTTAATGAAAAAATAGATAAATATAAAAGAAATGGCAACTTTTAAAAAAAACCACCTGGGTGGGTAAAATAGCGGGTTTTTTCAAGTAGGTTTTTTTAAAAAAAGAGGTGGGGAAAAACGGGTTACCCACTTCTGTGCCAACCCTGATTACTCTGAGGCATGCGACTACAAACTTGTCAGTAAATTGCTACTCCCTAATGACTCATTTACATATGTTAGTGATGCCTGGGGAACTCACTCGTGGCTAGACCACTGTATAACCTTCCATGATGGTTAATATAATCAATAGTATGTCTATACTTTATGATGTATTTGAATCTGATCATATCTGGTCAAATCTTAGTTACTCTGAGGTAGACTACTATACAAGGTAGACTACTATACTATACTATACAAGCCCTTCCTGCAGAAGCTTTGGTTTGTAGGAATACCTCCTGTGATGATTTAAACCATATAGATCTCATAATAAGTATTACGGTGAGCTTGAACATGCCATTAAGGGTGAGAGTGGAAGTAGTTTTAAGAATAAAAAATGGGGAAAAGTAAATGTCAATCCAGGGTGGCCAGAATACTGTACTGATTTGCAAAGGTGGGCACCCGGGCCTCAAAAAGGACCGACGGTCCCGGTCCTTGCCTCAAACTGGACCGACGGTCCAAGTCACGGTCCTTTCTGAAGATAGGACCTAGGAACGACTCGGTCCTCGGTCCTTATATATATATAAGTGAACAATTTGATTAAAATGAAAAATGAAATTAAAGACACCGGAAATCTTTAATTTTATTAACGTAAATTATAATTAATACAATACATAAATGATGAAAAAGAGTTAAGTTAAATGCTTGAGTTTCCCTTCAAGAAGACTAGCATTTCAAAATGGCTGTCACTGAGCCCTGACCTTTTCGGCTTGAGGACGTCCTTCCCCAAAGAGAAGAGCCTCTCCACGGCGGCACTGGATGGGATAGGCGTGTTAAACTTGATGAACAAGTCTTCTTTAGAACTTCAAATAATCACTAAACACACTAAAATCACTAAAACAGACCGTCCGGACCGGACCGTCCGGAATTGCTTAAAAATGGACCGTCGCTCCTCATTTCGGTCTTCACTGAGAAAAGGACAGACTTTCCCGCTCACGGTCCTTAAAAAGGACCGAGTTCCTGGAGTTCGGTCCTTTTGGAACTCGGTCCTGCCTACCTTTGCTGATTTGTATGATGTAGCAAAAAAAGGGTATTCGTGGAATGGCTTGCTATGGGGAAACCTAGGCAGGGGGAACTCTTCCAACTGAAAAATAGAGCTCGTGCTAGGCTCAAGGGTGCTCTTCGATTTATAAGGAAAAATGAAGAGAATCTTCGAAGAGAATCTCTAGCCAGGAGATTAGGCAATAGCAATACTTCCAGTAGGGAATTCGGGAAGGAGGTTAATAAAATTAACAATAGTAATCTTACCTTGACAAATGTAATAGAGGTGTACATGGTGAACAAAACATTGCAGAACTGTGGAAAAATCATTATGAAACCCTATTTAATTGTCTCGGGGGGGGGGGGGGGGGGGTAGACTAAATATATGCCTAAATTTAGAACGCTCTGAGGAACTACTAATTAATGACTCAGAAATCTGGCAGGCTATTCATAAGTTAGATGATGACAAAAGTTGTGGCCTAGATGGCATACAAGCAGAACATTTAAAATGTTGTAGCCCACGTATAATAACTATGCTTGTAGTATGTTTCACAAGCTGTATGATACGTGGGTACTTGCCACAGTCCATTTTGTCAGTTGTATTGTTGCCAGTTGTTAAAAATAAGGGTGCTAGTATCTGTGATAATAATTATAAGCCAATAGCACTTGCTAGTATACTTCCTAAAGTGTTAATGTCATTTATAATAGGATAAGCACTTACATGCAGACGTATGACAATCAATTTGGTTTTAGAGTGAAACATGGTACTGACATGTGTATTTATATGCTAAAGGAAGCCGTCCTAAAGTACAACGTGTCTTAAACAATGTACAGTATATTCCTGTTTTGTGGATGCATCAAAAGCATTTGATAGAGTTAACCATCACAAACTTTTCTCAAGAAACTCTTGTGTCGAAGAGTATCTAAATATATACTTAGGATACTTGCATTCTGGTATACAGAGCAGACATGTTTGTAAGATGGAAAAGCACTGTATCACCAGGTTTTAAGGTGACTAATGGTGTTAGGCAAGGAGGTATATTATCACCCTATCTTTTCTGTATATACGTGGATGACCTTACCAATGAACTAAAAACTGCACGTACTGGCTGTGTCATTGGAAAGGAAAAAATTAATCATTTAATGTATGCTGATAACTTTGTTCTTCTGTCACCCTCTCCCCATGGGCTGAGAGTACTATTAGAGGTATGTGAGCAATATGGTATAGAAAATGACATCAACTATAATGAGGCAAAGAGCTGTATTTTGATTTTTTGGTGTAATCTACTGAAATATGTATCATGTGGATCTTTTGAAATGAATGGTCAGACTATACCTGTCAAAGACACGTGTAAATACTTAGGTCATGTAATTTATTCACGAGCTGCGAGATGAACTTGATATTGAGAGGCAACATAAAAAGCTGTATGTACAAGGTAACATGCTAATAAGGAAATTCGGTCTGTGTTCAGAGTCAGTTAAAATTTATCTGTTTAGAACTTACAGTACTGCATTGTATATGTTGGGGTAAATGTAATAAATTGGAAATTATAAATAATTACGGTAATTATGCATAATTACCAGCATGTTTGGTAAATGTGATAAACCAATCTTTCGTTATAAATTAATGCTCAGTTAGGTCAATTGAATGCCCTGTTAGGTCAATTGAATTGAATGCCAGGTTAGGTCAATTGAATGCCCGGTTAGGTCAACTGTACGCCCTTGACAATTGGTTAGGTCATGGTCATTGGTCATGATATTTTCGTTAAAAACACATTACAGGGCGTCCCAAAAACATGTATACACACTTTAAATAATTATAAAGGCAGTGTTTATTAAAATACATTTCATTTTCAAAATGTAATAGAATCTACAGACATTATTTAATTGTTTTGTCAAAGCCTGTTTTCAAACTGACGTCCGTTCTGGTCCAGGCACTGCTGATAACGCGAAGCAATGGAATCGCAAACATCACGAAACATTTCGTTTGGTATTTGTGTGCATTCTCGTTCAATGGCTGCTCTCAATTCAGCGACTGTTGCAGGTTTTATAGCGTAGACTTTGTCTTTTAAGTATCCCCATAAAAAAAAGTCTAGTGGTGTGAGGTCTGGTGAACGCGGAGGGTATTCTACGAAACCCCTTCGTCCAATCCACATCCACATCGTGCCAAGTACCACTCGCAATACTCCACTCTTCGGTCCGGATCATCATCATCTTCATTAATAGCATGGACTAATCTTGGAATGTAACTTTTCCATTGACAGCGCTTCAAAATGCGTTGGACAGACGATTCTGAAATTCCTACCTCACGACTCGCTTGCCGCACAGATTTTCTTGGACTTTGGTGATACGTTTCCAGTACTCTTTCTTGCTGTGTGGGGCTTGTCGATGTCCGTGGTCTTCCGGAACGCTTCTTGTGGACATTCTGAACAGTTCCATCGGCTTCAAACTTATCTCTAATTCGAGTGATGGTAAGTCGCGTTGGTGGATCTGTTTGAAACTCCCTCCTAAACTGTCTTTGCACTTCAACTGCGTTTTCACACTTCCAGTAGCATTTTAGAATGAATTTCCTTTGTTCAAAGCTTAGTCTGACTGCCATTATTAATTCTAATGGGTTTAACTTGGAAAGAAAGAAACATCAATTGAGCTATCAGCTGTTAAAGTGTGTATACATTTTTTTGGGACGCCCTGTATTACCGGTAATTATGCATAATTACCAATTTATCACATTTACCCCAACATATACAGTACATCCCATCGGTGGTGGAATTAACAAAAACTGCTATGAATAAACTCTCTGTTGCTTATAATAATATTTTTCGTATGCTAGGAAGGGAACCAAAATGGTGCAGTGCCAATTTTATGTTTACTACGCGTAATAGCTACCACGTCCTACCAGCCAAATGTTAATCCGGAAGAATATATATAATTTCATTACTAGGGTCTAAAACAGCTCTAAGGTGTTATTGTACAATGTCCTGTCTTCAGATACTGTGTACCTCTCACCTATATGGCAGTCTTGGTTCAGACAACTGCTGGTTTACAATACCTTATTTTTGTAATGTAGCAAAGATTATATATGCATATTAAGTTGTGTTATCATAACATAGCCACTTGCTATAACACTTATTATAAGTGTTATAAGATATCTCAGGTAATAACAATACACATAAAATTGTCAGATAATTAATCACATAGTATGCCAGTATGTTAGGTTAAGTGGCTATGTTGGCCTTATTTTTATATTATTTTTGTATTAAGTTCAATGTATACGTAAGATTGTACTTGTATGTTAGGTTGAGTGGCTATCGATTGTGAATGATCTGCAATAAAGATGTTTGTTTTGTATTAGGTCATCCCATAAGTAATGCGGCATTTAAAAAAATTTTTTTTTCATTTTTATCATTATTTTACGGATAGAAATCAAACAACTCTTTGAAGTTATTTATATTTAAATAAATATTTATTTAAATAAAATAACTTCAAAGAGTTGTTTGATTTCTATCCGTAAAATAATGATAAAAATGGAAAAAAAAAAAAATTTAAAAATGCCGCATTACTTATGGGATGACTTAGAACTATCGTTATCCTCTAAATTTCGTTTTCTTTGATTTTACATTTAACATAAGGCATACTATTATAAATATGTTTTAGGTGTCTTATTACACAAACGGAAAACAACCAAACAAACAAACACTTTATTTCAGACTCAACAGGTACAAACATTATACAAGAGCTCCATAGAAGATTAAGAGATAGTTGTCTGGAACACTGACTAAGTAGACCAGTGAATCACTGTGCATAATGAACATACAATTGCCTACGCCAATGCTTCCAGATTTCAGATTTATAAAATATATCGGAGACCAGTCCACTAATCATGGCTTCTATTATCTTATTTACTGACTCACCAAGCCTAGTGATAAATCTAAATACAAAATTGCGAATGACACTGGCACAGTTAGGCACCTTATTGACTACAAACAGCATACTGACACTAGAAGGAGCACCATTTACAAATCTTGGAGTCCTTAATAAACTCCTAAAAATATTATTATATGCAACATAATTATAATTTCCTCAAATTATACATCCTGTAGTTCCACCACAAATGAGCTGTATATATTGGAGTACAAAAGTTTTGAACAAAATCAACTTAACATCTAATGAACACACCTGAAATTTTCTAACCAAAGTATTTCCCTGAGCATATAATTGTCTACATTGCCTGGGTTACTTCTGACAGCACCCTACCATTCAATTGAAATTCAGGAAATTTTACGTACTTGTAGGCTGAGTGAGTAATAATGAGAACCTGTAAACAAGGCTTTATTTAACTCGTAACATAACATACATTTCAAACAAAACACCATACTTAATTAATAAGCACAAACAATTAGCATATACATTAAAGAAAGACATTAGTAAATACATTGACAGGAGGTTAATATGATATGAATATTTATGTTATAGTAGTAACTCGAAGGAGGAAGGTGACATTATCACGACACAGGCCTTGGTTCTCATAATCATAACATGACTTTTATCAGGATTATATTTTATGTCGTTATCCTTCCCATACCTTTCACACACCTTCAAAAGTGTGCTGAGTGTGCTGAGCCCTTTTACCGATGGAGAAATAAGAACTAGATCATCTGCATACATCAGATGATTAACGATCATTGTACCAATATAGCAGCCTATTCTACAGGTGTTCAGCACAACAGATAGATTATCCACATAAACATGAATAAGTAGGGTGATAGTATCCCTCCCTGCTTGACACCATTGGTCACAGAGAATGGCTCTGAATTAACACCATCCAAGCTTAGTCATTGTCTGGTGATTATACCAGAATATTAATATACGGACCAAGTAACCATGTACATTACGATTTAAAAGTTTCATGAATAATTTGTCATGATTAACACGATCAAATGCTTTAGAGGCATCCAGGAAACACAAAAATACATTAGCATCTAGAGTTTGCTATTTACAGACCATTTCCTTCAAGGCATACACACATATTTCAGTACTGTTTCTTTTTAAAACCAAATTAGAAAAAATTAGTTTCCTAAAGTCTCCACTAAAAAAGAATTATGTTTTAATTGTTTTTTCCAAATTTAATTTTGAGTATCCGACAAAGAAAATTTAACTCAAAAACGCTATTGGCTCAATTAATTTTGGAAACGCTGGCAACGGATCAGCCAATCAAAATCTTTGACTCGTTGTCTCTCCTCTGTCTTATACAGGTATCTCGCAGGTCTATCCTATATATATTTTGCTTGTGATGTACAGAGTGAATAAATGAGTTAGATTTTAAAAATTAGTAAAGTTTGGTATTTTGGGGTATTTTTCGTTAAAGAATTTTCACACCTTTTTTTCCCCTGTTCTCCACTTTAATCCAAAGCGGTTTTCTGACCCCTTTATTTGAAGTAAATTACATTTTACAATGATCCTTTGCAAATTAGAAGCGCGCCCTCGCGCACACAAATGAACAAACCAACAAAAAGAAAAAAAATCAACCCAGTGACCAAAACCTTACTGTGTACTTTGTGTTAATGTAGGTTGAAAATTCCGTCTCAGTCCCTTCAGTTGTAAGAGGACGTAATATGGAATACTACTAACCAAGCAAAGGTTGGAAGTTGTTGTCGTACGTGTCTTCTATTTCGTTCAGGCATTCACTGGTACGTAAGTTAAAATATAAATACTGCTATAATTAACGCTATTTTATTATTGTTTACAATTTGGTTAACCGAAGTTTACTGGATAAAAAGTGAATAGATGGACTCGCCTGTTGTCAAACCATGACTTAATTTTGTTTTATACTGTAATCGTGTGACTTACAGTTGGGGTTAGATTTACAGGAACAAAAAGTGTGTAAGTAATATTTAGTGGTATCCGTATACTTTAGCGTCGGGAATTATTTCTGCCTTTAATATCAACAAAAAATACGGAAGCCTGAATATAACTTTATTAAGTTATATTCAGGCTTACGTTAATTGCTTATTACTGAACACCCGGTTAGGTCAACTGTACGCACTTGACAATTGGTTAAGTCGTGATATTTTCGTTAAAACTATCAAAAATAGCACTACTTAATCTAACCAATAACTTCCGACGCTAAAGTATACGTATAGCTATTTACTTTATAATTTCTTATTAGTATGATGTGAATGAAGTCTGTAATAGTTTTTGCTTTGCCTTTAATTGCGTATATAAATATACATTGCCAGTATATTACGAATCGGGTAACTTTAGAAAGGAAAAGTGCGGGATTATTTTTTAATTTCGGTTAATAATAAGTTTCGCCGAAGCCAGATTACTCTAGGTTAGGTGGTCGTTTTACATTGGTTAGTTATTTTTCACGTGACCAATATCAAGAAACTCTTCTCCGGCGAACTTAACATTTACCTTTTTATTTGCAGTGTAATTTGGTGGTCGATTATTTTACCATATACAATAAATATCGTATTAGATCGTATTAGTATCGTATCGTATTAGTTATTGTAAGCTTATATTTAAGTTGGGCAGCGAATATTCCTTATTTGGTTTTATTGTGAAGCTTTAAACAGTTGATAATTAATGTTGGGGTAACTTATTGTGGAATATATTGTAGTTTTATATTTGGGTTACGGACTGTTACAAGTTTTCCAAAACGAACGAACAAAAACTTTGAAATGCTTAATGTTGTTTAAAGTCACTGATAAATTTTAGATATTTTTAAGTTTTGATTAATTTTTGTGGTAGGAATTTTCTCAAGTCTCGTTGAAGCGGGTCTGATTTGATGTAATTGGATTTTAGTTGTAGGTAAGACGTACGATTTCCGATTTGCATTGTCCCAAAATTCGAGTGTTAGAAATCATTCTATTTTTAGTCTTTAATTCGAGACTTGTTTTATTTTATATATGATATTATTTGCTAATAAGAGTCTTATCTAATCTTATTAAAAAATTAATCGGAGTATTCCTTAATAATTATCTAATACCGATTAAATTGAATGTTCAGAGACGACTACCATAATTTCTTTCTCCATGATTGAAATGGATGCATTCCTCATATTAAACTGAAGAAATTTAATTATTTTAAAAATCTACAATTAAGGAACAATTTTTAACTTTTTCCAATTTTCATCAACCGTATTTGTATAAAAATCAGTTGGGTTGGTAAGAGTAAAATTCTCGGGCATTTCTGGGTTCAACCCGAAAATCATATGCCCTACTTAGAGGTCAATAAGACTCATTTTAAATAAATTTAATGTTTAATATAATCCGTAACTTAAAATCTGAATGCAGAGTAAGCCTTTGCTCGTAAGTCTTTTCTCATCGACAAAGTGTCGGATGGAGCAATCTTACATATTTTCGTTGTGAAATTTTAAGAAAAATGCGTTAAATTGCAAAAGTACCATTTTAATTATTGCACACTTGAAAATTTTCTGTGATGTGGCAGTGTGGATATTTTAAAAAGATGGGCTTTTTACTATTTAAGCAAATGTTTATTTTATTGTTCAAAAGGTAATTTTAAGGATCAGATTGCGTATTCAAGAATCTTTAAGTGTTTATTGGGTATTCTTGAAATTTTATAACAATACTATAATTGTAATATACAGGCAGTGGCGTATTCGGGGTTTGGTGGCCCTGGGGCTAGAAACTTTGGTGGGCCCCAAGAACATATTTGGTTTGTAATGCGTGTAGTCAAATAAAATCATTTAAAAATTCATGCGTTGTGTATTTGGGCAAACTTACGTTGTTATTAATAATCAACCAAGAACATGTGAATGAAAAATGCCAGTACGATTCGATTATCATCCTCGTTCACTAATCTCTCATCAATTTACTAGGAAGTTTTGCATCTGAAAAATGTTCGATGATTTTCTCAACATCGAGGGAGTTCAGGATGTTTTCAATGCACAGTAATGCCAAACTTTGCAGTTTTTTTGAGTTTTAACTGAGAAAAAGACCTTTCTCCGCTATCGTTAGAAACCATTAAGCACAAATAAATTCGATACGCGATACATTGTTTGGGAAGACATGAGTCCAGTCTTGCATTTGCTTCAGAACCTGCGGAATTTTCAAGGGCTCCAAGTTTTCTTTCGCATACGTGACAAAAGGACTGAATTCATTCGGAAACGTTTCATCAAGATCATTAGGATATTGTGACTGCAAATTCTTTGCTTCTTTTGGAGTTAGCCTCGATACGTAAGTCAGCATCCCGAACTTCTCGTTTACTTCAACATGTGCTAATCTCCGTTTACTTCAACATTAGCTTATCAATCACTGCGAAGTATGTCTCCACTCTAAACTTGTCCCGTCCGGTGAGCACAATTTGTTCGGAAGATTTGTCAGCCATAATTTTGTGCTTGCGCTTTCTGGCCAATCTGTAGTCCTCGTCGGTTTTCTTCACAGAAATCTCAAAATCACTGAGAGAGTCACGAAGTGAACCAATGTAATGCTCCAGCGAATTGAGCATTTCAGTAGCTGTGCAAAGATCCATCTCTGGTTTCTGCAACGCTTCAAATACTTTTTCAATTCGTTCAAGAAGTGTTCCACACCTCTGACATTATGACTGTTTCCAAAGCCAAGCTTTTAGTTAAAATGACTTGATTAATTTTAATTAATTGATGATAATTTTGAGAAATTTCATTTTGAGACGCATCGAAACCTCGAATATTTTGATAAAACAGGAGATAAAAATTTTAGTTTTGATATATCAACTTTGATTTTCAATATTAGTAGATTTATTAGAATATTTCAGTGGGCCCCTTGTGACGGTGGGCCCTGTGGCTTAGCTCCCCCACCCCTAAATACGCTACTGTATACAGAGTATCCCATAAGTCCGGTCTCGTAGGAAAATTTATTTTAAATTAAATTTACTAAAGTAATAAAGTAGAACTGAAATAAATGTTCAAATTGGGATGAAAGAAAGTCTCAAAACAAGACGCCAATTTGACCATTTGTTTTAGTTCTGATGTATTACTCGTACTTATGGTACACCCTTTATATGATCGGTTGATGAACCAGGAATCGATCTTGACAACCTCTCCTAGTTTATCTTGTCCTTCAGTTTTGCGGTCCCATTTTTAACATAATTCTTTTGCACTGAAGTTTCCTAAGTTTTCTTACAATTTTTGTATGCCTAAAATTAGTAAGGTTTGTTTTTCTAGTTTCCAACTTTGGATTTTGCTTCCTGGCAAAATATCGATGTTTATATCGAGATGAACGAGTAAGAAAATGACTTTTTTTGGAAAGGAAGAAGAGGTTAAGTATTGTGAATATTTACTTTTAGAACATTCTGTATAATTCCGTGGAGAATAATAGTGAACTTTGCGAATAAAATGTTCCTATTTGTGTGTTGGCAACCCTGGGCCCGAGTGCAATAAAGGCCAATGACAAATTTTACTAAATATCAAATATTCGTATCTTCAGGTGTGGTTAGACGTTACAATTAAGCGCGAGACCAATGTCAAATGTCGTCTTGCAAACAGTTTTTCTCCAAATCTTTCTTAGCCACTGTCGGAAAAGCAGTTCATAGTCTTTAGTGCTACTTTTAAAAAAATACTTTTTTACTTTGGCTCTTTATGTATTCGCGTCCAGAACTAATCTCTTGTTGAAAAGAATTAGTTGGTTGTATTTGCTAAAAAGGATCTAGACGCGAGACCTCATTTGAAACTAAACCTTTGCGTACACCATTTTCATAATTTCGATTTTTATTTAGTAAAGCTTCAATGTATTTGTAATTTGAATTCCAGTTATAACTTTGTATTAAATAAAACCAGTTCTTTTTGGTATAAGGATTTTTAGATGTTGAGGTTGGAGTAAAGTGCATTTAGAATAATAAACCATTCTAGTTTCTGTAACTGGTGAAACCATTTACAGTATACTCCCTACTCTACTATCCGCACATGTCCGTTCCTAGAGGCGTACGATGAATAATTGATGTTCACTTAGAAAATAAATATAAATAATAAAGTACAATAGAGAAACAGGGAAATAATTATAGAGAAACAATTATAAAGTTATAGAAAAAGTCCTAGTACATGGCTGACGTCATACGGCCAATTTTGTCGGGGTAGTTGACGTGTGACGTCATAGTTATGCAGATAGTTGACATCCAGATAGTCTAGTCAAGTGTACTTTTAAAATTTGGTCATGTTTAAGTATTTTACACCTACAGTATATGTAATCCTATATAAAAAAAAAATCTTTTTTGTAAAAGGTATAAAGTGAATCTTTTTTCTTTAAATTTCACATTTTTCGAATTTTCCATTTGATTGATAAATAATTCGGACTAAACATTCTACAATTCAACCTTGAATGCTGCACTTTATTTTGTTGGTGGTCATGTTGGTTTGTTAGAGATTGGTTCTGGTAGTGGTATGGTATTTCTACAAATTTTGGGCAGGCCACACGCCAAGTGTGAAGTTTCACTAACGTGCTGTTCGCATGAAAGTGATGTGTGGCCTGTGATGGACAGGCCAGAAAGAAAATTACTTCTTTAAAATACACTTAAATACATTTAAAATATACTTTTTAAAATTTTTAGGTGACGCGAATTTCATTGTAATTTCTCATAATTTCCCCCCCGCCCACCAGGAATAACCTGAGGCTGTAATTTCTTTGTGGATAGTGATGAGCCGAGTACTAACTCGTTGTAGGAAGATAGGAGAATGTCTTCAAACTCGGAGCGAGACCTATTTACTGAGATTTGCCAAAGGACTGGCGACTAACTTTAAAGATTTTGGTAGTTCTTTATCAGATGTTACGTCTTTATATATCGATGTTGTTAACTGCCTTCAAGCACATCGATGAGGTAACGGTCACTTATTTTAATGCTTGAGTGAGTTTCATTTCCTACAGAATGAATTTCTAGTCTTCGAAGTCCTTGAAATCAATGTTGGATTGCATTTTCGTGTAAGGAATATTTTTCTTTTCAAGACTACTTCATTTCGGGAGTAAAAGATTTCTGATAACGGGTGGGTTGTACTACTAATGGATGAGGACGGGGTTCTATCAATAGACTTAACGGCTTCGACAGTATTCCTTCGGGAAGTGCGATGGCTCAGTGGTTTATGGGACGGACGAATTCCGCTACCTTGCGGATTTAAACTCGTGTCGAGCCCCAACCTCGTCTTCATCTTTATTCAGAAGGAAAGACCAAGGGCTTTGAAGACCAAATGAATTCTGTAAGATTTTTCCTTATAGATAGCAATCCTAACCTTTTCAAAGAACCTAACGAACAATTGGAATTAAGGGTCCCAAGTAAATGTAATTTTTTTGACCATGAGAGTTTTTCTAGATCTGGATCAACTTCGGACGATGACGTCCCTCCAGACCAGAGTGATCACATTTTTAATGAAAAATCAATTTTCTCTGGATTCTAATTTGTCCCACTGTTAACCAGTTTAAGATTGTTATACAAATCTTGGGGAAAAATTTCCTGTGGGTTAGATTAAGGTAGTCAATTATGCGAATCAATATTCACTGCTTAAACACAGTGGCGGATTTAAGGTGCGCGGGGCCCTAGGCCGGTTGGAGTGCGGGGCCCCAAACTACGCAAAGCTAGCTTAATTAACTGAAATGAAGATTTACACCCATCCCCCAGTGGTGACCTTACGGGGCCCTCAAATCAATGGGCGAGCGAAGCGTTAAAATAAATTTACTTTTTAAACAATATTCAATTTATTGATAATTAATTAGCCAAATGACCATTTCATAGTTGAACATTACACATTTGTTTTTTTGAAGCTTAACAATAAAAAATAACTATAATAATACACCATTAACAAAAAATAACTATAATAATACACCATTAACTAAAGAGAATACCACTTGACTGACATGCAATGAGTGGGTTTTGTTTATTGCAGGCAATTTGTACGGTACACTTAACTATTTCTAAGTCAAAAAAGATTTTTTTCTAGCCTTACTTGCAAACTGTTTGATGACATCAGTAAAATCAAGCACCCTTAATAAAAAAATTAATTACATTAATTTAACATTTTTCAAACTTATTTGTTATTATAAAGCTGACTAAAACTCGCCCATCCCCATTTATTGACGCGACTTTTTCGAGATACGACTTTTACCATTACTTACCACTAAACACACTCACATGTGCACTCCACAGCGGCCTGAATAGAACTAAACTCCCGCCAGCAAAGAGTGATACCATAATTATCACTAATCATTAATCAATTGTATTATTTATAGTGGAATCCAACATTATAATTATATGTGAGGGCGCGGGGCCGTAGGCCATGGCCTACTCGGCCCCCCCCCTTAAATCCGCCACTGCTTAAACATAGATAGCATTATGTATAGTCCAACCAAGAAAGCGAAACGTGGTTAAGTTGCACGGCTGGTGATGCTAACACTCCCACGAGATGAATAGTGAATTTTTGGTTGACAACACCACGTAGTGGTAGTGAAGTGTCGTTATAACTAACCGATAATAAGTTTGAGTCAGTTCTCCCGTTGGACAAGACTCCAGGAAGTTTTGCTACTCTTTCAAAGAATAATTATGATTTGTTTATAGAGAATATTTGCATTTTATTTGGTAGCTGAAAAAAAAAAAACAAAGTAAATTGTCTACACGTACTTTTCATCAATATCCTTCATCGAAAATAATCTCCAAGCTATTTGTGGTCATTCTCAAAAATAAAACTTGGAGAATTTATAACTAAAACTGAACAATGTTATTGATAGCGAAAAAGAGGAATGGATGTTGTTCTACTATGATCACAGGGGTATAACTGGAATAAAAAAGTTGGGGGTTGGGGGGACGAACACAATCCTACTGTCAGAAGCATTCATTGTCTATGGGAGTAATTATAAAAGTTGTCTTCCCCTCCCAACTTTTATAATTACTCCCATAGATAATGAGTGGTTCTAACAACAGGATTGTGTTCGTCCCCCACCACCCAACTTTTTTAGTCCAGTTACGCCCCTGGACGTAGAACACCCTAGTTACCTTAATCGTGTCTAATAGGAATGTTTTGGTTACTGTTTAGCCACTAACTAACACGGTTGCTCTAGGGTCGATACTGAGCTTGTAGTTAAAGTTACCAGACGTCCTCTAAGAAAAATCGCCAGTTTTAGGTTAAATATTGCCAATTTTCGGCAGTTAATTTATTTCTGGGCTTTTCCAAAAAAAAAAAAAAAAAAATAATAAATAATGAACAGCAATGAGAATAATTTGTACTATTCGTAACTGGCGAGTGGGCCTGGGGCCCCCTCTGAGCCCATGGGCTCCAGCCCAGTTTGATCATGCGTTAATCCGGTACTGAGTACTCCTAATGGGCAAATGTCAGATAAAGCGTTTTGTTTGACAAACAATACAAAATGCTGAAACTCAAATGGGAAGCTCTCCTCAAAATCACGAGTTTCTCCGTTTGGAAGTTTCGTGTAAAATATTTTACTAAGGTTTCTGCTTCTACAGTCATAGTTTCTTTGTGAAGTATTATAGTTGCCAGTTCTATTCTGTCAAAGATGTGGACCTTTTCTTGTCCAGAAGTCGATGAACTGAAACATAAATTATTAATTACATTATTGTTTTATTTGACAAAATACAGGCCTTTATTACAATTTTTTTACATATTCATTCATATGGACATGGTTTAATTGAGAATTATAAAAATAAGATTCCTTTTAAAAAAAAAAAAAAAAAAAAAAAAAAGTTTAGTACTATACCTTGGAATTAAAAGTTTTATCCCATAATGGAGGGTCAGTTACAATATCACCATTTTTATTAGCTGCTGCAACATCAGTTGATTCGTCTTTCATTTCTACTGCAGCGCACACACGCTGGTTGTAGGTATGGAAGGACGAGTTTTATCATTTTCTGCTTCTGAGCTTTCTGGTGTAGGCTGGGCAGGAGTTGTGGTTGTGGAACTAAAGGTTGAAGCTTCCTGTTTCTATTAAGAAAGAAAAGCAAGTACTAACAATAGGTCTTTTTTAATAAACTAAAAGTCAAGAAACAGTATTACATAATCAATTAAAATTTGTTTATCTTTAACTCTGTCACAAATTCATCATTATTATTATTGTTATTCAAGTATGTGACCGTAACTTTTGTAGTTCAAAGTACTGTGAAAGTTTGGCAGTTTTTACAATAACCTGTTTTTCCTTCGTTAAATCTTTTCAACTTCCTTTTTCGGGCACCACTTTTTTCCACACTGCACCAATATAGATTTTTTTTAGAAAAGGCAGTGAAATGACAGATGTCTGAAACAAAAATTTGATAAATAATCTGAGAAATGCAAGTAAAAGTACGGCTGCCACAACAATGTACAGTACCTGAAAAAAAAAGTACATTTCAAGTGCATGGGGAATGAGTAGAAGTACAAGTACTCCGGAATGTCAGAACCCCTAAAACAGTTGGGCCATGAGGCCTGGCCCACCCTACCCCCCTTAATACGCCACTAACTAGGATTAATGAACGTAGTTGCCTACGCCAATGCTTCCAGATTTGAGATTGGGGTCAACCAGGGTACTCGTCGGGCTCGGGGTTAGGTAAAAGATCGTGGGATGCTGGCGCTTGCTGCTGCGACAACAGTCGCCTTAAAGTACGCAATGCATTCATCGGAGGATGGAAAGTGGACCGTCGTACAACGTGTGAAAGTGTTGTTCTGGAAAAGGGGCCAATTAGCTCTGACCGTTATCCACTTCTCCGGTACCCGAACGGTCTGGTCGTGCCGATTTAGTGTGAGGCAGACAGGGAAATGGTCACTGCCATAGTCGTCCCGAAGCACTTGCCTGGTGAAGTCCAGGAGGCCGTCCGTCGAGATGAATGACAGATCTATACAGGACGGGGTGCATCTGGTGGCGTGGTAGTGTGTGGGAGAGCCGTCGTTGAGGCATTCGAAGGGGAGTTCAGCCATGAGGGCAATCAGAGTCGGAGCTACAAAAGTGGAGGTCGTATCTCCCTACATAGTCGCCACCCACTATGTAACTATTGAAATCGCCCAAGAGTAGGAAGGGCCTGGGGAGTTGTTGAACAACCTCAACCAGGTCATACCGGGAGACTTGGGAGTGATGGGGGAGGTAGATCGAGTAGGCTGTGTATTGCTTGTCCAGGGAAATCCTGGCAGGAACCACCTGTAACGTGAATCTGGTAGGGAGGTGTGAAAGGGGACTGTGCGGTGGATGAGGATGGCAGCCCCCTTCATGTGCAGGTAGGAGACGGGGAGGTAGTGCTAGAATATCCGGTGGGGCAGGGCATTGGTTTGGTCTCCAGGATTAGCTCCTGGAGACAGACACATACCGGGCGAGCAGAAGCAATCATGGAATTTAGGCCTTCGTAATTCGCGAAGATTCCCTTGCAGTTCCTTTGTAGGATCGTCGCTTTTGGAAGGTCCATTGTTTGACGAGGGAAAAGTTGAGAGTGAAGGTGCTAGAGAGTTTGACTGTGGATGGAGGTCTAGGTTCATGATGGCGCGGGGTAAGTCGGAAACCTGTCGGGTCTACATGCAGCCTACATGCATTAAAATGTGATGAATGCAGACTATGGATGGTCTATAAGTTCAGTAAGGCAGGATCTCTTGTGTCTGAAGCCATGTTGAGTCTTCTAAGAGATGTTCATTTTCTATAAAACTGACAATGTGCCTTTTCAGGACTTTCTCAAATATTTTAATAATATGGGAAGTCAAAGATATGGGTCTATAGTTCTTGGCTTCCTTTCTTTTGCCTCCTTTGTAGATTGGGGTAATATTTGCTTGTTTCATGATTGGTGGTATTCTACTGGTGTCTAGTGAGGATCTCCACAGGATTTTCAAAGGCAGAGATAAAGTATGTTTGCATTCCTTAAGAATCTTGGCTCCAATTCCATCTGGACCAGGGGCTGAACTCCCCGGTAGCTCTGTTATTGCCTGTTGTATATCTCTAGTGGTTATTTGTATATCTTCCAATAATGGTCTGTCTTGGTCATTTTCTTCTCTATCAAAAAATGCTGTAGTTTTTATTTTATTTGCTACTACAGGGGTACTCCAGCTTAAAGCATATTGAGATTGTAAAATGTTTGCCATTTCCTGTGTATTAGATGTGAGAGTTAGTCCATCTTTAGCAAGCAATGGCCAATGCTCGTTTTGATAACTGCTTTGCGTTTAGCATAGCTAAAGAAGAATTTGCTATTTTCTTTATAGTGCCAATAGCTTTGTGTTCATTATCAATATTCTCTCTTATGGTTGACTCCTTTATTTTAAGTTCTAACATCAGTATCTGATTCCGGATGTTACTATGTCTTGTATCACTTAATTGCTTTGTCAGTTGTTTAGATAGCTTTGTTCTCTTTCTCATAAGTGTCCTTCTGTATCTGTGCTCTTTTGTCCGGTGCTTCTGTGCACTATCGTTTTTCTTTGGTGTGTGTTTGTATATGCTGATGACAGCAGGTATTGTATTCTACTCCAGCATTCTTCTGGCTTTAGGTTTTCTAATTCATCTCCCCAGTTTATTTCTCCCAGACAGTTATTTATTGATGTCCAGTCTGACTTGTGCAGGTTTAGGTCAGAGTATGGCAAGTTCGTTTGGCATGGGTTTTGCTTACATTTGTGGAGGGACAAGTTTGTGAATAGTGCATGACATTGTGGTCGGAGTGTATAGTTGGTGTTATAACAATGTGGTCAATTGTAGTTGCATTATTTGTCAGCACTAAATCTAGGATATTATTTTTTCTAGTTGGCAGTGGACATGTTGTACTAGGAGCAGTTTTTCCATAAACTCATTCAGGTGTTTTGATTTGGACCTTTTTGTCCCTGATTTCATACCACCATATTGGTTCCAGGTGCAATTTGGGAGATTAAAGTCTCCTGTAATGATTAAGTCTCTTGAGTCTACAATAGCTGGGCAGTGCCTGATTTTTTCCAGAACTTCAGTGAGCTCTAGATGGGAGCTATCTGGGGGGCTATAGATATTCACTAGTATTATGTCTTCTTTATTTATGCTGAGCATGATGATTAGGAGTTCACAGGCTCCATTTGAGTATGCCATGAGCAGTTCACTTTGAATGTTTTCAGGGATGTACATCAGGACACCACCATTTAGACGGTCTTCTCTGTCACATCTATGGGTGGTGTACCCTTTGATTGCAATTTCACTACTCATGATCATGGGGTTCAGGTGTGTTTCTGTGAGGGCTATAACTGTGCTAGTAGTGTGTTCCACTAGGCTCTTTAGGTAAGGTATTTTGGTATGGTTTGAGTTTGGGTAAAGGCCCTGGATGTTTAAGTAAATTATGATACATTTGTGGAGCCATTTGTTTCATCTCCCACATATAGGGCATTTGAAGGGTTCCTGCTGGGGTTCTCGTTTGCTTTTGTATGAGGAGCCCAAGTGAGCTTTGAATGTCTTGTATTTGTTTCATGAGGTGGTAAAACCCCAATGGGTTTCATGGTTGCTTGCTGTACTATTTTCACCAGTGGGCTTACCTGGACCCGCTACATCAGCATAAGATCTGGGTGCAGGAATGGTATTTGGTCTTGGGTTTTCTTGCACCCCTTGGGCCAAATAGTGCTGAGGGATAGTAGGCTCACTATCCTGGTATTCTCTCCGTTGAGTTTGATGTGGTTGGAATCGGATTGTTCCCTTCAGGTGGGCCAGATTGCAGTTCTCTTTAAAACAACTTCTTTCCCACCATGAGCTCTGGCAAATTTGGGGATGAAAATAGGGACATCTTGCATTGGATCTACATCCAGAAATGCCATTCCCATCGTGTATAAATTTTTTGCAGAGTGGTGGGTGAGCAAATGGGCATTCTCTTCCCTTAGTCCATATTTACACAAGCCCCTCCTGTAATACTTGCATACTGGCTTCTTGTTTTCACTTTTGGCTTTTTGGTGACTATGTACAGTGGGGTTGTTCACTTTGTTGAAGGTCTTAATGTCTATTTCCTGTTCTTGTTTTTGTTTTGTCTCTTTTGGTGCCCTTTTTGCTTGCAGTGTCCCTCTCTCTAGGGTCTCATCCTGAGGGTTTCTCACTTTTTCAGCAAGCTCTGCATTTGCAATGATAATTTCCTCTCCTGTAACTCACCTGCCACTTCTACTTCAAGCTCTTCAAATTGTCTGTCATAGTCATCGCAAATTTGACGAGCACATTTAAAGCATGAGAATTTCCTTTTTGAATTTTGAAGGATGAGTAGGAAATAAATAGGTAGTTCACTACATTTGTAGTGTATTGCAATGCAATCCTACAATACTTGGGAGAAAACCACAATGTTGATGTCATCTATCTAGACTTTGCAAAAGCTTTTGACAAGGTTGACCATGGTATATTATTCCATAAACTAAAAGAATGTGGTATTTGTGGAAAAGTAGGAAAATGGATCCATGCCTTTCTCTGACAGAAAACAAATAACACTGTAAATGGAGCAAGATCTATAGAAAAGAAGTGATTAGTGGAGTGCCGCAAGGCACAGTACTAGGACCAATTCTATTCATTATAATGCTAAACAATATAAACTGTAACCTAGGAAGCTCTCTCCTGTCATTCGCAGATGATACCAGAATACTAAGACCAATTACAGAAAGAGAAGACTGTGTAGAGCTACAAAAAGATCTACAAACTATATATGCATGGGCAGATGCAAACAATATGGCCTTCAATGAAGACAAATTTGAACTAATTAAGTATGGACCAAATAAATACCTGAAAGAACAATTCAACTACACTGGACCCACAGGAAAAGATATTGCACAAACTGATCATGTCTGGGATCTAGGGATTATATTATCTGAAGATGCAACATTCAACAGGCACATTGACAAAGTAACCTCATCATGCAAACAACTAATAGGATATATATTGAGGACATTCAGAACTAGGGACAGTATGACCATGCTTACCCTGTGGAAATCACTTGTCCTTCCACGCATTGACTACTGCTCTCAATTATGGTTTCCCCACAAACAGAATGAATTGCAAAAAATTGAGGGCCTACAAAGAACCTTTACCTCGTATATTAAACAACCTGATGGGCAACAGGTGAGTAAAAACAAATTAAACTACTGGGATAGGCTTAGAGGCCTCAACCTTTATTCCATAGAGAGAAGGTTTGAGAGATACATCCTAATCTACACCTGGAAAATTCTAGAAGGGCTTTTAGTTGCCCCCAATACTGAACCAATTGTGCCCACCTTAACAAGAACTGCCAGAATGTGTAAAAAATATCACCTCCCACCAAACAGTCTGAGAAGGATTCAAACCCTTCAATATAATAGTATCTCTAGGCAGGGTTCTCGCCTGTTTAACTCCTTGCCTCAGTACCTTAGAGATATAAGTGCAGTCCCAGTAGATACTTTTAAAAAACACTTGGACATGTTTTTAGCCAACATACCCGACCAACCCACAGTGTCAGGGTATTCCTCTGCCAGACCAGCCCCCACAAATTCAATAGGGGACCAAATCGTATGGCAGGAGCAAGAGAAAAGAAGGGTGGCGACCCCGTCGTGGCCCCGCCTCAGGAGGCGCTGAGTGGACTTCGTGGGAGCAGCGCACCCTTGAGGCAGAAGCGCTTTAAGGTAAATTTAAGGTAAGGTAAAGGTCACCTGCCGTTCACCAAAGAGGGAATCGGCTGACCTGCCAACCCCAGCGGCGACTGTGGGGCCGAGTCGACCGAACGAGACCGGAGACGTGGATCGCGGCAGCTCGGGGACCGTCGCGGGCTCAGAGGGTGAAGTCTCTAGGCAGGCTTCAGTGGTCAGGCAAGAGGGAAGGGCTCCGTTGTCCATATTGGCAGCTCCCTGTCTGTGGTCTCCCAGCATACCCGGGGTGACGACAGTGGGTACCAGTAAAACCGGAAGGGTGGGGGAAAGGATAAAGTCCGGGTGGCTGATGAGGGAAGGGCCAGTTCAGTGGGGGTACAGGGAGATGAACCAGGGTGTTCTCGTGGTGGGGTGGAGAAGATGGCACCAGGGGGTAAGGGTAGATCTATGAGGCTCGGAGGTGCGGCCGGCCGAGGTTACCCTAGTCACACCATGTAGGCATGCCAGTGCCGCGTCCACTGGATCCTCGAATGTGGGTTTATCTGCCACGTGTCTCGCTCTAGGTGATGGCTCGTGTAAGTCAGCTACGACTGTCAACATCTGCAGGGGTGAGTGAGAGGGTGAGAGGGCAGCAGCATAAGAGATCTGCTGCTTCACCTCCCGACTTCGCACCGTCTCGCGCTTCTCGGAGGCTGATGAAGTCTGCCACCCGTAGGGCCCGGTCTTCCTTCTCAAACTCTAAAAAAAATACATTCGCGAGACGAAGGAGAATGTGCGTGGCGTAGTTTCAGCATGTAGGCGAGTTGGGACATCGTTCTGGGTGGGCGATATCTCCGCAACGTGTACACAGTTGTTGTGGCTGTCGGCATACCGAACTGACGAACTTATTGCATTTAAAGCAACGGGTGGGGTCTAGAATGTATGGGCGGACCGAGAACTCGCATGACGCGCGGTCTCCCATGCTCCACACAATACGACCGGGAGGGACTATGGTGTTGAAAGTGAGGAGGACGTGCGGGGAGGGAGGAGGAGGAGGAGGAGGAGGAGGTCCCTCTTTGACGAGACGCGAATCGATGAACCTTAATGATACCCTAGGGTGTGAGGTCTTCTTGTAACTCATTCTCTGGTAGCAACAATAAACGGGTAACGAAGATAGTGCCCTGAATCTGGTTCAGGCGAGGGTGCGGGGAAACTGTCACCGAGCATCCGAGGACTTCTGTGAGGGAGAGTAGGGCATTCGATTTTGCCGCTGATCACGATTTTATAAGGAGGGAACCATCCTTCTGTGGTCAGACGTAGTAAAGGCTAGAGTCAGGGCCGGATTAAAGTCTTTGTAGGCCCTAGGCACTCATAATCGTAGACCCCCAAGCTAGATCTATAGATAAATATGTGCATTGTATACAATATATAGGTCCCATAATATAATCATAGATCTATATAATATACGACTATGATACTACTTTGATACTATGACGGTGATATTTTGTCTATGATACATACTATGATACTTTGATACTATAATTCTTTGACTATGATACTATCCCTGATGAAAATACGCATATCGAAATGGATGAACTACGATAAAATTAAAGGATCAAACTTTGAAATTGACAAGCAAAAAACTTGTAATCGCTTTTGATACGACTAAATCTTTCATAATTTAGTTGGAGGTTGTGTTACGCAACTTGCCTTTAGATGCAATATAAATTATAGGCTGATTGCAGTATTTGTTAATTGAAGCATATATTGTTTCGATATGAAACGATATGAACGTAGTTATAATGCAGTCATTATTAATTTGTTCATTATTCTGGCACCTTTTATTTATAGTTCAAACAATTTTTTTTTTATTTTCAGGGTACCTTTGACTGAAAATATTTTTTTAGGACCAAAACTTTTTCGTAGGCCCTAGACACTGTGCCTACTGGATAATCCGGCCCTGGCTAGAGTTGCTGCGCGTGCGGATCGCCTGAAATGTTTTTTCAGAGTTGGACGGTAAGGACCCAGAAGTAGGGCGACTAACTAAAAATTTGTGAATACTGGATAGAGAAGCTGTTGATTCGAGGTGGACCGAGACATCTAGTGGTCGATAGGACGGATGTGAGCGCCGACTTCCCCGTCCGTCGCAGGGTTCTCCGTGGAGAGGTGGGCCAATGGCGGGTGAGAGGGCATACGGAGAGAGCGAGTTGCCTGGTTTTGGGGGTCTTTCGTGGAACCTGTTGGCTTGCCCGTAGCTGGCTAGGGGGAGCTGGGGTGGGGCCCCTACTCCAGAAGAGGCGTGTCCAAAGGCATGTTTGAGGTACAGGTTGCGGTTGGTAACGAGGGAGGAGAATGTGAGTGTTCCGCATCCAGAGGAGGGGCGACCCCCTCACGACGTGGTCTTCCAGTGGTGGACTCGGGGGACCTGGTCGCCCACTACCAGAGTTCTAGGACAAGTTGTAGTAGTATCCATACACTAATAGTTAGAGAAAAAGGACCCAGGGGACGGGAGAAACTGCATACCGGTGAGAAAGGGAGGCCGAGCGCAAACCGCAGGGCGTGGGGTACCTCGTCCCTAGGGGACATACCGTCGCTTTAAAAACGGGACCCTGTGATACGAAAGTTGCCCCCAAACGGCGCAAAGACCCAAGGCTCCCTAATCCCATCGGCTCGGACACCCAACCAACCAACACAGTGACGTCCTAAGGGCGTCACCTCTGGAGGACAGCTCTGGAGACCCGTACTGGGAGCCAAAGACTTCACTGGCTCTTAGCTCGGTCTCTCAGTAGCCTGTCCGGCATGGGTGACCCTTTAGGGGGCTAAGCCCCCGCCGACGTAGCCCATGGGTCAACACAGGAGCCCACCACCACGACAAGGTGGCCACCGGCGAGGGAGGTTGATGTTACTCAAAGTATTTCCGATTACCTTAGATTTTGTCAGTGAAATATTTCAGATTGCTCAAAATTACCTAAAAATTCCCATTACCTTAGAAATTACTTTACTGTAGATGAGCCAAAATTACTCGGTCTAAGGTAATTACTTTAAAAGTGAGAGCCCTGGACTGAAGGCACATTTGAAGTTCGCAATCAAGGCTTCCCGAGCGATTATTATTTTGCCCTAAATTTATTTCAGAAAATGATCATATGATCATATTACCCTAAAAATTATATCACGAATATGAATGTTACAAAATATGTTTTTATGGATGTTTTATGAGGTTTTAGCCAATAACTCCTTAATAATAAGTTTTATCAACGGGACACGTTGCGTCAGAAACCGAGTTTTGAGTTATTTATGGCAAAATATCAAGTGAAAATTTGCTTTCGTCTCGTGTAATTCCCTCCTGTGATATAAAACAGAGCTCTCTTAAATAAGTATCACGGTAAGCTTGTACATGCCATTAAGTCTGCAAGTGAAAGTAACTGCAAGAATAAAAAATGGGGAAAAGTAAAGGTCATCCAGGGTGAGCAGAATACTGTGCTGATTTGTATGATGTAGCTAAAATCTTTATTCGTGGAATGGGTTGTGAATGGGTTGCTATGGGGAAACCTAGGCATGGGAAACTCTTCCAACTAAAAAAAAGAATTTGTGCTATATTCAAGGGTACTCTTAGATTTATAAGGAAAAATTAAGAGAATCTTCTAAGAGAATCTCTAGCCAGAAAATTAAGCAATAGCAATACTTCCAGTAGGAATTCTGGGAGGAGGTTAATAAAATTAACAATAGTAATCTTACTTTGCCAATATAATAGAGGGTGTACATGGTGCAAAAAAAAAAAAAAAACCATTGCAGAACTATGTAAAAATCATTATGAAACCCTATTTAACCATCTGGGGGGAGGGATAGACTCGGTAGCGGATTATAATGGGGGCAAAGGGGCATTTTCCCCGGCCCCAGATGCTGACCGGACCCAAGAAACTATGTAAACGCTATAATCTACCGTTGAAATAATTGGTCGACCGTGAGGAAGAAAAAAAATTCTAGATTCCGCTTCTACAAAACCTAGTTTAGTATCCCATTTATGTGAACAAAGTATACATTTTCTGTAATCACATCATTGTTTTTTTCGTTTTCTGTTGATCGATCCCAGTCAGCTGATCACATCACTCATGTATGATGTATCAGGTAAAGAATTGTGTTTTTCTAGTGTCCCTGCAATTATTTCTTGCCAGATAGTTGGATTAACTTATGTTAAATATCTCTGGACTTTCCCTGGACAGTTGGTAAAGGTAATTATATGAAAATTGCACCTATTTTACTATTTACAAAGTCAGCAAGAAGTATTGTAGGCTTAGCCTTAGCATGGTCATTGGTCAATGAGTTGTTACTTGTTATTTGGAATATTGTAAGACTAAGCTATTGTCAAATCTTTCCTGTTTCATTCCCAGCTCTATTTTTAATTTTAATAGCATTTTTCTACCGTAAAAAAATGCGCTGATTCTAAAAATATGTATAATTTTTTAGAGAAATGAATAATAAAATACAGCCATTGAAAGTTTGAATTTCTGCCATTGAAATTAACTACATTATTTTGATGGCTTACATATTGATGTTATTTCATGTAATTATTGTAATATTGTTCTTATGTGATATGGTCAGGGGGTGGATCGATTTTACATTTTTTCGATTTCCATATTCTAATAGAGACAAAAACTTGCGCATGCATGAGAAAATAGCCTCTGCAAACTCTTAGCTTAATAGGTAATCATCTTCTGCCCCCGGCAGAGCGATGAAAATCATATTTTAGTAGTCAAAAACGTATTTTTCTTATAATTTTTAAAATATTTCAATATGCATGTGTTATTTCATGCCTAAGCAACGATATAAATGCTATGGGAAATATATAAATGCATTATTTAAGACAGAGCCGATCTGAAAATATGTATATTATACATATTTTCAGATCGGCTCTTTGTCTTAAATAATGCATTTATATATTTCCCATCCCCCTCCCGCGGGCGGTCTTTCTGGGGTGGATCGCCCGCGGGCTCCTGCCTACATGTGGCGAGGGGGGTCAGCCGCGGCTGGGGGCCCTGCCGGGTCCCCGCCCGGTTGCGAAGTGGACTTTTAGCATACCCTGCTATCCTACAGCCCCCTCTTTCCTGTCTTCCCCTCTTTACCCTCTTCCTTGCCCCCTCTGTTTTTTCTGCTTTCTCTGTTCACTTCGTGGGCTGCCGGGGCTGGTCGCTGGGGGTCTCGCCCCCATGGCCGGGGCCGGACTAAGTTGGCTGGTAGGGTGCCCAGGCCTGGGACCCTGGGGGGCCTTGGTCTTTGCTGCCGGCGGGGGAGAACTCTCGACGCTGCAAGGGCCCCTTTTGAAACGGGGGTACCTGCATGGGACGAGGCACCCACCCCCCGCCGGCGTGCGCTTGGTCCCCTTGGGCCCCGGATAATCGGTTCCCCGCGGCCCCGGGCGCGAAACTACAATAAAAATTTTCTATGGAAACACTTACAACTCTAATGGACCTCGTTGACGACCCGGCTTGTGCATCTGACCTCCTCCTGACTACCTCTTTGGACCGTGGGTCTGGTAAGGGCAGTCGGCAGCCCTCGCCCACCCCGTCTGCTCTTCTTGCCGACGCCTCCTCTCCCTCTCTTCCCCAGGCTCGTGGCGCCGCTGCCCGACCCCCGCCAGTAGCGGATGGACCTGCAGTGGACCCCCCGACCCCTGGATCCCCCCATATTCCACGTCCCGATAGGGACCCACCTGCTTTTTCGCCCTCAGGTGGGAGGCCCGCGGCCCCGGTCGCCTCCCACTCCGGTCGGGCCTCATCGCCCCCGGCCCCCTCGGCCCTGGGGGACGTGGGACCCGACGTCGCCGTCCGCCTTTCTCGTCTTCTCGCCCCCTCGAAGTTCCGGTGGTGTTTGGCCAGACGGCTTCACTCGGCCTTAGGACGATGGACAAGTTCCTCGTCCTCCGCCCCTCCTCCTCCAAGCCCCTCCCCACTAACCACGAACGTCTCTTTCGAGCGATCCATGGGAAGACGGGGACGGCGCGTTTTGACCTTCGGCCTCAGAGGGATGGCTCCATTTTGATAAGGTCGCGTTCCTCTGCCGAAACCTCCTCTCTGCTCGCTATCCCCGATGTCCTGGGCTGCGGATCACGGTGACTCCCCACCCCCGCCTCAATCAGTGCCAGGGCACAATTTACGCTGCTCGTCTTCTACCCATCCCGGTGGAAGACCTCCAGATTGACCTCGCCTCCCAGGGTGTTGTGAGGGTGTACCGCTTTCCCGACAGATCGCGGTCCCCAACTGCCCCTTCTCCTCGCCTGCTCCTCACTTTCGACTCACTGGTGCCCCCGTTTCGGTATTCTGGGCTTTGGTGAGAGACGAGCGTGCGAATTCTCAGTACGACCATACGTGCCAGATCCTACGCGCTGTTTTCAGTGTAATAGGTTTGGCCACGTGAGCAGCTCCTGCCGTCAGCCGGCCCCGTTGTGTGTCCGCTGCGGCGGCCCTCCCCACCCCTTGCCCTGTACTGCTCCGCCTTCCTGCACCAACTGCCATGGACCACACCCTGCTTCATCCCGCTCTTGCCCGTCCTTCCTCTTTGAAAGGGAGGTTCGGGCCCTCTGTTCATCAGAGTTTCTCAGCGCTCGGGAGGCGCGGGAGCGGTTGCGTGGCGGCGAGGCCCGGCGTGGTGCCTCGTACGCCGAGGCTCTCCGTTCCCGGACCCCGTCCTCACCGGCGGTTCCCAACGCGCCTCCACCCACCGTGTCCGCTACTCCCAGTCCATCCTCTGCCGCCCAGCGGACTCCTACCGCGGCTCCCCGTACCACCAGCGCGTCCCCACACCACCAGCGCGTCCCCACGTGCTCCCTCCGCGAACGCCGATGCTTCGTCGGCAACCCCCCCTGTCCCTTCTACGCCCTCTCCACCGGCGCCTTCGGCCACCCCCATTCCGGATCGTGACCCGCCGTCACCCACCGGCCGCACGACGGAGGGATAGGGGCCGCAAGCGCCGCGCCAGTGGTGACCCCGAAAAGTTCGACGCCATAAGCCTCGCATCACCTTCCTCTCCTAAACACAAACGCCCCCTTCGCCCTACCGCCCCGGTGTCCTCACCGTCCCCACTGCGCAACCGTTATGCACGCTCCCCCCTGGTGTCCCCGTCGGCCCTCGTGGTGGAGGCTGAGATACACCCCTCTCCGGCCCGGTCGATGGACCCACTGGAGGGGGAACTCGCCCGCCTGGTCGGCGTGGGTGGGACGTGCACGCCCCCGCGTTTGACCCGCCCCATCTCTCTCCTCGACCTGCCAATGCCTCTGGTGTGGTGTTATTTTCCACTCCCCCTCGTAGTCCTGCCTCCCCGGCACCTCCGGTGAAGGGAGGGGCATTCTGGATACCTCTCACATCCCCTTCTCTGCATCGCTCTCCCCCGGACGTCCGGGAGACTCCTCCTCTGGAGGACTTGCCGGCGTCTGGTTCCACATCGCCCCTCGTCGGGGGGACCCTCGCCTTCGCCCTCGTTCGGCGTCCCTCACTGAACTCCGGGGCTTTCCGATTCCCTCTTTAATCTCGGGCCGCCCGATCGGCCCACCCACCCCATAATCATCCTTTACGCTGACCTTCCTACCCCTCCCTATACCTCGCTCCTGCAGTGGAACATCCGCGGGCTCCTGGTAGGCCTCGAGAGTCTCTCCTCTCTCCTGGCCTCCAGGTGTCCGGCGTGTTTCTGCCTTCAGGAGACGATTCTGGGATCCCGTTCCCTCCCTCGAGTGTCCGGTTACTGCGGGCTCCCTTCCCCGCCTCTCGATGGGGCGGGGAGGGGGGGCGCCGCGGTCTTCGTGCACCGCTCCGTCCCTTTCCGCCCCCTCCCGCTCCGTACAGTCCTGCAAGCTGTGGCCGTGCGCCTTTTCTTGGGGCGCCAGCTCACGGTCTGCTCTCTTTACCTCTCCCCTAACGTACGCCCTCCACCCGATTCTCTCCGTGACCTAATTCTCCAGCTTCCCCGCCCTTTTCTGATTCTCGGGACTTCAACAGTCGGGACCCGGCCTGGGGGGACGTTTGCTCCACCTTTCTCTCCGGGACCCTTCTCTCCCTTATGGACGAGCTCGAGTTCACCTTTCTGAACGATGGCTCCCCAACCTGCCTTCACTCGGCCCATGACAGTTTCACCTGTATCGACCTTTCCCTGGTTTCCCTCGAAATCGTGACGGAGTTCACCTGGGAGGTCCTGCCGGATTCTTCCGGCAGTGACCATTTCCCAGTGTGTCTTACCCCGACCCGTCTCCTCCCCCCCCACCTCTGTCCGCCCGCGCTGGCTGTTCGCCCGAGCAGACTGGGCCTCATACGCGAGGGGCACGGCGATCTCGCCATCAATTCCTGCCTTTCCCTCCGTCAATGAGGCCCTCGCCTTCCTCGAGAGTAAGATCCTCTCGGCTGCCGCCAGTTGCATCCCCCGTACCTCTGGCTCCCCCAGACCGCGAAGCGTCCCATGGTGGACCCCAGAGTGCTCCCATGCCGTTCAGGAGCGGCGCCGTGCCGGCCGCCGCTTCTACCGGACCCGCCAGCTGGAGCACAAGATAGAATTTCAGCGCCTGAAGGCAGTGGCCCGTCGGGTCCTGAAACTGGCCCGGCGTACCTCCTGGCGGAGTTACGTGTCCGGGATCTCCTCCTCGACTGCCCCCTTGACTGTTTGGCGCAAGGTGCGTAGCTTTGAGGGGACCCGTGTCCCCCCTCGACCCCCGGTGCTTCGGGTCGGGGACGACGAGTTCGTGTCCGATCCGGAGGCCGTCGCGAACGCACTCGCGGCGCACTTTGCAGCCATCTCCAGTTCCGATTCCCCCCACTCCCGCCGCGACCCACCGGAATTTCCACCTCATAGGAATGACCCCTATAATCACCTCTTCCACATGACAGAGCTTCGGGAGGCCCTCCGCCCCCGACGCTCCTCCGCCCCGGCCCGATAATATCCCCTATGACCTTTTACGGCATCTCCACCCCTCTGCTCTCAGCTTTCTACTGGACCTCTATAACCGGATTTGTTGGAGGGTTCATTTCCGGACCGATGGCGTGAGTCCATCGTCGTCCCCATCCCGAAGCCCGATAAAGACCCCTCACTCCCGTCGAACTATCGCCCCATTTCCCTAACATGCTGTGCCTGCAAGGTGATGGAGGCGATGGTCGCCTCGCGGCTGTCCTTTACCTTGGAGGCGAGTGACCAGTACCCTGCTACCCAGGCTGGTTTCCGGCGCTTCCGGTCTACCACCGACCCCCTCCTTCTCCTTAGCCATGACGTGCAGGAGGCTTTCTCCCGGCGTCAATTTGTACTCGCCGTCTTTTTCGACCTCCAGAAGGCCTACGATACTACCCGGCGGAGCGCGGTCTTTGACTGCTTACGCTCCCTGGGTTTCGTAGGCTTTCTCCCTTCCTTTATTTATAACTTCTTGTCCGCCCGTTCTTTCCGCGTCCGCATCGGTTCTGCCCTCTCTGACCGCTTTCCGTTGGAGGAGGGTGTCCCTCAGGGTAGTGTCCTTAGCGTCTTGTGTTTCTCACTCGTGATGAACACAGTCGCTACGGTCCTGCCTACATCCGTTCGTAGCTCCCTCTATGCCGATGACCTGGCTATCTATTGCTCTGGCCGCCTCCCGTCTTTGGCTGAACGTCGGCTCCAGCTAGCCATCAATGCGGTGGTTCGCTGGGCGTCCTCGGTTGGCTATGCTTTCTCACCCTCTAAGTCTTCCAGTATGCTTTTCTGTCCTCGGCGCCTCCGTCTGTCGCATACCTTCGCTCTTACCCTTGCCGGCGGCACTCTTCCCCTCGTCCCATCCGTTAGATTCCTGGGTATGACCCTCGACGGATTTTTCGGTTGGGTTCCACACCTTAGGCGGTTGCGGCAAACATCTCGCCGCACCCTCTCCCTTTTGGGTCATCTGTCCCACACGACCTGGGGGGCGGACAGGCGTACTCTGCTGCGCCTGTACACCTCCCTGGTGCAATCCCGTGTCGACTACGGCTGTGTGGTCTACAGTTCCGCCTCCTCTCCGGCACTCCGTATGCTGGATCCTCTTCTCCACCGTGGCCTTCGCCTGGCGTCGGGTGCCTTCCGCTCGTCCCCTGTCGCTAGTCTTCAGGTGGACTGTGGACACCCCCCCCTGCCCCTTCGCCGGGGCCTTCTCATGGCGAAGTGTTACCTTCGCATCTGCCGCCTCCCGAAGTCCCTACTCTTCTCCGCGATCTCCCAGGCGCTACCCGGCCTGACACGTGGCATTTCGCTGCCTCTCTGGCCGAGATTTTCTCGTCCCTGGGGATCCCCCCACCCTCTATTCTGCCGTTCTCCTTCGATCTGTCGCCCCCCTGGCGGACCACCCCTATCTGCCGTTGCCAGGCGCTCCGTGGCCTGCGTAAGGAGTCTCTTCCTGCAGTCCTCCGGTCTTCTTTTCTGGCCCATCTTCCAGTCCATTCGGACGACGTTCCCGTCTACACCGACGGCTCGCGCTCCCCTGCGGGTGTCGCGGCCGCCGTCTTCTCTCCGTCATTGTCACCTACCTCCCGGGGTATCCCCCTGCCGGTTCAGGCCTCCATCTTTTCCGCGGAGCTCTTTGCCCTTCTGGAAGCCCTCCGTCTGGTATCGGGTTGTTCGCGGTCCTCCTGTACCATTTTTTCGGACTCGCTGAGCGCCCTTCAGGCGCTCGAGCGCTATGATTCCCCGGACCCCCTCGTACGCCTTATTCAACAGGAGTACCATGTCCTGCACACCATTCACCGGATCCGGGTCACCTTCTGCTGGGTTCCCGCCCATGTTGGTGTTTCCGGTAATGAGGCGGCGGACCGCTTAGCCCGGTCCGCCGCCTCGCTGCCTCCCCTCCCCCGCCCGCCCCCCTTCTCAGACTATGTGCAGGTCTTTCGTTCCTTTTACGATCGCATGTGGCAACAGTCCTGGGACGATGCCACCGGAAATAAACTCTGGTCCATCCGCCCCCGTCTGTCATATTGGGTGTCCTCTTTCCACCGCTCCAGACACAAAGAGGTCGTCCTTGCGCGGCTTCGCATCGGCCATACGCGCCTCACGCACGGCTATCTTATGTCCCGGCAGGAGGCTCCTCGTTGCGCCTCCTGCCAGTCGCCCCTCACCGTCTCTCACATCCTTGTGGAATGCCCCACCCTGTCGTCAGTACGTCGTCGCGCTTTTCCGTTCCTTTCTGATTTCCCCCTCCCCGAACGTTTACGCCTTATGCTCGCTGAGAGCCCTCTCTTCTCGCTTGACCGTCTTTTCCTCTTCCTCTCCCAATCTCGCATCCTATCTGAGCTTTAGGTGGCTTCTCACCTGTAGTCCGCTGTTCTCCCTTTTCTAGTGCCTTTTCTCCGTCTCCGTTTCTCTTTCTCGTATTCCGCCTCGCCATGATATCCGCTACCATATAGCGGGAAATGGCGGTAAACGCCCCAATACAAAAAAAAAAAATATATATTTCCCATAGCATTTATATCGTTGCTTAGGCATGAAATAACGCACATGCGTATTGAAATATTTTAAAAATTATAAGAAAAATACGTTTTTGACTACTAAAATATGATTTTCATCGCTCTGCCGGGGGCAGAAGATGATTACCTATTAAGTTAAGATTTTGCAGAGGCTATTTTCTCATGCATGCACAAGTTTTTGTCTCTATTAGAATATGGAAATCGAAAAAAATGTAAAATTGATCCACCCTAAATTATTATTATTATATTTATTTATTTATTTGGTCACATGAACAGTTAGTTTCTCAATCTTACGTAAAGTGTGAATAAAAGCATCTTTAGAAAAATTTGCTATTTTTAATGATCTGTAACATAGTCTAAATTAATGATTACTTTTTATTTTGACACCGGCCCGAAAATATTCATTGCCCCCGGCCGGCCCGGCCCTGACAATGCTTAATCCGGCCCTGGATAGACTGAATGTAGACTACTCTGAAGAACTACTAATTAATTGACTGAAATCTGACAAGCAATTCATAAGTTAGATTGTAAGGGTCAAATTTATTATAGACCTTTACGTAGATAATATAATTAATTAAATGCCAGGGTCACCAGCGCCCAAACACTGGACTGTCATCCAGCACTGAGGCGCAAAAATAATTTTAATAAAAAGGAAGGAAGGATTATAAAAATTGTCAATATGAATTTTGTATTTTATTGACAACAATTAATAAACTATGTGCAACAATTATTTGTAAATGCAAAGAGGATTTTTACCCGTAACAACTTGGGTTGTGATATATATATAAATGAAATTAAATAATGGTACCGTTTAGCTAATATATAACAATCTGCAACTAATACTGATACTAATAGCTGTAACCAATACTAATTGGTAACCACTACTAATATGTAATCAATACTAATAGCCACAATGACAACCTTGTCTGCAAAGAGACAGACAAGGATACTGTAAGTGATATTCCAGAAAAAAAAGATACAATAAAAATGACAAAAATTGATAATTAAAATATATCTGCTATATAGGCCCAGTAACCTGTGGATGATAAATTACAGTTAATCCTCATTATGGGATTGTGCCAAGTTGAACAGGAAAACTATCTAAGAAAGTATGTAGGCCACAAATGATTAGTAGGCCATCTGCTAAGAAAATAACATGAAACATAATAGGCTTATAAAGTAAAGTATACTAAGAAAAATAATGGGCAGGCCTATGCCTCTTCAATATAGTAGGCTGAGGTTAATTATCTAAAACAAAGGCTACAGTACGCCTCAGCTAGGCTAGAATAATTTACAATTTGGCTTTTGCATAGATAGGCCTAACTTAGTCTAAGATAATTTATAGTATGAATCTTTCAGTATTAATCACAAACAGTATAAGGCTCGTTAATGTCCACAGTATGCGGTATTGCATACATATATGCAATAGTAAAAAATAAACATTATGAACAAGAAACATACCACGAAGAAAATTTTGCTTGCTGGCGCCGTGCTTTTTGATTGTATATAAAATGTAGAAAACTTGGCGTCCCTTGTGTTGTCGTTGCAAATAAGTTTTTTTTTACTCAACAATTTTACCAACAAGCTAAAAGAATCCCTAAAAGCAAACTCAAATCTATTCACACCATGCCCCAAAATTTACATTGTTTAAAAGGCACAAAATATATTTTTATATTTGCTTTGAACTTCTTTAATAATTACACTTTAATTTTTAATTAAATTTCTATTCATTGAATGCTTAAGAATTAAAATTAATCACTGGACATGTTTAACTGGACATTCAATTTGTATTTATTTATTTAGATTTAAAATATTTCATTTGTGGCAATTTTCATTAATAAAAGATAATCCTGTGGTGCAAGGCACTACAAGATAATAAAAGTTTTGGCCTAGATGGCATACAAGCAGAACATTTAAAATGTTGTAGCCCTCGTATAACACCTATGCTTACAATGGTTTCACAACCTGTATGATACATGGGTACTTATCACAGTCCATTTTGTCAGTTGTATTGTTGCCAGTTGTTAAACAAACAAACACTTTATTTCAGACTCAACAGGTACAAACATTATACAAGAGGTCCATAGAAGATTGAGAGAGTTGTCTGGAGCACTGACTAAGTAGTAGGGCGGAGTGAAAAACTCATTTTTCGAATTTTCAAATTGGCTAGTGTGGAAAATGTGTGTAGTAGTGAGGAAATAAGCTGGTATAAATTTAAAATCATAACATTAATATCTTCAGGTGCCACAATGACCTTTAATATTGAAAAAAATTGAAAAAAGCCGATTTTAACCAATAATTACAGAAGAGTCCACGATGCACAATAGACAAGAATTTATTCACACTTGTATAGTGGACCTAGTTTTAGCCGTTTAAGGTGATAATGATTTAATTGTATGCAACGATTGATTAAGGCAATGACTGACTGATTTATAATGATAGGCTGGGTTAATAATTTATGATGTAATACAGTATCACCGATTGGAATGAATGGTTATTTGATTAGGTCCACCATACTATTGGAAGTGACCGAAATGGCAGCGAGGTCACCAGCTTTGGTTTACGCCCAAAGCAAATTAATATTAAGGTTATGAAAGACACCTTACTTTTGTAGTTTATTATGAAAATAAATCCGTTATTTTATTCACTGTGATATAACAAAGAATTGACAGTAATTAATTGGTAGTTTTACGTTATGCTTATGGCATAGGCTTAGCTAATAAGATGAAATGTTAATAGCTTAATTGACACGTATAAATAATGTAATACTCATCGATGGTATGTAATGGCATGCGACATGTAACATTGAATAGGCCTAGTTAATGATATAAAGAATGCACGTGCGTTTGGTACATTGAATGGAAAAACATGACGCTGATTAAGTAGGCTAAATGATTGCATGGATGCACATAGAATAATTGATGTGGCCTAATAATAATGGATTGAAATGCTTGCACAGTATCATTTATATAAGAGAACATTATGTGATGTTAAACGATTACGTCAAGAGAATATTTAGTTTTCGCATAAATATATGAATTGAACATAATGACGGATGATACGCGGAAATAACGGTATTGAAATGACACTTGTTTTGGATGACAGGCCTACTGCGTTCTTTCACGAGAGTCAATGGACGCGTGATTACACACTTTGGGAGTATAGCCTACCGTTCGGCGGTAGGCTAATGTAGGCTTCACAAGAGTACTTAGGATAGGGGGTACTTATCTTATGGTGACGTAACCTTTGTTGAAGGCGGGTTGAAGACAAACCTATTACGCAGATTCTAGTTGTCGTTGTCCGTTAAGCCTCTTGAGATGATGGATGTAGGCTTCGTGGAGGCCTGAGGTGATGTTACTTCTGGAGGTGCAGGCTGGCCTTGTGATATTGCAGGCGTAGGCCTGTGGTGCGGAAGATATCTCGAGGAACGTGGAGAAACTTGAAGGCCGACCCGGCAAACCGCAGGCCCGAAGTGATTCCGGTTGGGCCTCGAAAGATTGCTTCTGCAGGTGGTCTGTAGATCTTACGTGAAGACAAATTGTAGGCCCTGAAGAAAGTAGCGGCCGTGGCCCCCGGCCAGGGGGCCGGAAAGCGGTTGGTGGACGTTCGATGGTGAGCGTACGGGTGAGTGAGAGTGAGTATAAGTGGAAGCTCCTTTTATACCGTAGGCCTGTGACGTAGACTTCATTCTTAAGACGCTTTGTCCACGCGTCTTTTAGTTGTTAACGGTTTTCGTTCGCTCCCATTGGGGAAAAATAGACGCTCCATTGTTTGACTCTTGCCCACGTGTGTTCCAAACTGTTTTATGGTAGCGTGGAAAGAAAGTATGTCTGTCGATTTGTTGGTTTATTTCTTGTCGATACGCTACACTTGTATAAAAATAGCTCAGTCAACCTTTAAAAAAAGTTTCTATTCTCTAAAAAAACAGTTTTCTATAGTCAGCTCACTCAGCTGTCACGTGAGTACCTCGGTTCAGTGTAGCTGTCGCTCTCGTAGCAGGTGGGTGTTCTGTTGTTGGCGTTACTCAGATAGTCTAAACTATATTTCTTATATATTTTGCATTTCTGTATTGTGTTGCCCTAAGTTTGCCATGTACTATTAACTGAAATTAACGTATAATTGATATTAGCTCTTTCTTTTTCAGATTTGTATACTTTCAAAATGTCTCTAGTTTGTGCAAAATCAACCAGGGCCTCAACTGAGTGCCCCATGTTTGGTATGGGGGAAGATTTGTGGCACAGGAATCTTCCTACATACGAAGGAGTTTTTAAATATTACTTGTTTGTAAGAAACGATTTGAAACAGAATACTAATAAAGATCCTTCAATATCTCAAATATTAGAACAAGTTGTTGATAAATTGAAAACAATTTGGGAAAGTGCTTCCGTCCCAATTCTGTCAGACAGGCGAATTGAAACAATGTTCAGAAGCTACCACGAAAAGTATCGTGTCATTATGAAGCCATACCAAAGCAGAAAAAATTCTGAAGCTTACAAAGCAAAGATTGATATGTTCAAAAAAGAAGCACACACGAAACTTTTTGACATTGCAGCGTGCAAGTGCAAAGTACTAACACAATGTTTGTCCCAAAGAAAAAACGGTTCCAAAGGAAGAAGTGACGTTCCTCTTAGATCAAAGGAGTGAAAGAAAACTGTTTATTGATAGAGTAGATATTACACTCTCAAAGAAAAAAGCATTACGTTGCTAAGAAAGCAAAAAGAAGCTGTGAGGCTCACCAAAGAATCTTCACAGGAGAAATTGCAGGATACAAATGTTGAATTATCATCATCGACATCAAATAGTGAAAGTGAATCTGGCGAAATATCAGACGATACATTCCAGAGCCAGTTAGCTCGAAGAGAAAGCTCGAACAACCTGAAGAACAATTATTCAAGGAAAGGAAAACTACAAATCTACCTTCAGTGGCTACTGCTTGTGACAGGACTGCAGTTTCAGATCGAGCTGCAGCATTCATTGTTAGGCAGTATTGCAAGATATTGGAGAAGTTTCTATTGACAATACATCTGAAGTAGTGGATAGGAGTAAAATCAGAAGAGAAAGACAAAAGAAGAGATCAGAAATTATGAAAGATCAAATCAGGTCCCAATCAGAGGAATCTATTTTGATGGTCGAAAAGATTCTACACTCTTCCAAGAAAAAAAAAGAGTCCAAAGTATATCAGAAGAAGGTAACAGAAGAACATAATCACTTTAGTGAGAGAACCTGGTTCAGATTATTTGGGCCATTATTCTGTGAATTCTGGATCAGCTGAAGAAATATGTAAAGGAATGTTTGAGTATATTGGAAATAATGACATGAACCTGGAAAACCTTGTTGCCATTGGATGCGATGGTGCAGCAGTCAACACTGGAGAAAAGGGAGGCGTTATAAGGCTTATAGAATTGAAGCTGCCAGTTCAACATTTAGTGTGCCAGCTCCATGCCAATGAATTGCCATTACACCATTTAGTTGCAAAGCTGGATGGAAAAACATCTGGCCCCCGCGGATTCACCGGTCCTATTGGCAGGGAATTAGAGAACTGTGAGTCTTCCTATTGTCGAGTTTGAAAGGATTGATGCTGAGGAACCAACTGTAGACTGTGAAGATCTTAGCACCGACCAAAAATATCTAATTGATATTCATCAGGCCATAACAAAGGGATATTGCTCTCCAGATCTTGCTCATCGTAGTCCAGGCAAAATGGCACATTCACGATGGCTGACTACAGCAAATCGTTTGCTTCGTCTATACGTTTCAACTGTAAGTCCATCTGAGAACCTCATGAACATTGCTTCTTTTATAATGAAGGTCTACATCCCAATGGTTTTCTATTAAGCAAAGTACGTCTTTTGTCAATGGCTCAAAACATGTTTTCAAAACTATTGAACTAACAAGAACACTGAATGACGAAGTAAAGGATATTGTAAACCCTGTCATACAAAGAAATGCATTTTTTGCAAATCCAGAAAATATTCTAGCATCAATGATCATGATGACCGCAGTGCCATAAGAGAATTAGCGTGGAGGCGAATAAAGAAAGCAAGGCAAACAAACAAGGAAAAAGTTGTGAGGCGTTTCACAGTACCTGTTATTCAATTTGAAGCTACTGATTATACTGATTTAATTAATTGGCAAAAATGCATTGTCACTGAACCACCTGTGACAAGACACCTGACAGAAAATGAGATTGAAGAATTCATAGAAAACAAGAGTACCCCTACATTCGAGAAATTCCCTTGTCATACACAAGTAGTAGAAAGAGTGGTAAAATTAGTGACTGAAGCATCATCAAAAGTATTTGGATTGAACGCGCATGGCTTCATAAGATCAACACTTCAGTCACGTAAAAAAATGCCATCATTCGAAAGTAAAGCTGAATATAAAGTTTAAATAAAACGTTAATAGAAAAAAACATGCGCAAGGATGGGTGGTTGGGAGGGCATGGGTGGAGCTCGACACGCAGCCACCTCCTTGTGGTGAGTTCTGGATTATTTAGATCATTAATCAAAATAACATTGATCTAAATAAACTAAGAGCTGCGTAATTCAGTAACTATTTTGGTAATTGGAACACTTAATCACTTAATATATAATAATAACAAGTAAGTTTCAGTTATTGTACTAATGCAGAATATAAGAAAATCATTATATTTCACTTTTTTCGACGGCTTTGTGGCACCTGAAGATATAATTTCGCAGGACTAATATTTATGGAGTCATTATCTATAGCACCCACATATTTTCCGCACTAGCCATATTTGAATTTCGAAAAAAAGCTTAAAAACCTCATTTTCGATCCGCCCTACTAAGTAGGCCAATGAATCACTGTGTATAATGAACATACATTTGCCTACGCCAGTGGTGGCGAACCTATGGCACGCGATCAAATTTGCCTGGCACGCCTCAGCAAAATGGAATAACGTTGCAATAATGAGTATAAAATAATAAACTTAATGTTTATAATTTTATGTAATATATATAAACTTTGGTGTGCACGCGAATTTTTTTTTATGGTTTACATGTTTTTTTTTTGGCACGCGACTGTAAAAAGGTTCGCCACCCATGGCCTACGCCAATGCTTCCGGATTTCAGATTTACAAAATATATCGGAGACCAGTCCACTAACCATGGCTTATATTATCTTATTGATTGACTCACCAAGCCTAGTGATAAATCTAAATACAAAATTGCGAATGACACTGACACAGCTAGGCACCATATTGACTACAAACAGCACACTGACACTAGGAGCAGCACCATTTACAAATCTTGGAGTCCTTAATAAACGCCTAAAATTATTACTATATTCAACATATAATTTCCTCAAATTATACATCCTGTAGTTCTACCACAAGTGAGCTGTATACATTGGAGTACAAAAGGGTTTTAAAGAAAATCAACTTAACATCTAATGAACATACATGAAATTTTCTAACCAAAGTATTTCCCTGAACATATAATTGTCTACATTGCCTTACAATTTAACATTCATCTGAAAGACTATGCGTTAGTATGTGGCCAAGATACTTAGTCTTGGTTACTTCTAGTGGTGCACCGATTAATCGGTATCGGCACCTGGCATGCCGATGCAAGGTGCCGATACCGATTAATCGGTGCACCACTAGAATTTACTTCTGACAGCACATGATGTACCATTCAATTGAAATTCAGGAAATTTTATATACTTGTAGGCAATGTTCCCTCTAATTTTTTTTAGTCCGTGTGCGCAAGAAATTTTCGTTGTGCATACATTTAGATTCATGGTGAAAAATTGTGCAAACTTTTCTGAGCGCTATTTATCTTCAAAATGAAATATATATAAATATTAAATACTTAATAAATATTATTTCCATAAGGTGATAGCTTCATCATTACGGTACTATTAAATAGTAAAAAAACTGTTTACAATATTATATATTCTTAAAAAAGAAAACATTTTATCCATTCTAAAAATATGAATAAAATAAAAAATAGTAAAATAAAATTCAACAAAATAAAAATAACATTAATTGAAAATGACTATTTTAGTTGTCATTTCTCAAAACAATTTTTAGCATTTAGCAATTTAAAATAGACTATCAAGATTAATACATGATTTTATCCATTCACAAAATAGGAATAAAATAAAAAATAATAAAATTCAATAAAATAAAATATAATCAAAACAACATTAAATGAAAGTGCCTTTCATTTAAGTATGATTATGATTTCTTCCTACGATCTTTAGCATTTGCCCATTCCAAATAAACTCTATGAAGATTAATACATCCGTCATCATTCAGGTAACTTTTAATTCGCATGAGCATGTCCAAATGATTTTCTTTCAAACAGTTTCTTAATTTGTTCTTTATAGAATTCATTAAACTGAAGCCACGCTCACAGTCCACACTAGATGCTAGGAAAGTTCCCCCAATATCCATCAACTTAGCAAGGTCACAAAATTGTTCATTTTGGAGGACGAATGTCACCATATCATCAAAGTTTTAACCAGCTTACTTTTAATTTTCTCCCATACAACAAAATTAAAATCATTGTACTGTTCGATTATGGTAGAACTTTCACCAAGAAAATCTGCATATTTTGCACATAAAGCTTTAACATGCTCAATGCCGAAGTCGGGCGGAAGGGGTTAATACTTAAAAGAGCGACTACAGAGTATGTTGATGCAAATGGTCAGACCTTGTGTGACGGTATATTTTTTAAATTACTTCATTTACTGTCGTGACTCATGATACGCTTGAGCCTGTGCGCATTTTATTTTGCTGTGTGCGCGGGTTTCACAACGCGTGTGCGCGCGCACACGCGCACACCTTAGAGGGAACATTGCTTGTAGGCTTTGGTCCTCAATCATAACATGACTTTCATCAGCATAGGCGTACGAGGTGGGGGCTATGGCGTACCGAGGGGGAAGGCAGGGGGGGAAATTGCCACTGGGCGCTAAATGTAGGGGGCGCCAAACTGTGATGTTAATGAAAAAAATTATATAAGTACAAAAGAAATATAGAAATATCGCAAAGGCCATTACAATTTTATTCCCCTGAATATTGTCATATTTTGTTTCCGATCTTACTCACTAGCAGGCACGTGCACAGGGGGGTGGGGGCAGGGCTTATGCTGAGGTGGTACGGAACGGTACGCCGTACCGGTTGTTAAATTTCTTGTTCAAATCGTACTGGTTGTTAAACTGCTCAAGCAGCGTACCGACGGCACTTATGAAATTGAATTTATTATAATTATTATTATTTTATTTTATTGAAACTTACGAATTTTTTATGCTTTACTTTTCCGAAAGGAAAATAAGGAGTTACAAATTTAAATTATGTTGTGGAATTGATCGGTAATTTTCAATGGCAAATTTGGCAGCACAAATAAACTTTATTTAATTGTTCATTTATTAATTTACCATTATTTGTGGCAGTCAAATATAATGATAAGGCCCTTTTTTGCGCTCTTACAATTGCTTAAGCAAACTTAAGCAGTTTCCACTGAATTTCGCGTTTGCGTTCGTTATTTGTTTACAATTCATGAGTTGCTAAAAAAACAAATACGTCTTTACTCATAGACTGCTGTAAATATTTATATTTCAGTGTATATATTGTAATTCAAAGTTACATCTCAAGCTTTGGGTGGGGGGGAGGCTACAGGGGCTATACGGGTCTAATACGGGAACTCTGACTTGAAGTTGACGCGTCACAGTGCAGGCGCCAGGCAACAGTACGAGTCAGTCATTCGCAGACACTCTGGTAGTCTGGTTGTGTTGTTGTCCGTGCGGCCGTGCCATTGTAAGCATTATTTTTCTCCTTTATTTGCTTTATAACTTTTAACACTGTTATTATTCGTTACACATTATTTATGCTTAGGCTAGACTCAGCCGCTAGAGTATAATGTTTCCCAAACTGGGGGGCGTGCCCCCCTTGGGAGGCGTGAGGTAGATACAGATTTTAATTATTATTTTTTTATTCATTTTTTTTATGGATTTTGCTTGTAGGTATGGCGTGTTATGCAATACCCAGTCGTGGCTCCTTAAGAAAGCTTAGGATTTTCTTATTTAATTATTTTGTAGTTAGGTGCTTGACTGCGCTGTGGTGATATGACTGTGTGATGCGTAACTATGGTGCAGTGTTTGACTGATTTGGCGTGTGACTGGTGTCGTGTTGTATGTGATTGTGTGATGTGGTTTATGACTGATGTGGGTGAATGAGTGTTGTGGTGTGTGACTGTGGTGTGACTGATGTGTGTGATGCATGACGGTGTGGTGTGTGTGGCTGTGGTGTGGTGTGTGACTGTGTGGTGTGGCTGGGTGGCTGGTGTGTTGTGTGACGGTGTGGTGTGGTGTGATGTCTGGCTGGGTGGCTGGTGTGTTGTGTGGTGTGATGTCTGGCTGGGTGGCTGGTGTGTTGTGTGACTGTGTGGTGTGATGTCTGGCTGGGTGGCTGGTGTGTTGTGTGACTGGTGTAGTGTGTGATTGTGGTGTTTATGGTGGTTATTACTATTATTATTGTTATTATTATTATTAGCAGTATTATTATAAATACTGCTAGTTGTAGTTGTATTGTCAATGTTTGATTGCTTTATACTGATCAATGTTCCCTCTTTCTTTTAGGCTATTGATTAGCACGATGTGCGACATTGGAATGAGTGGATCAAGTGGTAAGAAGAAATTGAGTGGGGCGCAGGGCAGAAAACGAAGAGCAACACAGGCCAAGGAAGCAAAGAAGTTAAGCAAGTGTATGCGTTCCTACTTTACAGTCAAAGAAGGGAGAAAAGAAAAGGATGATAAATCTAGCGAAGAAGAACAGTTTTCAGGTGAGCAACATACACCAGAAATGCAAGAAGCTGAGTCTGATCCTGAGATGGAACAACATGTATCTGACCATGAAGTGGGTAAAGATCAATCTGATGCTCTAAGTAAACCTCCAAGCTTACCTAAAGGCGTAGAGGTACTTGAAACATGTGATGTGGGGTTTCTTAGATTTGATGACCAAATGCTGCCTGTTGTGCCACAAAATCTACAAACAGAGATGGTTTCTCTTGGATCTGAACCATTCCAACACAAAGCTGGGCCTTTTAAAGCTAAGGATAAGCCGGATGGACGAGCAATAACCAAATCATGGTTCAAACGCAAACTCCCTAATGGCCAAGAAGTAAATAGATCTTGGCTTCTCTACTCTCCATCAAGAAGATCAGCATACTGCTTTTGTTGCTTGTTGTATTCTTCTGCCTCAAGAAACACTCGGGCTTCATTTGAACTAGTTCAAGGATTCAACAGCTGGAAGACAGAAAAGGTTTCTGCTCATGAAACAGTGTGAATCACAGACTGGCCTTCAGAACCTGGAAAGAGACCGAAAGACGAATAAAAGAGAAGGCGACTATCGACGCCAGTCTTGAAGAACAAATCAACAAGGAAAAAGAGAACTGGAGGCAGGTTTTGAAATGTATTTTAGATTGCATCAAGTTTTTCGTCTGCCAAAATTTGGCACTCCGTGGTCATGTAGAAAGCTGGAACTCATGACAGACATGAACGTTAGTAATTTCTTATCATTGCTTAACCTTGTGTCACATTATGATCCTAACCTGAAGCAGCATCTAGAATATGCTCAGCAGAATCCAAAGCATGTCATATCTGTCGCCCCGGATACGAAATGAGTTCATTCAACTTTTTGCTCTTTCTCTTCGAAACAAACTTCTCCAAGACATTCGCAAGAACAAGTACTATGGAATGTTATTTGACTCTACGCCTGACCTAGGTCATAGAGAGCATATATATACAGGGTGTCCCATAAGTCCGCATCATAGGAAAAATAATAAAAAGGCAAAACAAAAGCTTTTATTTACAGAACGTGCTCAATATGTCACCATTGTTTTCAATACACAAATTCAGACGTGATACCCAGTCAGCAAGCACACGGTGAATGATGTCAGGAGTAATGGTGTTACATCCCCAATAATGCGCTGCCGCAAATGTTCAACACTCCTAATTTTCTCTGCGTATACCAGCGCTTTCAAGTGGCCCAGAGATAAAATCTAGTGGCGTGAGATCCGGGCTTCTAGCTGGCCATTCCATAGGCCCTCGACGTCCTATCCAGTGGCCAGGGAATTGTTGGTACAGGTATTCCCTTACTTGGGTGCTATAATGTGCAGGAACGCCGTCTTGCTGGAACCATGTTGGGAAATTTTCTTCTTCGTTCAAGACACTGGGGAATGCTTCTTCCTTGAGCATACGTAGGTAGGTGCCTCCAGTGACATGTTCATCGAAAAAGAGGGGGCCTATGATGCGACCCTTCCAAATGCCACACCATACCATCACCCGCGATGCACCTTGTTTCTTTGGAGAGGTATACTAGTGAGGGTTGTTTTGAGACCAGTAGCGGGTGTTCTGTCGATTTACCTCACCATTTCCATAAAAAACAGCCTCGTCACTGAACAGAATGGTGGACGGGAAATTGACATCCCGAGCATAGTGCTCCGTAGCCCATTCACAAAATTCCATCCGCCGGTCGGGATCATCTTCGCTTAATTTCTGTAGGATCTGAAGTTTATATGGATGCCATTTGTGAGCCTGAAGAATGCGATGGATGCTACTTTTCGACACTCCTGTCTCGGCGGACAATCGCCGAAGAGACTTATTGGGACTTCTGTTAAAATGAGCCAGGATAGCAGTCGCTGTATCATCGTCAGTGGACCTCCTTGAAGGTCCACTGCGTGGTTTATCTTGTATGGATCCTGTTTCCTTAAACTTTGCAACAAGTCTGCTAACACAACTCTGTGTTATTGGCTCGCGGTCTGGATGCAGTCTGTTAAATTCAGCAGCGGCCTCTCTTTGACTCCGATTTCCTATGAGTAGAATTATCTGGATTCGTTCTTCCTTGCTCATAGACATTATGGCCTGTATGAAAGAGAAAAATATGAAT